>CM059447.1:32158233-32480733 GCA_030390025.1 Squalus acanthias | reverse complement strand
TTAGCGCCCTCTTAAGGCGCTAACGGGAGGCGCAACCAACTGAATTTTTACCCCTATACCTCTTAATAAAGCCAAGAATCCCATAAACTTTTTTTTTAACAGCCTTCTCAACCTATCCTGCCACCTTCAAAGATTTGTGTACATACACCCCCAGGTCTTTGTTCCTGCATCCCCTTAAAAATTGTACATTTAGTTGATATTTCCTCGTCTCGTTCTTCCTACCAAAATGTATAACTTCACACTTCTCTGCATTAAATTTCATCTGCAATATGTTTGCCCATTTCACCAGTCTGTCTATGTCCTCCTAAAGTCTGTTACTATCCTCGTTGTTTACTACGTTTCCGCATTTCCTGTCATCTGAAAACTTTGAAATTATGCCTTGCATACCCAAGTCCAGGTCATTAATATGTATCAAATAAAGCAGTGGTCCTAATAGTACCAGTACTCTGCTTTATGTCCCTTAACCAAATTTTTATCCATACGGCCACTGTCCCTTTAATCCCATGGGCTTTAATTTTGTTAACAAGACTTTTATGTGGTACTTTATCAACCGCCTTTTGAAAGTCCATATACACAACATCAACTGCATTGCCCTCATCAACCCTCTCTGTTACTTCTTCAAAGAACTCAATCAAGTTAGTCAAACACAATTCCAGAGGTGAGGTGAGAGTGACTGCCCTTGACATCAAGGCAGCATTTGACCGAGTCTGGCATCAAGGAGCCCGAGTAAAACTGAAGTCAATGGGAATCAGGGGGAAAACGCTTCACTGGCTGGAGTCATACCTAGCACAAAGGAAGATGGTTGTGGTGGTTGAAGGTCAATCATCACAGCCCCAGGACGTCGCTGCAGGAGTTCCTCAGGGCAGTGTCCTAGGCCCAACCATCTTCAGCTGCTTCATCAATGACCTTCCCTCCAACATAAGGTCAGAAATGGGGATGTTTGCTGATGACCGCACAGTGTTCAGCGCCATTCACGACTCCTCAGATAATGAAGCAGTCTAGCCCGCATGCAACAAGACCTGGACGACGTTCAGGCTTGGGCTGATAAGTGGCAGGTAACATTCGCGTCACAGAAGTGCCAGGCAATGACTATCTCCAACAAGCGAGAGTCTAACCACCGCCCCTTGACATTCAATGGCATTACCATCGCCAAATCCCCCACTATCAACATCCTGGGGGTCACCATTAACCAGAAACTTAACTGGACCAGCCACATAAATACTGTGGCAACAAGACCAGGTCAGAGGCTAGGTATCCTGCGGCGAGTGTCTTACCTCCTGACTCCCCAAAGCCTTTCCACCATCTACAAGGCACAAGTAAGGAGTGTGATGGAATACTCTCCACTTGCCTGGATGAGTGCAGCTCTAATAACACTCAAGAAGCTCGACACCATCCAGGACAAAGCAGCCCGCTTGATTGGCACTCCATCGATCACCTTAAACATTCACTCCCTCCACCACCGGCGTACCGTGGCTACAGTGTGTACCATCTACAAGATGCACTGCAGCAACTCGCCAAGTCTTCTTCGGCAGCACCTCCCAAACCCGCGACCTCTTCCACCCAGAAGGACAAGGGCAGCAGGCGCATGGGAACACCACCACCTCCAAGTTCCCCTCCAAGTCACACACCATCCTGACTTGGAAGGATATCGCCGATCCTTCATCGTCGCTGGGTCAAAATCCTGGAACTCCCTACCTAACAGCACTGTGGGAGTACCTTCACCCCACGGACTGCAGCGGTTCAAGAAGGCGGCTCACCACCACCTTCTCAAGGGCAACTAGGGATGGGCAATAAATGCTGGCCTTGCCAGCGACGCCCAGATCCCATAAAACGAATAAAAAAAATTTGCCTTTAATACTGGCTTTCATTTATTAGCCCATATTTTTCCAAATACCAATTAATTTTGACCCGGATTATTGACTCTAAAAGTTTCCCCACCACCGCTGTTAGGCTGACTGGCCTGTAGTAGCCGGGTTTATCCCTCTCCCCTTTATTAAACAGGGGTGTAACATTTGCAATCCTCCAATCCTCTGGCACCACCACCATATCCAAGGAGGATTAGAAGATTGTTGCCAGAGCCTCCGCAATTTCCACCCGTACTTCCCTCAGTAACCTAGGATGCATCTCATGGACCGGGTGACTTGTCTACTTTGAGGACTGCCGACCTTTTAAGTACCTGCTCTTTATCTATTTTTATCCTATCCAATATTACTACTGCTTCCTCCTTTACTGCTACATTGGCAACATCCTCTTCTCTAATGAATACAGATGCAAAGTGCTCATTTAGTACCACAGCCGTGCCTTCTGCCTCCACAAGAATATTTCCTTTTTGGTCCCTAATTGGCCCCACCTTTCCTTTGACTACCTTTTTACTATTTATGTATTTATAAAAGACTTTTGGGTTCCCTTTTATGTTAGCCGCTAATCTATTCTTATACTATCTCTTTGCCTCTCTTATTCCTTTTTTTAGATCTCCTCTGTACTTTCAATTTTCAGCTTGGTTCTCCACTGTATTATGAACCTTACATTTGTCCTAAGCCTCCTTTCTCTGTCTCATTTTAACCTCTTTATCTTTAGCCATCCAGGGAGCTTTGGATGCTCTTCCTTTCCCCCAAGTGGGAATGTGTCTACTCTACCCGAACCATCTCCTCTTTTGAAGGCCTCCCATTGTTCAATTAGTGTTTTGCCTACCAATTTTTGATTCCAATCCACCGGGGCCAGATCCCTTTTCAACTCACTGAAGTTAGCCCTCCTATACTTAAATATTTTTACGCTTGATTGTTCATTGTCCTTCTTTGATAACTATTCGAAACCTGATGATATTATCCATGATGTGGAGATGCCGGTGTTGGACTGGGGTGGACAAATGTGAGAAGTCGCACAACACCAGGTTATAGTCCAACAGCTTTATTTGAAATCACAAGCTTTCGGAGCGCTGCTCCTTCGTCAGGTGAAGTCAGCGCTCCGAAAGCTTGTGATTTCAAATAAAGCTGTTGGACTATAACCTGGTGTTGTGCGACTTCTCACATTGATGATATTATGATCACTGTTCCCCAAATGCTCTCCCACGGAAACGTGCTCCACTTGCCCCACTTCATTCCCTAGAACTAGATCCAACACTGCTTCTTTCCTCATTGGGCTGGAAACACACTAATCAAGAAAGTTCTTTTGTACACATTTCAAGTATTCTTCCCTCTCTTTGCCCTTTACACTGTTACTATCTCAGTCGATATTAGGATAATTAAAGTCCCCCGTTATCACTACTCTGCAGTTCTGTAATTTGCCTACAAATTTTTTTAAATTCCTTTATGGGATGTAGTCATCGCTGGCAAGGCCAGCATTTATTGCCCATCCATAATTTGCTCCTCTATCTCCTTCTGACTATTTGGTGGCTTATAGTATACACCCAGTAGCATAATAGCTCCTCTATTGTTCCTTAATTCTAACCAAATAGATTCTGTCTTTGACCCCTCAACTATATCATCCCTCTCCAGTGCTATAATAGTTTCTTTGATCAGTACTGCCACGCCCCTCTTTTTTTTTCCTTCCCTATTTTTCCTGAATCCATTCTAGTCAGGAAGTTCCCAATTCTCCCCTTCTTTGAGCCAGCTCTCTGTTATTGCCACTATATTATATTCCTATGTGGTGACTTGTGCCTGCAGCTCACCAACCTAATTTGCCATGCTCCGTGCATTTACGCAAACCCATCTTAGACTGCCTTGCATTTGACCCCTGTCTGGTCCCTCCTATTTCTGAACTATTCTTTACTCTAGTGCTAATTGTCTCTCCAAGTCCTCCGTGCACCTTGTTTCTCCTCTCTAATGTTTCATCCTGGTGCCCTTCCCCCTGCCAAATTAGTTTAATCCCCCCCCACAGCACTAGTTAAACTTCCCACAAGGACATTGGTGCCAACTCTGTTGAGGAGCAACCTGTGCACCTTGAAGAGGTCCCTCCTGTCCCGGAACTGACACCAATGCCCCAAGAATCTGAAGTCCTCCCCCTGCATCATTTCTCCAGTCAGGCATTAACCTGTCTTATCCTACTATTCCTATACTCACTAGCGCGTGGCACTGGGAGTAATCCGGAGATTACTACCTTGGAGGTATCAATTTCTTTGATTGTTCCTCTCCCCTTCAGGAAGATGCCTCTGCTCAATATCATCCGACTTAAGTGATGTGGATCAGGAACCAAAGCTGCATTTATGCCTCCACTATGGCACTAAATACCACACATTAATAGTTAGACCCAGCACCATTGCCCAATATTGCAGTTCATTGCAAAAACTATACCAATCACACTATTGTACAACTTGCTCCCCTATATTCAGAGAATGTAAAACTTGCATGTAGGTGGGACTTATACAGTGGATTTTATAGAAATTTAAGACTCAGAGAGGCTGAAATGTTACACCAGAGTATAAAATGTAGAACTCTAGTTGAGAATTAATTAGCAATTTGTCATTTACTTCAAGATTTTGGGTGAGAATAGAGCCACAAGAACAAAATTTGTGTGTTTTGTGGCTCTTGTTTGAACCCTGTGATTAAATTACTTAACTCTTACACAGGGTATCAAAAGTGTTAATATTGATTGAAGGCAAAAATAAAACTCCTCCAAATGGCTTAGGAGGTGAATTCCCTTCCCAAGGCATTCTTGAACCATACAGATTAATGAGGTTTCATGTTTGATCCCCCATTCTGTGCTGAGTTAGTTGATCTCAATTGTGGTATTAGAAGGTTGAACATTAAAGCAGTTCATTTGGCCCACTGTGTATGTGTTGGCTTTTTGTTAGAGCAATCTAAAACGATTCCCACTACCCCAATCTCTTGGCATAGCCCTGCGTATTCCTCTGCTTCAAATGCATCCCTAATATTCCCTGAAAAGATGTTGTTTTCTGTGGCAAAGCTCCAACAACCTTCTTTGTAAGGGAATGTCTCCTAACCCCTCTCCTCTGTCTTTTAGTGGTAAGTTTAAACTCCTCAGCACTGTCTTCCCAACCAGAGGAAATCGCCTTTCCATATTCAATCTATCAAAACACTTCATAATTTTAAAATACCTCTATTAAATCTCCTCTTAGTCTTCTCTGCTTCACTGGAAATAGTCCCAGTATCTCAGTTTCTCCTCGTAACTATACTTTCCCCTTCCCTCACGTTATCCTGGTGAATCAGTGCTTTAATGTCCTTTGGAAAATGGGATTCCCAAAACTGCACTCAATACTCTAAATGTGGTCTAACCAATATTTTTTTTATTATTACTTCTTTAGTCTTTAGAAGTAATGATAAAATGCCACTGTTTATAAAAAAAAAAGACAAAATGCCGTTGATCTTTTTATTGTCTTTGCCTAACTAAACTTACACTTTCAGGGAATTAAGTATTGGAACTTCTAAGTCTATCTGTTTATCTATACCTTTAATTGAGTGTACAGTCCCATTCCTTGCTTTTCCTCCTAAACTGTATTACCTACACCTATCCACACTAAATTGCAACTGCCACCTGTCGGCCCATTCAGCTAAACTGTCTTATATATTTCTGAAGTATTTTACAGTCCTCCTTCCTATTTTCCAAACACCCTACTTTTTGTGTTAGCAGCAAATTTTGAGATTGTGCATCTTATTCCCTAGCCCAAGTCATCTTTGTCTGCCAAGAACAACAATGAACCCAGCACTGACCCCTGTGGTGTACCACCTCCAACCCTTCTTGAATCAGTGCAGCATCCATTTACCCCAACTCTTAGTTTCCTGTCCAATCAGCCAATTTTCTGTCCATGCTACTACATTTCCTCTTGTACCATAAGCCTGATGTTTTGTACCAACCTTGTAGCATTGATCAAGGCCAAGTTGGTCTCCTTACTAATTTCAATTGCCTAAGGGAGTCGAAGAGGAATTTTACAGATTTTTTCCCCCTCATTGACCTGGTTTTTTATCTGGTTTTTTTCACCTCTCCCAGGAGGTTACATGGCTCCAGGTGGGGTAGGAAGTCTGTGTATGTGATGCACTAGCCATCACAACTTCATGGGACAGGCTGGATGGACCAGTAGGTCTTTTCCTGTCCGTCATTTTTCATACGTTCATCTGTTATTAACAAGCCTTTTATGAGATACCTTATCGAATGGTTTCTGAAAATCCATATGTATTACATCTACTGCATTCCCAGAAAGTTAGCAGCTTCAGAAGAGACAATGGATTTTAAAAAAAATAAGCTGAACCTAATGGTTAAAGAGAAAGTAAAAGCCTTTCTTATGTTGTGCCGTGATATTATGGTCTTAATGGTAGTACCCTGAACATTCTGTTTTTCCCCATGTTCAGGTTCCAATCCCTGTGACCTCTGGTTTGGATCCCTTAACCATGCTTACAGACGATGCAGATGTTGCAACCTGGCAGAACGAAGGCCTCCCTGCAGACAGAATGTCCACAGAGAATGCTACGATCTTGACCAACTGTGAGCGTTGGCCGCTTATGATCGACCCCCAGTTGCAAGGTATCAAATGGATCAAGAACAAGTATGGAGAAGACCTCCGAGTTGTGAGGATTGGCCAGAGAGGGTAAACCATTTCATAACTTGCTTATTTCTAATGAAAAATCTGTTTCTAACAGGTTGCCATCAGTGGGGAATTGTTGTGGAGATCGGGTTTCAGCCTGAAGCCGCAACTCCTCAATCTCAGTTCCTTGTGTCTCATGTCCAATTGGTTTAAAGTTCTACTGCATAATTTCTTCCGTCTTTGCTGGCGATGTATGAAATACTTTGCCCTCAAAACTCATTGGGTAGGAGTCAATTACTAAAGGAGCGGCAGCTGATATTTGTGACCATTTTTGGCTGAATTCTTAATTAGTTTTCCTGGTACATTTACAGATTGTATAGTTGTTTGTCAGATTCTAATTCAGAAGTTCACACTAAAATTAAAATAAACCCACTCTCATACTGACTTTTTCTTTGTATTTTCTATCAGTTTTTTTAATAACTTACCAATAGAGATTGCAGGGGTAACTGGCTTAGAACTCTTCAAGGCCAAATTGGGCAAGTATCTTGTAGAGAAATATATATTTAGCTACCAGTGCTAGGACAGCAGTTAGGCAAACTAGACAGGCCTATGTTTTTTCTGTCCTTGAGATTTTCTGTTTTGAATAATAGTTGGCTTTAGCCTGCTGTCATCGTCAACCTGTTTGTTAGTTAAGTCTATTCAATTAAAGGAGCAATCTATCATGGGTCCAATAAAAATAAAATGGATTCCTGTTTTATATATGCCACTTAATGTGTTCATTCCAAGATCACACATAAGGCTGCAATTACTTAAAGCAACTTTAGTGTCAGATAAATACAATGAATAAGGTATGTTTATCCCTGCATCAGTCCTTTAGTGTAGGGCAAATATAATGATGATAGTCACCCAACACAACATTAACCATTTAGTGCAGGACTAAGTACAAGAAATGGTATAGACTAAGGTGTCATTACTAAAATCCATCACCACTTGACTGTATTTTTAAGATTTGGACTTTCCAATTCCTCTGAAAACTAACTGAAACCCAAACCAATTCCCATCCCTAACACCTGCTGGAAGATGCTGTCCCACATACTTGGAGAAGCAGATTTGTGACAAATATTACCTGTTGCACAGCAAGAATGCTTAAGGTTTGTTTCAGCATCACTAAACAAAGGATTTAGCATTATAGGTGTGTTCCTATAAGAGTATACAAGCACAAATGTAATGGTAGCGTGTGTAGAAAGACTAAATTTAGCATTTTCCTTAAGGAAAGAAGAGCATGCATTTATGTAGCTCCTTCCCCCTCCTCGGGATGTTCAAGTGCTGCACTATAAATAAATTTAGAAGTAGTCACTGTTATTATTTAAGAAAATATGACAATTATTGTGCACAGCAAGGTCCCTAAAACAGCAATGAGATCAATGACCAGTTAATCTGTTTTGATAAATGTTAACCAGGAGACATCTCCCTAATCTCCTTTGAAAATGCACCATGGGATCTTTTTACATCTACTTGATAAGGACTTCAGATTAACATCTCATCTGAAAGACAGCAACTGTGACAATGCAGCTTTCCCCAGTGCTTCACTGTGGTATCAAGCCTAAATTATGCACCAATATCCTAGAATAGGGCTTGAAATCAAACCTTGTGACTGAGAGGCAAGAGTGCTACCAAGTAAGCCAAGCTGACAGTTGAACTCATGAAATAAAAACAGACAATGCTTGAAACACTCAGTAGGTCAGGCAGCATCTGTGGAGAGAGAAACCGAGATAACGGGCTGGATTTTCCCAGCCCTGGGGAGGCGGGTTTGGAGGCGGGACTGCTGGGAAAATGGCAGAATTTGGGGGCAGGTGCCCAACCCGCCTCTGTGCCATCTTGCCAGGAGGCAGGAAGCTGTCCCGCGCCGGGTCCCGTCTCCTTGGAGGCGGGAAGGGATTACAGCCACTTAACTGCCTGTTAACACGTAGTTAACAGGCAAATAAGAGGATTATCCCCATTTTACCCACACAAGCGCGGGCTTCCCGAAGGCTCCGAACCCCGCTCGGGTCACCGAGGCAAGTACTGGGTCTGCGGAGGTCGGAGGGGTGCAAAAGTGCGCTGTGAAGGTAAGTGATGGGTGCAAGTGTGGAGAGGTGAGTATCTGAGGTAAGTGCAAAGTGTTAGAAAAAGTTTACTTACCTTTGTTTCTTCCTGCAGGCTTCAATCGGTGGGTATGCGGAGAGTCTCGCACCTCCGCGGTAGAGATGACAGATGGCCGTTGCATTCTCCAATGCAACAACCATCTCATTTCTACAAAAGAAAGAGGTTTGATGAGGTCTTGAATTCAAGACCTCATCAAACTACAGGGAATGTCACTGTTTGACAGCTTCACAGAGCTGTCAAACGATGACAATTCATCTGTCAAAAATTTTTGACAGATGTAACGTCATACGTTGACGTTCTCTGCAACCGGCTTTCCCTTAAATGGACTGCTAAACCCGCTGGGCGGGCTTAACAAGGTCAATCAAGGGAAAATAGCGTAGGTTGCCCAGTAGTTGATGGAGGCGGGACTGAAACCCGACAAGTGGGAGTCCCGCCTCCAAAAGCTCCCCATTGGCAAAATCTAGCCCAACATTTCAGGTCAATGACCCTTCATCAGAACTCATGTATTCATCAGGATGGTACATATTGCTGGTAAAAAAGGAATGCCTTTGCACTTTCTAGAACTAATATAAGTATCAAGCAGTCTTGTCATTTTGCGCAGTGGACATTTGATCACAAGAACAGAGACTACCCTGAGCTTATTTCACAAGTGTGCTATCAGATAAGGCAGACATTTGTCCCATCTATCTGGGCTGGATTCAGACACTGGTCACAGAATGTTTTAATCCATTGCACCATTTGTTCTTGATTCTGGAAGCCTACTTTTATTAGTAGTTTTGCAGTTCAAACCAACCTCCAAACCCCCCATTCTCCTCTGTGTAAATGCTGCTGAACTGTTAACGTTATTGCTAGACTCTAACCCCAGTGTCAGTGTCGGGTTTTTTTAAGCAGTCTTAAAGTTTAATTCCTTCACTCCCAGTAATTTCCACTTCATCCTGCACCTTTCCTTGGCCTGAAGTAGGGAGGTGACCTTTTTGCAGCCCTCTGCCTGAGCTGCTTTGAAGTGTATGGGGACTGGATTTTCCCTTCTATCACCTATAGGAAGATAGCTGTTCTCTGCTTCATACTTCCTCTTGATGTAGATTTACCTTAGTGTGCTAATATGCACTTTATTAATCAGTAGTCCTTTTGTAATACTTTTCTGTGATGCTGTAAAGTGCCAGAAGTACACTTTAAGAAATTCTACCCTATGTACTGATCTAGACGATCTTATTATCTCTTCCCTCTTTGTGGGGTCTGCCTTCCTCCTTCAGCAGGGAACTGTGCTGCATGTGCTGAGGCCGGCCCTGACATACTGCCCATGCTTCACCATTACTAGCCACCAGGAGGTGTGCCTGTTACATGACGAGACTTGGCATTTGCCTCCCGAGAGAAGTCTTAGCTTATCAGTCCAGCTAAGAACAAACTGAAGTGTTGATGCTCGCAGGCCTTTCACTCTTTTGTTACTCTCTGCACGTTCACTTTACGGTTTCTGTTACTGAGTAGAGCTGGTTGAGGGGGTGATCCAATCGAGGTCTTTAAAGGGATTCAATATGATAGATACAGAGAAACTACTTCCACTGGTGGGCTATCCAGAACAAGGGGTTATAATCTCATCATTAGAGCTGGAAGTGAAATCGGGAAGCATTTTTTCACACAAAGGGTAGTGGAAATCTGGAACTCGCTCCCCAAAAACCTGTGGGTGCTGAGTGAATTAACATTTTCAAGACTGAGTAATATTGCTTTAAACCACTCATTCTGAATTAATACGGAAGGTTCATTGAGCTGTTTCTGAAGATAATGTTAAGATGATTTGATTTTTGAAAGGCCTCCAGGCAAAGAATGTTATCTATTTCAAACATTAATGAGCGCACTATAAGTCAGTGTCAGATAGAGCTTTAATGAATCATTGTGCATAACTACCGTGGTCAATCAAGAGGAATATGAGAAATTCAAATGTATTTGTGGTTTTATTTTAAGTTACCTAGACATTATGGAACATGCTCTTGGGGCAGGTGAAGTGGTCCTGATTGAAAACCTGGAAGAATCAGTGGATCCTGTGCTGGGGCCTTTATTGGGCCGAGAAACCATTAAAAAGGGCAGGTAAGAAAATGATAGGAACAAGCTTAAGAATTCTCACTGTAGTTCTTAGTAACTTCTGGGGAACGTCTGAATCAATAGAACTTGTTCTTTCAGAATCCATCCAGACCCACACCGAGAGCATTGCTGGCACAGGAAAGATGTGGCACAAGTTTAGCTCCCAGTCATAGCACTACTTGAATTCTGATCCTTTGTGGCAAACATTTATACAAGACATGTCAAAATGGATTTACCTCAGGGGTCTGGTTGGTGAAGCAATGGTGTAACATCTCAAACTTGACTGTTTCTAAATGCTCTCATTATGAAACTTACAAACAAAAGCGTCCAACAGGAAAAGACCAGCTGGTCCTTTAGCCAGTCCCATGCAGTTGTGATGTCTTATATATCATGTCAAGGGACTCCTTACCTCGTAGGTGCCATGTAGCGCCGTGACATGCTCAGTTGCACCCAGTGTTCCATAATGCACGAGCCCCTTCCTCAGGCTGGAATCCTTAACAAGTCACCTGACATTCTTTTTCTCCGAGGCTATGTCAGTAGCATTGCCTTATGTTTCTGTTTGTCACTGTGATATTGGATACAATTCCACTGATGTTGTGTTTGAGACTAAAGGTAAACCTTTTCCTACCTAGATGTATTAAAATTGGAGACAAGGAATGTGAGTACAATTCCAGCTTCCGTCTCATTCTTCACACTAAGCTGGCAAACCCCCACTACCAACCTGAGATGCAAGCCCAATGTACCCTCATTAACTTCACTGTTACTAGAGATGGCTTAGAGGACCAACTTTTGGCTGCTGTAGTCAGTATGGAGAGGCCAGACTTGGAAGAATTGAAGGTATAGTAATCTAACTTCATTTTTTGTCTAAACACTGTATAGCACAAATCTCTTTCCATTGTTCAACAGGCACATTGGCTAGTTAATAATGTTAATTTATTTGACTCAGAATCGTAGAATTTTACAGTACAGAAGAAGTTCATTCGGCCCATCGTGCCCTTTGAAAGAGTTATCCAATTAGTCCGACTCTCATGCTCTTTCCCCATAGCCCTACAAATTATTCCTTTTCAAGTATATATCTAATCCAGAAGTCTGTGACAATGACAATGTCGATGGTGTTTCACAGTAAGAAATCTCAGAGGAGGCCAATTCTTTCATGGAACTCCATGTTTGAATCCTTCCAATCCGGTTTCCGCCCCTGCCACAGTACCGAAACGCCTCTCATCAAAGTCACAAATTACATCCTTTGTGACGGTGACAAAGGTAAACTATCCCTCCTCGGCCTTCTCGAACTGTCTGCAGCCTTTGACATGGTTGACCGCTCCATCCTCCTCCAACGCCTCTCCACCATCGTCCAGCTGGGTGGGATTGCACTCGCCTGGTTCCATTCTTATCTATCTAATCGTAGCCAGAAAATCACCTGCAGTGTCTTCTCTTTCCACTCCCGCATCGTTATCTCTGGTGTCCTCCAAGGATCTATCCTTGGCCCCCTCCTATTTCTCATCTACATGCTGCCCCTTGGTGACATCATCCGAAAACACTGCGTCAGTTTCCACATGTATGCTGACGACACCCAGCTCTACCTCACCATCACTCTCTCGACCCCTCCACAGTCTCTAAATTGACACACTGCTTGTCCGACATCCAGTACTGGATGAGCAGAAATTTTCTCCAATTAAATATATGGAAGACCAAAGCCATTGTCTTCGGTCCCCGCCACAAACTCCGTTCCCTAGCCACTGACTCCATCCCTCACCCTAACATCTGTCTGAGGCTGAACCACACTGTTTGCAACCTTGGTGTCATAGCTGACCTTGAAACGAGCTTCCGACCACATATCCGTGGCATAACTAAGACGGCCTATTTCTACCTCTGTAACATTGCCCGTCTCCGTCCCTGCCTCAGCTCATCTGCTGCTGAAACCTTCATCCATGCCTTTGTTACCTCTAGACTTGACTATTCCAGCACACTCCTGGCTGGCCTCTCACGTTCTACCCTACGTAAACTTGAGGTCAACCAAAACTCGGCTGCCTGTGTCCTAACTCGCACCAAGTCCATTCACCCATCACCCCTGTGCTCGCTGACCTACAGTGGCTCCCGGTTAAGCAACGCCTCAATTTCAAAATTCTCATCCTTGTTTTCAAATCCCTCCATGGCCTCGCCCCTCCCGATCTCTGTAATCTCCTTCAGCCCCACAACCCCCCCGAGATATCTGCGCTCCTCAAATTCTGCCCTCTTGAGTATCCCTGTTTTTAATCGCTCCACCATTGGCGGCCATGCCTTCAGCTGCCAAGACCCTAAGCTCTGGAATTCCCTGCCTAAACCTCTTTGCCGCTCTGCCTCTCTTTCCTCCTTTAAGATGCTCCTTAAAACCTACCTCTTTGACCAAGCTTTTGGTCACCTGCCCTAATTTCTTATGTAGCTCGGTGTCAATTTTTTGTCTTATAACACTCCTGTGGGACGTTTTACTATGTTAAAGGCACTATATAAATACAAGTTGTTGTCTATAATAACAAAACTGCTGCTGTTCCACTGGTCTGCATCAGATTAGAATGCTATTGTTCTATATCTGATACCTGGGCTCTCATACTGCTTTGGCTGTGAGGTATCATATGAACACATGAAAATGACGGGCAAGAGAAGACCAGCTGGTCCAACAAGACTGTCATACACTCAGGAAATCTGGAGCATCGTGACTAGACGCTTCCTACCCACCACCCACCCCCGCAGCCATGTAATCTCCTGGGAGATGTAAAAAAAAACCAGAAAGAAACTCAGGGTCAATAAGAGGGGCAAAACTCGGGGAAATTCCTCTCTGACCCTCTCGGGTGATCGAAACCAGTCCAAGAGATCACATTGACCACGCGAGACGCAAGACTGAAGAGGATTCAAGATGCCGCTCCTGTGGCTCGAAGGGATTTTAAGCAAAGTATGGACAGTTTTCATCCAGTTCTGAAGAACTTCCAGCCAACAATCCTGGTGATAATTTGGCACTAAATTAACAACTTTACTCAGAGGTGATGAGGATGTTTGATATGGTAAATGGAAATACCACACTAGTGCAGTACGGGAGGCTCTTGAGGTTGGAATGAAAGGCATTGTTGGAGCAGAGCAGCCTGTAGCATGAATCCCTGGGGTAAGATGGCCCAGAGACAGAGCCCGGGGCAGTTGTTGGCAGCAGGGGGCAGCGGAACCTGCCAGCGCTACAATAGAGTGACCTACCAGAGAGGGCAAGTGTACTCGAGCGTCCCCATGTTGGCGATAAAACTGTTCCTTTAAAATAAACTGGTGAAAGAAATGTTTAGTAATATTATTTTTCATAAAATGGGGGAAGAGGTACTTTGAACAAAAAGTATTCCTCCATATTTTCTTTTCCCTTTAAGGAAGTATCGACCCTTGTGCATTTTTAACATTACTTGAAGGCTTACTTCTGGACATGCTAATGATGTACACGTTCTAGTCACATGAACAAACTCAAGTTTCCTATCGACTTCACATCTTCCTGTATATCTTGGTGACAAAACAGACTAGACAATAAGGGCTGGATTTTCATTGACCCGTGGAGGCGGGTTTGGAGGTGTGTGGGGGGTTAAAGTAGCAGATTCGGGGGATCCCGACCCCATCCCGCCCCCAACCCGCCTCCATGCCAGTTTCGCTGGAGGCGGGTACCCGACCTGTGCTGGGACCCGCCTCCCCGAGGTGGGAAGGGGATTAGTGGCAATAAACTGCCTGTTAACAAGTAGTTAACAGGCAGTTTTTTGCCTAATCCCTATTTTAATGGCTGAAATGTGGGCTTCCCGACAGGTGCCAACCACGCCGTTTCAGCGAGGCGGACCGTGGGTCTGCAGGGGTTGGAGGGGTCGATATGTCCGGTGGGCAGGTGAGTGATGGGTGCATGTGTGCAGAGGTAAGTGTGTAAGGTAAGTGTAAAGTGTGGGAAAAAGTTTTACTTACCTTAACTTCCTCCTGCAGATGTCAACCCTTCAGGTCTCGGGAGACAGAAATTTCACCGGCACAGAAAGCAGAATGGCCGTTGAGCTGTCAAAAGCTGCAGCCTCTGTTTTCTGTGCTGGAATGATTTCTAACTCAGCCTGAGAGGAAGGACTCAAGTTAGAAGACGGATTGTCAGTGTTTGACAGCTTCACAGAGCTGTCAAACGCTGATATTTCATCTGTCAAAAGCTCTTGACAGATGAAATGTCAATCTGTGACATCACCTGTTGCTGGGTGGCCCTTAATTGGCCTGCTGAACTCGCTGGGCGGGCTCAACAAGGTCAATCAAGTGAAAATACAGTGGGTTGGCCACAAGTCGATGGAGGCGGGACTACAACCCAAAAAGTGGGAGTCCTGCCTCCATCACGTTCTCAGTATCAAAATCCAGCCTATGTCATGGATGAATTTTTCTAAATGCCATCTCACACCAGACAGCAGCTTTAACAAGGATTGGATCCATGTTACATTTCCTCATGGCAGAAATGCACTGAAGAGGTTATGAAAGGGGCATATATAGTACCTGACAGTACTTCACCTGTGTGACAAGCATTTGAATGGGAATCTCCGTTTGATACAACAATATGTAAGAAAATATCTATTCAATTTAAGGCAGATTGAAATGCATTTTTTTTCTTTACTGATCACTGGATCCTCAGGTAAGTCCCTCCCACCTCCACTTTTCTTGGAGTCAGGTTTTGAATTGCAGGAGACAAGTAATTTTGTTATGCAAATTCAGTCTAATTAGCAAAATCCTTCCCATTCCAATGAGGCTACTAAAGTTTCACAAACTTAGCTCTTGATATTTTTAAATTAAGTTAGGAAATGTCTGCTTCTTAATTTATGTTATTAGCATAGTCAAATATGACTAATTATCATAGTTTGTCAATATATCCTCCCTGCTGCCCTAATGAATTTCAGGTTTTACAAATGCTCAGCTAGCAGTTTTTAACTTGTTACAGAAAAGCCTATATTCGAATTTTTCTAATTTGCATACATAAATTGGGTAGAATTAACATATAACACTGTGTGTTGGCGATTACGGTCAGCATCATGCCGTTTGTCACTGGCCTCCCATCTTAATCTCCCATCTAAACAGGGAGATTCCCATTCAAGCATGTGGTCTGTGGTTGGCATGGGTCAAGGGGTCAAACAGTTTGATGGTGCTCCCCACTGCAGAAACTCCTAACTTGAACTCAAATGGTCCAAATGGCCCTTTTTCCGAGTGGTTTAAGTTTAATTTACTCTTCCATAATTCATGAGGAAAACTAAATTATGGAGCAACCCCTGGTGAATTGTGCTTCCCCCGCCCCCTCCCTATTTTTCTATTTTCTCAATCTCTTGAACTTCTTAGAGTTGGCTGGTTCTTGCTGGGGCATAGTTCCAAAGGGTGCTAGCAGCCATCCACTACCTTGCCCAAGTGGCTACTGTTCATGTGTGAGCCTTAACAGCAGGCTATTCAACTGGAAGAGGCATTATAGCTGAGCACAATCCTTGCATCAACAACAACAACAACAACTTGTATTTATGTAGCACCTTTAACGTAGTAAAGCGTCCCAAGGTGCTTCACAGGAGCGTTATCAAACAAAATTTGATTCTGAGTCACATAAGGAGATATTAGGACAGATAACCAAAAGCTTGGTCAAATAGAGAGGTTTTAAGGAGCTTCTTAAAGGAGGAGAGAGAGGTAGAGAGGCAGCGAGGTTTAGGGAGGGAATTCTAGACCTCAGGGCCTAGGCAACAGAAGGCACAGCCGCCAATGGGAGAGCGATTAAAATCAGGGATGTGCAAGAGGCCAGAATTGGATGAACACAGAGATCGCAGAGGGTTGTAGGGCTGGAGGAGAACAGGGAGGGGCGAGGCCATGGAGGGATTTGAAAAAAAGGGTGAGAATTTTTAAATCGAGGCGTTGCCGGACCGGGAGTGAATGTAGATCACCGAGCACAGGGGTGATGGGTGAACAGGACTTGGTGTGAGTTAGGATACGGGCAGCAGAGTTTTGGATGACTGAAGTTTATGTAGGGTGGAAGATGGGAGGCCGGCCAGGAGAACAGTGGAATAGTTGAGTCTTGAGATAGCAAAGGCATGGATTAGTCTTTCAGCAGCAGATGAGCTGAGGCAGACACGGAGTTGGGTGATGTTACGGAGGTGGAAGTAGGCGGTCTTGGTGATGGAGCGGATATTTGGTCGGAAGCTCATCTCGATTTCAAAAACGACACCAAGGTTGCGAACAGTCTGGTTCAGCCTCAGACAGTTGCCAGGGAGAGGGATGGAGTTTATGGCGGGGAACAAAGACAATTGCCTTTAGTCTTCCAATATTTAGTTGCAAGGAAATTTCTGCTCATCCAGTACTGATGCCAGACAAGCAGTGTGACAAAACAGAGACAGTGGAGGAGTCGAGAGAAGTGGTGATGAGGTAGAGCTGGGTGTCCTCAGCGTACATGTGGAAACTGACACTCTGTTTTCGGATGATGTCACCGAGGGGCAGCATGTCGCTGAGAAATAGGAGGGGTCAAGGATAGAACCTTGGGGGACACCAGAGGTAACGATGTGGGAGCGGGAGAAGCCATTGCAGGTGAATCTCTGGCTATGAATGGAAAGATAAGAATGGAACCAGGCGAGGGCAATCCCACCCAGTTGTGAAGGGGAATGGGACCATTCCTGAGGAGAGGGAACCGTTAACAATATCAGCTAACTTGAGGGCCAGGAAGGAAAGTTGGGTGGTCAGTAGTTTGGTGGGAATAGGGTCAAGGGAGCAGCAGATGGGTTCGATGGACAAGATGAGCTCAGAGAGGGCATGAGGGGAGATAGGAGAGAAACTAGAGAAAGATGTGAGTTCAGGGTTAGGGCCGGGTGGAACCTTAGGGGAAGTTTGGCCGGGTGGGCTAGAGGAAGGGAGGAAAGTGGCAGAGGCAGCTGAACGGATGGCCTCCTCCTGAGGTCCCCACCATCACAGAAGCCAGTCTTCAGCCAGTTCGATTCACTCCATGTGATATCAAGAAACAGCTGAGTGCACTAGACACAGTAAAGGCTGTGGGCCCTGACAACATCCCGGCTGTCGTGGAAGACTTGTAATCCAGAACTAGCCGTGCCTCTAGCCAAGCTTTTCCAGTACAACTACTACACTGGCATCTACCAGACAATGTGGAAAACTGCCCAGGTATGTCCTGTCCACAAAAAGCAGGACAAATCCAATCTGGCCAATTACCACCCCGTCAGCCTACTCTCAATCATCAGCAAAGTGATGGAAGGTGTCGTCGAAAAGTGCCATCAAGCGGCACTTACTCACCAATAACCTGCTCACTGATGCCCAGTTTGGGTTCCGCCAGGACCACTCGGCTCCAGACCTCATTACAGCCTTGGTCCAAACATGGACAAAAGAGCTAAATTCCAGAGGTGAGGTGAGAGTTACAGTCCTTGACATCAAGGCAGCATTTGACCGAGTGTGGCATCAAGGAGCCCTAGTAAAACTGAAGTCAATGGGAATCAGGAGAAAGACTCTCCACTGGCTGGAGTCATAACGAGCACAAAGGAAGATGGTTGTAGTTGTTGGAGGTCAATCATCTCAGCCCCAGGACATCGCTGCAGGAGTTCCTCAGGGCAGTGTCCTAGGCCCCACCATCTTTGACTACTTCATCGATGACCTTCCCTCCATCATAAGGTCAGAAGTGGGAATGTTCGCTGATGACTGCACAGTGTTCAGCTCCATTCGTAATTCCTCAGATAATGAAACAGTCCATGCCCGAATGCAGCAAGACCTGGATGACATTCAGGCTTGGGCTGATAAGTGGCAAGTAACATTCGCGTCACACCAGTGCCAGGCAATGACTATCTCCAACAAGCGAGAGTCTAACCACCGCCCCTTGACATTCAACGGCATTACCATCGCCAAATTCCCCACCATCAACATCCGAGGGGTCACCATTGACTAGAAACTTAACTGGACTAGCCACATAAATATTGTGGCTACAAGAGCCGGTCAGAGGCTAGGTATTCTGCGGCGAGTATCTCACCTCCTGACTTCCCAAGGCCTTTCCACCATCTACAAGGCACAAGTCAGGAGTGTGATGGAATACTCTCCACTTGCCTGGATGAGTGTAGCTCCAACAACACTCAAGAAGCTCAACACCATCCAGGACAAAGCAGCCTGCTTGATTGGCACCCCGTCCACCACCTTAAATATTCACTCCCTCCACCACCGGCATACCGTGGCTGCAGTGTGTACCATCTACAAGATGCACTGGAGCATCTCGCCAAGGTTTCTTCAGCAGCCCCTCCCAAACCCGCGACCTCTACTACCTCGAAAGACAAGGGCAGCAGGTGCATGGGAACACCATCACCTGCAAGTTCCCCTGCAAGTCACACACCATCCTGACTTGGAAATATATCGCCGATCCTTCATCATCGCTGGGTCAAAATCCTGGAACTCCCTCCCTAACAGCACTGTAGGAGTACCTTCACCACACGGACTGCAGCGGTTCAAAAAGGTGGCTCACCACCACCTTCTCGAGGGCGATTAGGGATGGGCAATAAATGCTGGCCTTGCCAGCAATGCCCACATCCCAGGAGTGAAAAAAAAATCTTAGTGACAAAGAAGTCAGTTGATTGCTGCATGCTCACTTTCCAGTAGGGGTAACTGGATAGAGATCTGGAATGGGGACTACAGCTGATTTGATTTTTCCCATCCCTAGCGCAGGGACACTGAAGCCAATTGTAACATCCATACTGCTTATCTGTTCCCGTTAAGCTGCGGGGCCGCACAGCGGTCTGGAGGTCCCACGCAGGCTGCTTGCTGGCTTTCCAATGGAAAATCCGCGCACTCGCGGAGATTTGAATTGGCCGCACAGCCCGTTAAAAGGGCCGCGCACCCAGGAAAAAAAATTACGGGGAAAATTGCTTATCTGTGTGGCTTAGTGCAACACCCATTAAATTCATTGGGGGAACTCAACTGTTTAAGGAAGGAACAATAAAACTATCTGCAGGTAAATGAGCCATTAGCATCCGATCCCTGCCTGTATTCCTTCTGCTGCATTGAGTAAGATTATTGGAGCATCTTAAAATTGTAATAATACTTCTAAATTGGCTCTTTTCCCCGCACATTTAGATAAGCCTACTCGTACAGTGTTCAGCAATTAATTTCCAAGCCTTGTCAACTGCAGTATTGCAAACTGTAATCAGTATTTTGTAGCCATTTCTTCCGGGGACTGTGAATGTTATTTCAAGAAGAATCCATGAAACCTCGTCAGAGACCTGATCAGCTTCAGGCAAAGTTTCACAGGTCTGACATTTGAGAGTTCTAAAATGCCATGTACGTAAGAGGAAAATGAAAAAGGTATTTTTCTCTGTTATTTGGTTAGGCTCATTACAAAGGAGCGTTATCACTTTTGTGGATTTTTTTTTCTTCCTACCCCTCCCTTTCCTCTCAAAAGAGAAGATATGGTTTCATGGACATTGGCCACCTTACGTTACCTTGTCCCAGTCGCATTCCTGTGTGAACCTGGGCTTGAACTTTGACCTTAAAGCAGCAGCACAGCCGAACCAATCCTGTGTAAATACATAAACTCTCCAACATGGGTCATGTAATAGCAATCATAAGCAGACCATTGGATGATATATTTCCTTCCCTCTCTTATTCCAGATGGCTGAGGACAAGTGTAGCATTCTCTTTTGCCATCGCTACTGAGAGCAGTAAACTCGGGAGATCCAACCTCGGATCTTCCTAGTCTTTATGGCTTGTTTCCACTTCGTTCAGTACATTTATCGGCAGAGCCTTCTGAGGGGGTGGGGTTTAGTGACTTTATTTTGCTTCAACACTGTGATTAGCACGAAGATGTACCTCCGATATGTGGTTTACACAGTTAAACAGGATGTTGATTTTTTTTTAATTTATTCGTTCATGGGATGTGGGCGTCGCTGACCAGGTCAGCATTTATTGCCCATCCCTAATTGCCCTTGAGAAGGTGGTGGTGAGCCGCCATTTCAGAGGATAATTAAGAGTCAACCACATTGCTGTGGGTCTGGAGTCACATATAGGCCAGACCGGGAAAACAGCAGATTTCGTTTCCTAAAGGACATTAGTGAACCAGATGGGTTTTTACGACAATCCAGTAGTTTCATGGTTACCATTACTGCTACTAGCTTTTGTTTAATTCCAGATTTATTTAATGAACTGAACTTAAATTCCCCAGCTGCAATGGTGGGATTTGAACTCTCGTCTCGTGTGGATTATTAGTTCAGGTCTGCTGGAATACTAGTCCAGTAACATGCTACCATTCCCTTGATTAATGATCATTGTTTTAAGCCTCATTCAAGGCCTCCATAGCAACTCCACCAAGAAGCCATTTGCTGCAATGTTAGTGATGTTAATCGAGCACCTCATTCCAGTCAGAATTTAAAGGTGCAACAGTTAGAGAATGTTCAGAGTGACATGTGGTGCCTTATTTAAGAGCATACTTCTGGAATTAGGTTACATCTGCTGGGTTTATTTTACAGGTATTTCAGCAAAGAGATCTGGGAATACAGAAACATAAATTTCCAAAAGTAGCAACACAAGTTGATAAGGCCATAAAGAGTGCAAGCAAAGTACTAGGTTTATTTCCAGAGTAATAGAATGCAAAAGCAGGGGAGGTAATGTTAAATTTGTATAAAACTTTGGTTACAGCCCACTTGGGGTACTGTGTGCAATTCTGGAAATTGAAGACGAGGAGAAAGAGCAGAAAAGATTTGCAAGGACATTACCAGAATTGAGAGGATGCCACTGTCAGGAAAGATTGAGCAGGCTGGGGCTCTTTTCTCTAGAAAAGAACAGACCTGATAGAGGTTGTTAAAATTATGAAGGGACTTGATAGCGAAACTGTGAGGAAACTGTTTTCACTTGTGGGTGAGTCCAGAACAAGGGGGCATAAATACAAGCCACTAATAGATCAAATAAAGAATTTTAAAGGAATTTCTTTACAGAGAGAATACTGAGAATGTGGAACTCGCTGCCACACAGACTGGTTGAAGGAGATAGCATTGATACATGAGGGAAAAGGGAATAGAGGGATAGGGTGCAGGGTCATAAGAACATAAGAACATAAGAAATAGGAGCAGGAGTAGGCCAATCGGCCCTTCGAGCCTGCTCCGCCATTCAATAAGATCATGGCTGATCTGATCCTCACCTCAAATCTAAAGAACACAAGAAGTAGGAGCAGGACCTGGCCACTCAGCCCCTGGGCCCGCTATGCCACCCACAGGGCCTCGACCGATCCGAACTCAGCCTCATGTCCAATTTCCTGCCCGCTCCCCGTAACCCCTAATTCCCTTTACTTCTAGGAAACTGTCTATTTCTGTTTTAAATTTATTTAATGATGTAGCTTCCACAGCTTCCTGGGGCAGCAAATTCCACAGACCTACTACCCTCTGAGTGAAGAAGTTTCTCCTCATCTCAGTTTTGAAAGAGCAGCCCCTTATTCTAAGATTATGCCCCCTAGTTCTAGTTTCACCCATCCTTGGGAACATCCCTACCGCATCCACCCGATCAAGCCCCTTCACAATCTTATATGTTTCAATAAGATCGCCTCTCATTCTTATGAACTCCAATGAGTAGAGTCCCAATCTACTCAACCTCTCCTCGTATGTCCACCCCCTCATCCCGGGGATTAACCGAGTGAACCTTCTTTGTACTGCCTCGAGAGCAAGTATGCAGTATTCCAGATGCGGTCTCACCAATACCTTATATAATAGGGTCGAAGAGATAATTAGAGTGGGAGCAAGCTCATGTGGAGAATAAACACTGACATAGGCCAGTTGGGCCAAATTGCCTGTGTCTGTGCTGTAGATTCTGTGTAGAACTCCCCTGTCTTATCTCCTTGCCCAAGGAGGTAATAATTCAAATATATTGTTGTGGCCTGTCATTTGTGGCTCATTCAATATTTTTAATATTGGAACAGATGTAAATCAGTGTATGCTTTTCCTCCCCAAAGTGCTGTTCCACTCCAGTGAAGATATGAATAATATATTATTGACCCCATTCTAATTAGCAAAGTAATAAAAATTCTGCACTCTGTAATTGCTCTGATCTTCTAATTAGGTCACAGGAGTGATGTTGGAATGCAATCACCAAACACGCATTGTATAGTGCAGACAGTAACCTCATTTTTGCAGTCATTTGTAATTTTAATAGACTGAGGCTTTCATGAAAGGCTTGTCTCCTTGCAACTTTTGCTCTTGTGGTGCAGTTGATGTTCTTAAAATATGACTGAAGTCTCTGTGGTATTCTCTTTGTAGTCCAGCCTCACAAAGCAGCAAAATGGCTTCAAAATCACCTTGAAAACCTTGGAGGACAACCTGCTTTCCCGCCTTTCCTCTGCTTCTGGAAACTTCCTCGGAGACACAGCCTTGGTAGAAAACCTGGAGACCACCAAGAGGACTGCAGCTGAGATTGAAGAGAAGGTGAGCCCAAGTCAGGCTGCAAAGAGAATGTCATTTAGACAGAGAACATGCCTTCAGACATAGTTAGAAGTGATTTATGATAAGACAGGGGACGTATTAATTCTCGGTCTGTTTGAGAAACTTGTTGAACACTGTAGCCAGTTTAGAAGGAACTAAAATAACATGTCATTTACAATGTCTTCTGCCAAGGCCAACTATCTATATTCCTCAGAGTTCAGTCTGGCAAGCAGCCTGCTTATGAGCCCAGATTAATACGTGGATTAGGAATGCTTGAATATAACTGGACATTCTTTTTTGCATAAATATCTGGCCTATTTAGCTTCTGAGTTCCAAGTGTCCTCTGCAGTATTCATGAAACAGCCAGTTCACATCACAGCATATGAAAAAGAAATGAATAATTTTCTCTAAATTTGCTGTGTAATATGCAGTTTTTGCCTTTTGGTTGTGGATTTACTCTTGTAAGATATTTTAAAACTTCCACAAAATGATCTTTTCTCAGTGAGACCAAATTGCAAGCGGAATAATTCACACGCCATTTAATTGTAAACAGGTTAATGTCGGTGTAAAATAGCACGAGTGCATTAGACATTTCAGATGTGAACCTTCTGATTGGAATTTCTGCACCCAAATGTGCAGTTTTTGAATGACTTCTAAAGTTGTAACGATGATGCGGAGATGCCGGTGTTGGACTGGGGTGGACAAAAGTGAGAAGTCGCACAACACCAGGTTATAGTCCAACAGTTTTATTTGAAATCACAAGCTTTCGGAGCTGCTGCCCCTTCGTCAGGTGAAGTGAAGGAATACGAATCGGCAAAGCATAAAGTTGTAACGGTGACCATTTGAGGACCCCCATTTGATCCATTTCCCCCACTTTGGCTTGAGAATTCCACCAATACAGGTCAGGAATTGAAAGATGTATATATGTTATAGAAGTACAGGAAACTCTTTATTAACCGGCACCCAAATATCCGGAAATCTCTCTTAACCGGCAAAATTCTTGAGTAGGTAACCGGGGTTTTCCTTCATCTCTCGTTTAAAATTAACTTTAAAAAAAACCCCGAGGCGTTTGCCTTGTATCGGAGCGTGTAGATTGGATGGGGAATGTGCAGCCCGGGTAGGCAGCGGACACGACAGATGGTCAGCTGGCGGTCCCCGGGGAGACGGAGCTCCGAATGCAGGCGCATGTCAATGTGTACGGGGCTCTCGTATATTGGGCGATATAACTCTCCGTTATCCGGACTTTTTGATTAACCGGCACCACGCCGGTCCCGTCGGTGCCAGTTAATAAAGAGTTTCCTGTACATGTTATAAAAGTGCGTGTTCAGAAGAGCAGGATAAGCTGTGTTGGTGAGGATATCCAACATCTCTGCCAGACACTTGGTTTTCTCGGAATATACAATATAGTTAACAAGATCGATTTGTTTTGTGTGAGGTTCATTAAGATAATAAATTGCAGAAAGGCAGGTTTTCCCTGCTGCCTCCCTTGACCATGCCAATTATTTCTAGGTCAGAATGTGTGTCAGTGGCAATTTAAGATTTTTAAGAGTGACTGGACAAAGGGTCTAATTCTCAAAGACCCTGAAGTTATGCGATGGAATACTATTGCACTAATGCATACTCTATTCTCCTGAAATTGCTCTGCACTACTTTAATGGAACCGTATCATAGAGAAGCATTTCAGAGGCAAATGTTAAGCATTTATACTCTAGCATCTCACAGTGTAATTTCAGACCCAGAATCTTTGTATACTTTTTTTTTCCCTTGGCATTTGGCTGCATTTTAGCTGCTTTGATATTCCAATTAGTCGTGCATTCTGTATTGGAGAGATATTTGGCAAATTGGAGCCCCGAAAACAGAGCACGAGTGTGATTTTTGGGGAGAAAGCCTTGGAGCAAAATAATGGGCCGTATTTTCCGATCGGAGGCTTCCTGCGTGCGGAGGCCTCCAATCTGGAAAAAATCTAGGGACTTACCTGAGAGCACCTGAGGTCCGGACACTTCCGCTCCTGGGCCTCTCCAACTCGACATGTGCAGGACCCACGTATCCCAGAGGCTCAGGCGGTTCGCAAGCGTCCCTGGGATCACGTGGGCCATGGGGAGCCAATCAAAGAAGGGAATCTCCCTTCATACACTTGACAGATAGATCTGTCAAATATATGAATGGAGATCACCCCCAAAACACTGTAAAACATTAAATAAAATTTTAAAAAATCACCTTTTTAAAATTAGTTGAAATGACAATAAATTTAATATTTTAAACAAAAGTTAAATTTTTTGAAAAAAATAATTAAAGTTTTTTACGGGGCTAAAAATAAACTTACCTTTTTTTAAAGTATTTTTAAATGATAAATGAGTGGGAAAAAAAATATTTTACCAGGCGTAAGATTTCTAAGGGTTTTCAGCGGGCGGAGGGTCTCCAGAAAGTGGAACTGTCGACCCGCAGAAGCCCTTCTCCAGGGCAGGCTTTGCATGCCTGAAACTGGCATTTCCGATGTCCCTACGGGTGTGTACACAGCGCATACCCACCCGTAGGGATCAGAATATACGGCCCATTGTTTATTTCAAAGGAGCAATGGATATTTTTAGAAAGTAGAACCGTGCGTGTGAACATAAGAAGATGAGGGAGGATTTTTCTCCCCCCTCCCCCCAACTTCTCTCTGCTGACAAGCCTCACTTTGTAACTGCACTAAAAAGTATCGTTTAAACTCCTCAGAGGTAAGTCCCATTGAGGAGCTATTTGACCGGCAAATTGCAGGGGAAAAAATGTTTGCATGTTCCTGCCGTTATCAGGCTCTGCCCTGGGTCCTGCTCCTTTTACATGTTTACAGATTTTTAAAACGTAGGTATCGTTCAGCTGTGAAGTGAGAAGCCACAACTTTTGAATTGTATTGTTTGCATTTTGCTGCAGTGAAAAGCAACTCAAACAAACTGGACTGGCTCCAAGACATAAATGTTTGTGGGGCCCAGGTATGGAAGGAGCTACTCGTGTGGTCAGCACACCTCAGATTTGCAGTGGCACACAGCCCTTCCATTCTGTACACCTGAATCGCAGGCCCGTGCTGACTTGGAAAGCCTCTGCTGATAGGTGGATAATTCTTCTATCTAAAGTGCTCGAGCTTTGCTCTTTCAGATATCCATATGTGAACCATTGATGCTTTCAGCAAGAGAGAGCTCTCATCACCTTGGGCCTGCATGAGACATCTCAAAATATGGCAATTTTCTTGAACATGTCCTTCTGCGCCTGTAAACTGAAGTAAAGGGCAAATAATCCCCAAATGGCACTTTTCAGAATAGTCTGTCGTCGCATCCTGCGAATAGATCGGTTGCCTCGTTAAGTAAAATCACCCGTTTCTTACCATCCTTTTTAATACAGGTAAAAGAGGCCAAGGTAACGGAGCTTAAGATCAATGAGGCTCGTGAGCACTACCGACTTGCTGCAGGCCGAGCTTCTCTATTGTACTTCATAATGAATGACCTCAATAAAATCCATCCCATGTACCAGTTCTCTTTGAAGGTATGCCAGTACAAGCCCACCAGATGTTCCCTTCGCTCCCTGTTGGTCAATTTAGCAGATGAACTACTTCAATAAACAGTCGTGATTTTTCAATGCGGTTTGATTTTTATTCCCCCATTGTACTAAGTCCTTTCACATTATTGTATTGAAAACAAAGGGTCAGATGTCAAAATCTTATCAGATTTGGTAAGAAAAGCCATAAGTACAAAATTCATTGCTTTAGAGTGTGATCAAAGAATTACTCCCCAGGGATTTTATGCGACTCATTTTATGTTTCAGAAAGAAACTGCTTTTTGATATTAAATTGCCAGCGAAGAATAAAGAGCTAAATCTAATCTAGGGTTTGACATGTTTATAGAATAAAGACTTTATTGCAGGCGATATAATGTTCAATAACATAATTTGTTAATAAATTCTGCTGCTGTTTTCATCAGGCTTTTAGTGTTGTATTCCAAATGGCTGTGAAAAAGGCACCAACTGATGAAGTACTCAAGCAGAGAGTGGCCCATTTGATTGACAGCATCACGTTTTCTGTGTTCCAATACACAACGAGAGGTCTGTTCGAATGTGATAAGCTGACCTATACGGCCCAGGTTACCTTCCAGGTAAGTAAGAGCTATTCTACAACTCTCCATTTAATCCCACATTCATTTTAACACTCTCCCTTGCAAAGCCATCCCTGTGTGCTGGAGCCTGGCTTCCCCAATAATATAGTGGATAAGTGCCCCGCCCGAGTGTTTACCAGAAATTCTTTCCACTGTATG
Organism: Squalus acanthias; assembly: GCA_030390025.1. Classification (NCBI taxonomy): domain Eukaryota; kingdom Metazoa; phylum Chordata; class Chondrichthyes; order Squaliformes; family Squalidae; genus Squalus; species Squalus acanthias. The sequence goes on along the minus strand of CM059447.1, from coordinate 32,453,341 downwards.
CTGAGTTAGCTGATCTCAGCCAGGGTGCAAATGCAAGGTCATCTACTTTAGACCTAAAAAGGATAGAACAGGGTACTTTCTAAATGATGAAAAGCTAAAAACAGTGGAGGTCCAAAGAGACTTGGGGTTCCAGGTACATAGATCATTAAAATGTCATGAACAGGTACAGAAAATAATCAAAAAGGCTAATGGAATGCTGGCCTTTATATCTAAAGGACTAGAATACAAGGGGGTAGAAGTTATGCTGCAGCTATACAAAGCCCTGGTTAGACCACACCTGGGGTACTGTGAGCAGTTCTGGGCACCACACCTTAGGAAGGATATATTGGCCTTGGAGGGAGTGCAGCGTAGGTTTACCAGAATGATACCCGGACTCCAAGGGTTAAGTTACGAGGAGAGATTACACAAATTAGGGTTGTATTCCGTAGAAGTTAGAAGGTTATGGGGTGATTTGATGGAAGTTTTCAAGATATTAAGGGGAACAGATAGGGTTCATGGAGAGAAACTATTTCCGCTGGTTGGGGATTCTAGGACTAGGGGGCATAGCCTAAAAATTAGAGCCAGACCTTTCAGGAGTGAAATTAGGAAACACTTCTACACACAATGAGTGGTAGAAGTTTGGAACTCTTTTCCACAAACGGCAATTGATGCTAGATCAATTGTTAATTTTAAATCGGAGATTGATAGCTTTTTGTTAACCAGAGGTATTTAGGATATGGGCCAAAGGCGGGTATATGGAGTTAGGTCACAGATCAGCCATGACCTCATTGAATGGTGGAGCAGGCTCGAGGGGTTCAATGGCCTACTCCTGTTCCTATGTTCCTATGTGTGACTATCAGCCTGAACTATTGAGAGGAATATTCAGCCAGGGTTCTCGCTCCTTATTGATGTTCAGTGACTCATACTGAAAAAAACCATATGTGTGAGTATTGGGTGAGGACAGGAGCTCAGGTGTCAAGGTCTCCAGAGTTGAATAACCTGCAGCACTCACTGTCTATGCTCATACATGTAGAATAACCACTTGGGTGATGTACTGAAGAATTCTCTGGTGCCATTTATAACCTTACCACAGCAAGTCAGTGCCTTGAAGGGGCAAAACATTGTGCGGAAAGAAGGTAACTGGAGTTTAGTTTAAGACTTTTTTATCCAACCTTTTGTGCTCTGTTTTGCGATATTTCTTAGAAGAAGCATGGCTCCTGTAATTTGTGTTGTGATTCATTGCTGACAGAGTGATTACAGAGAAAAGTACATTTGTTCTGAATCATTGTTGAATTGTGCAAAAACCTATAATACAGTAATAAAACAGAAAATGGTGGATAATCACTAAATTTCGATCAGAAAATGTGAAAATTAATATTGTAAGTCTTCATTAGAATAATTTCTTGTTCTGTATCAGATGCTCTGAAGAGAAACTTCATTTTCTTTCAGCTTAATTTTTTCCCCACTAATACAAAAGCAAAATACTGCAGCTGCTGCAAATCTGAAAAAGAAACAGAAAATGCTGGAAATACACAGCAGGTCAGGCAGCATCTGGGGAGAGAGAAACAGAGCTAACGTTTCAGGTTGATGACCCTTCGTCAGAACTGGAAAAAGTTAAGAGATGTAACAGATTTTAATTACGTGCAGGGGCAGGGAAAGGGGGGAGGGGAGGAAGATCAAAAGGGAAGGCCTGTGATAGGATGGAAGGCAGGAGAGATTAAAAGACAAAAGGGATGATCGTACAAAGCAAAAGGAGATGGTAATGGGACAGGTAAAGAAACAAGAGATGAGTCTAGAAGAGCTGTAAATGGGAATAGCAGAATCATCAACAGCTGCCATGTGAAAAAATAGGGGCAGAGGTTATGGTCATAACTCGATGTTGAGTCCTAAAGGCTGTAAAGGGCCTAATCGAAAGATGAGGTGCTGTTCCTTGAGCTTACATTGAGCTTCGTTGGAACAGTGTAAGAGGCCGAGGTCAGAGTGGGAGTGGAGCGGAGACTTAAAGGCTGCGATTTTATTAATGGAGGCGGGTTGAGTGCGGGACAGCTGGTTTCCGGCTTCCAGTCCCGCCCCAGCTGCATCTGCTCCACAGACTTGATTTTCCCTTGATTGACCTTGTTAAGCCCACCCTGCGGGCTTGCCGGCCAATTAACAGGAAGCACGTCTGATGACGTCATTTGATGATGCATCATCTGCCGGTTTCCTTAAAGGGACCACGCACAATTTTATTTTGACAGTTGATTTCTCAGTGTTTGACAGCATTGAGGTGCTGAAAACACTGACAATCACTACACAAAGGTGACCTCTTGCACCCAGGCTCTCCAATGACTCCCTCCATAGGCTGGAATAGATGGCAGCTGCAGGTGAGGTGACAGAAGCGATCTGTCACTGGTGAGAGAGGTTCTCCCAATGAGGCGGCACTGGACATGGATTTAAAAGCTTGTAAGCTGAAGAAAGCTGTAAATGTATTAAAAATGCAGTAACCAACATTTTCTTTGCTCTGAAACTCACCATGTGCAACATTGGATCCTTCACACCACTTCTGCAGCTGTCATCATTCCACAAACATTACAGCAGACTCACAACACGCCACACTTACCTGGCGTGGTGTCTGGACGTCGGGGAACCCGACCCAAAAGCGGGAAAATCTAAAAACAGGCTGGAAACTACTGGCAAGTACCTGTTAATAGGCAGGTAATTGCCTTTAATCTGCTTCCCGCCGCTAGGTGTCGGGTCCATTCGCAAATCGGGGACCTGACACTTGGGAAAGCTGTTTGGAGGCGGGTTGACGGCGGGATCATAACTCGCCGTCAATCAAAACAAATTTAACCTCTGACCCGCCTCTAAATCCGCCCTCTGAGCGCCGGCAAAATCGTGGCCAAAGTGACAGGTGACCGGAAGCTCGGGATCATGCTTACGGACTGAACGGAGGTGCTAATTGTTTTTATGTTCAATTTCTGAATTTCATTTGCTGTTTTTCTGCTTTTATCTTTGCTTCCCTGTGCAAAAGAGAACTCACACTTTGTGGAGAATAAAATATTTTTTAGGTTAAAATAACGCTACGTCTGAACGATGGAAACTTAGTAGCAAAAGAAAAGCTGATCCAGAAAGGCCCCTTAATGATGGCTAATAAAAACCATTGAACGACACATATTAACTCTGAGCCTTTTGTTTTTCCAAGATATATGTTGCTCATATTGACCCATTGAAATATTTGGAAGGTTCAAAATCATTGTGCTATGAAAGCAAACTGTAGTCATTACCTCTGCAGTCTTGTTGCTTGTACTGGAGACCACCCATCACTACACAGAGCCAATCCGAGGTGATGTAAAGCCTCACTGTTATTTAATACTATGGATTCTTTTAAATAAAACAATTCGAAATGTTTGTTGAAGAAGCACAGCATTCTACAAATGCATGGTTGTACCATGTCTGGAAACCTAATAGGTTGATGGGTGCGCTGTCTGATATCACATGCCGTATACCAACTTCATTGAAGGTCCATTCAAAATGCCCTTTGTAAGCATCTGCTTGAATTGATGTTGACATTCTGAAATATTAGATGTCTTTACTCTGACTCAGATACAAAAACATTATTGTACCCATATTGGATCTGCCTGAATATCATTTCAGTATCTGAAAAGTCATTGAACTCAAAATGTTTCATGTTGTTGTGCTTTCGTGTCTTTCCTTGTTAACATCAAGTAAAGCTTAACAGTGCAGAAAGGAATATACTAGTCCTGTGGAGCACAGGACACTGAGCTGAACACCTGTAGTTTGCACTGCTTTAGTTGCTATATAATGTCGCTTTCATGTGGCCCAATGGGATCCTGGGATTCAGTGATCTTAGTGCTTCTACAAGCCATTGCTAAGCTGGAAATAAGTGTTCATTAATTCTAGCACAAATCCCTTTCCATTTATACCTTCCTATACCAAGGCAAAGGAGTGGGTGGGGGTGGTCAGGTAAATTGTACCAAGGCTTTGGTCTGTGTCTTACAGTAACTGACCGGAAGTATTTCAGAGCGACCTTGGGAGACACTCGCATCTGTTTTCCCTCCTATCCCATGGAGATGCACCTGATCTCCAAACAATATGACAACCAAGCCTGCAACTCGCCATGCGCATATATGGCTGGGGGGGAGGCCATCAAAACTGTGCCTGGACCTCTGGCTGTGTTGTGCAAAGACAGGCATAAACAAAATATTTTACCACCTTGTGATGCTGTGCGTTGGCCCTCTAATTGCACTCCGCCACTCTGCAGCCCTTGCCTTTGAAGTACTTTTAGAAACGGCAATACCAAGCCTTTCGAGCGGTATTGGAAGCAGCTTTTTTTAATACTGGAAGTGCATCTTTGAGGAGGGGTTTCAATTGTCCTTTCAACTTTGTAACATAAATCAAGCCTAGATAGATGGAACCGCCTTGTTGTCTCTGATGGCCAACAAGTTCCCAGTAAACCCAAGCCAACAGTGCAAAATTACCCATAATTCAGTGTTAATTGGACAGCTTCACTTTGAAAGGCTCTTGTGCTGGCTGCTATAGAAACTGGAAATGTTGCCCTGCTGGAGTTATAGGTGCTCTTTAAGCTTGAGGTTGAAGTGTGTTATTGGAGAGATCCAGAGGGAAATGTGATGCTCATTTAGCTGGTTCTGTACCCAAACAGGGGATGCTTAAAATGGAGGAGGATATTTTCATTGCCTTGAGCATGTCATTCCTCACCGTCATTATCGCAGAATCCACCAGAAATGAGGTGTCCTCAAAAAATTGCTGACCATGAAATCTGTCCCTTGTTGAAAGTGTTGTCTTCTCTACACTGAATTAATCCGATGTTGCAAGACTTGCTTAAAGCCAAGTTCTCTGCTACAATATTCTGTTCCTGTTATTTTTTCTTTAAAATGCTGTTTTATTCATGGGAATATTGTGTAAAAGCATGTTGTTAGTGGATGACAAAGAAATTTAATTCCCGAAGTGGAGTTCCCTTTGCAGTGACCCACATTCCCGTTCCCCAGCACGCATCTCGATTTAATGACACTGTTCCTATTTAGGTTTGACCACAGGGTCTCCCTGAGCAACATTAACCTATATATCAGCTCTCAATCTTATCCTTTTTATTTCGAATTTAAATGAGGTTGCTCCACTTAAAGAGGAAACGCCGTACGTTTATTCTCTACTTCTGTTGATTATTATGAATGTCCTGGTTTAAAATGTTGATGAAATAACAGGGGAGTTCCTGAGGCCTACAGCCAAATTAATCAAGATCAGGAGCTAGGCATTAACCCTGGGAGTTTCAGGGATCGAATCACTTCTGCCCCCTCCCCCTGTGGAGCTTGGTAACTTGTCCCAGTCACTGACTCCAATGACATTGCCTGTACTCACTGCTTAATTGTGGGCATGTATATATTATGTACATGTATGGTTTTAAAAGGAACCAAGGAAATGCTGACAGATAGGGTTGCGGTAAAGCGTGTGTCTACAGATCATCTGTCACTCGTTAATGCAAAATCTTGCGACAATCAAGATTGCCAATTGACTTAGCTTAACTCAATTTTATAAATAATTGTGAAATAACTTTGTATCAATGGGATTAATGTAAGTCTGTAATAAGGTGTGCAATGTAATCCAATTGCTTGACAAGATTGGGAGTTCAGCAGTGTTTGCTGTCAACTTGTGAGAATTGGTTATTAATATCTGTCAGCTCCCATAGCGAGTTTGGACACACTGGTGCTGAATCATAGAGAGTAAAATGGCAAAGTTGGAAATCTGAAATTATAAACAGTAAATGATAGAAATAAATAGCAGGCCAAGCAGCATCTGAAACAGAAAGAGAGATTAATGTTGCAATGGACTCAAAGCAGACCAACCTTCTGTGCATATCTGCAAATTTTATTTTGCTGTGTTGTAGAATATTGTAGCATTCAACAATGATTCATAGCTGCATTCATATCTGGGAGCAATTCCTGTTAGATTGGAAAATTCCACTGCACCCTGGCTTCAGTTCCTAGTCTGTGCTGCGTTAGCTGGTACCAGTTGGTGTCATTGGGTCATTGTCTCGGGCTGAGGGAGATAAAAAGATCTGTCAGGGTTGCTGTTCCTGATCACTATCCAGTAACTACCGCCAAAAAGTGTCTGTGTGTGATGTCAGATGAGGACAGGATCAACTTGGCTGTGATGCCCTCGCCCCACCATCAAGCCGCTTCCTGATACTGTCCAGGCTCGCACATGGAGAATGGCCACTTGGACAAAGCACCAGAGAGCTTCTGCCACCTGTGAAACTGTACCTGAGCATGGGCCACGAGAAGAAAATTGAGGTGGGGTGTGAGAGAAGAACAGGTTGCCATGAGTAAATGAGCCACTGTGGTGTTATTTAATTGCTGTCTGATTTGAATCAGCATTCAAGAAACAGGAAGAATTCTGATTCCAGGACTGACTGGCTGAGCACATGTAAAACCTGCACCTGACCACGATGGAGCAGCACCAAGCAACATTTCTCCTAACATTTAAGTGTTTCTTAATTTGAAAAGTTAAAGTGTACAAGAAGAAGTGTTTTGGAGTGTCGTCGTCTTCTTCGTAGGCAGTCCCTCGGAACCGAGGATGACTTGCTTCCACATTAAAAATGAGTTCTCAGGTGACTGATGAGTCCAATGCGGGACCTACAGTCTCTGTCACAGGTGGGGCAGACGGTGGTTGAAGGGGCGGGTGGGTAGGGGTGCTTGGGTTGACGTGCGCTGCTTCCGCTGTTTGCGCTTGGCTTCCGCTTGCTCCCAGCGAAGAGACTCGAGGTGTTCGGCGCCTTCCCGGATGCTTCTCCTCCACTTTGTGCGGTCTTGGGCCAGGGATTCCCAGGTGTTGGTGGGGATGTTGCACTTTTTCAAGGAGGCTTTGAGGGTGTCCTTGAAGCGTTTCCTCTGCCCACCTGGAGCTCTCTTGCCGCAGGTTTGGAGTGTGCTGCTCCATTGAGTATCCTTCTGCTTTTGAGATCATTTGAGATGAGACAGCCCTGTCCCGTGCAGGCTGACTGCTCTTAAAATACCAGCCGTGACTCACTGGCATGGTGCTGTTAATGATAAGGTAAGAATGCTGGAATAAAATGTGAAAGGAATGTACTCCAGGGGAAGATGTCAAAAATGAGAAATTTGTGCTGCAATAACATTTCGGATGTTAATTTAAAAAGGTAACACTGTGGAAGCAAGGCTGTCTCAGCGCTGATTTGAACTTTAACCTCGCCGGTTGTAAATTAACATCGGTTCTTGTGGGAGCCATAAGTGCTGGTCACTGCTGATGGGCTTTGTCAGATAGATACTGCAGAGGAATGAACAGGAACCACTCATTTGCATGTCTGTCTTTTTCTGTTCCCCTCAATTTGACAGATTCTTCTGATTAATAAAGAAATTAACCCAAAGGAGCTGGACTTCCTGCTTCGGTATCCAGCCCAGCCAGGAGTCTCGAGTCCTGTGGATTTCCTTTCCAATCAGTCGTGGGGCGGCATTAAGGTATCAATTTCTTCCTCTTTTGTTGCCATCAATATAGAAATCACAGACCCAGACCATCAGGTTCACTACTTTACTATATTTACTTTTCTGAAAACTGAGTCTAGTTCTGATAAGAAGAGGATGGATTTTGAACACCTCGGGGGTAATATTTATCTTCACCACCTGGGTGATAATGTGATGGAGGGAGCGGATCACCTGCCCGTTGTAGAACCTGCCCCATTTTCACAATGAAAATTGGGTGGGTTTTATAATGGGAGGGCGATTTGCTCTGCTCGTTTCCCACCCAGGCAGGGAAGACAAAAATTAACCCCTCATGTCTCAGTTATAATATTGAGAGGTCGCACAACACCAGGTTATAGTCCAACAGTTTTATTTGAAATCACAAGCTTTCGGAGCTATCACTCCTTCCTCAGGTGAAGTAAATTGGATACAGAATCGCCAGAGCATATATAGATGGAAAAAAAAGCATGTGTACTTTACAATTGCAGACCAATAAATTAAATCATCCTGACTATCTGCCGAGGTGTGATAAAGTTAATTAAGTCAGCCAGGAAGGTACCACATCAAAAGACATAGCAAGATACAACTGAGACAATGAGGTCAGTTATAATACCCATCTGAAGACACTTGAGCAATATGCGTTCAATTGGTCATGGTCCAATCTGCACAATTCCACAGTGGGGCCTCTCTCTAATATAATATTGCTCATTTCACCTGCATGATTCATTCACCAGTCCCCATTGTAGGATGATTCATGAAGCATATTGGCTCATTTGATCAACACCCTGCCCGCCGAGTAGGTGAGCACCAGAGACCAGGAGAGTCCGAAGTTCACCCCGGACTGTGCTGAATTGGCTGGTGTCCAACTGGGGTGGCAGTTGGAGTGCTGTATTTGGCATCATTACTCTTGGACTATGGGAAGGGAATATTGCATCCTTGGGCTATGGGATGGGCAAAATCTGCCAGGGATCCAACTGCTGATTACTATCCAGTCATCCCCTGCTGTAAAGTGTGCCTGTGTGGATGTTGGGTGACAACAGAATCAGGCTTGTTTGTGATATCCATCAAAATCAAATAGATTGTTGACACTCACTGTTTAGGATCACAGCAGAGGTGCTGTAGAACCTGAGCCCAGCAACAGTCAGTGCCATCACTGCCCTCCCCTATAAATTTGCCCCTCGTTTCCCACTGGTTTACCTATTTGTGCAGCTGTTATACAGTTTGCTTACACAGCATTTCCAGGAGCTTACATTGAAGGGATAATTACAAGTCCTAGCCCTTTCGGACTACCCTAGATCAGGCGTATTCCCCAGACATTTACCTTCAACTAAAGTTTGCGGTAGCTGGATCCTATAAGACGCTTAATTGGGTCTAAAGGTCAGACTACTTCTCCCTAAAGGAAAGAAACGGTCTAAAGATGTTACCGTCCTCCAGATAGTACTTTTAATAAGTTTAACTAGACTGTAACCTTCCAGATATTATAAGGGTCCGGAATACCTCCCAGAATTCTGCAACTCCTTTGAGTGTACAGAATTTGAGTTCGCAAGATGATACAGAAATACTCTTTGAGACTATTCTAAAAATATATAGATTTATTAACGAACCGACATTTAGATAACATTTATTATGGCAATCGCAACTTTAATCGTTCAAAATACAAATAGCTTACATTTTCTTATTCTCAGAGATCCTTATTCTTAAATCTTAACTTCGTTACATTTCCACACTTCCACTTATTTCTTAATCCAGAATATCCACCAAAATCAAATACTTTGATTACCCGAGACTCAAAAGTTGTAAACTTACAGAGAATGTCTGTAAAGTTGAGAAACACTTGTCTTCCCAGTGACTTCTGACTTTCTGTTTGAAAAGGTCTATTTTTATATCTTTTTTGGGTGGTTTATCCTTTGAAGTATTCGTGTTGATGTAAGCTAATTTGTATCAAATCATTCTTTGCTGACTTTGTTCTATTCTTTATTGATATCTCTGTTGAATGCTTTCTGTCTTTACTGTCAATTTAGCCATTGCATGCATAATTATGTCTCTACCTTAGATGTTTCAAAAACCATCATAAACACAATGACAGCAATGGTTTCTGTTTGATGCAATTCTTATCGAAGTCTTTCTATTGAATTTCTAATACTACTTTAACTGGTCTTTATCAGATGTTGTGACTCCGTGGTATTCCAAGTTCAATACAAGAACAATGTAATTGCTTGGTGCATCCATTGAAGTAATATTTTAAAAGTCGTCTTGTTTGTGTACTTTTTACAACTTGTAAATACTTCATCTAGGGTGTTTCATACATTTCTTATTTACTTCAATTGGTTTTTATCAGACCTCGGGACTCCATATTTCAAGCTTAGCATTAAAACTATTTGTTCAGCAGTCGTTTCTTTTACTTGATGTCATTTCTTCAAAGCCTTCTGTAGGTATTATATTTACAATATGTAAATTGAAAACACTTTAACTCAGTGTTTACTTGTTTTCTAGCTATCTCAATTGATTGCATATTTAATCATGTTTCCTGTTTCTAAGTTTAACATAAAACTATTTTACGACAGGTATTTCTTACTTGATGTCATTTTTTCAAAGGCACTTGTTTTTTTTTAATGTTCTGTGCACCTGTTCAACGTGTTAGATTATAACACTTTACTTGGGTCATTCCATTGTTTTTCTCCCAAACTCTAGACATAGAGGAACCTCCCAGTGGTTTGCTTCAATAGATGCTGGTGTTGGACTGGGGTGGACAAAAATGAGAAGTCGCACAACACCAGGTTATAGTCCAACAGTTTTATTTGAAATTACGAGCTTTCGGAGCTCTGCTCCTTCGTCAGGTAAAGTGAGGGAATACAAATCGATTACAAAGCATATATAGACAGAGAACAATGTGTCTGCAGAGATACAATCTGTCAGGGAGGCATTACATCAAAGACACAGCAGAATACAGCTAAGACAATGAGGTGGGGTCACAGGGGGTCCAACGTGTCAAATGCTGCAGTCTGCAGTTAAGCTTTTTACTTTTTTTTTTAAACTGGAAATCACATCTGTGAACAAGACAACGACGACTCTAGTCTGGACTCTAGTCTCGACTCTAGTCATGTCCTGTAGCGTGACATGAAACCGAGATCCCGGTTGAGGCCGTCTTCATGGATGCGGAACTTGGCTATCAGTTTCTGCTCGATGATTTTGCGTTGTCGTGTGTCTCGATGGCCGCCTTGGAGAACGCTAACCTGCAGATCCGAGGCTGAATGTCCTTGACTGCTGAAGTGTTCCCCGACAGATGTGATTTCCAGTTTTTAAAAAAAAAGTAAAAAGCTTAACTGCAGACTGCAGCATTTGACACGTTAGACCCCCTGTGACCCCACCTCATTGTCTTAGCTGTATTCTGCTGTGTCTTTGATGTAATGCCTCCCTGACAGATTGTATCTCTGCAGACACATTGTTCTCTGTCTATATATGCTTTGTAACTGATTTGTATTCCCTCACTTTACCTGATGAAGGAGCAGCGCTCCGAAAGCTCGTAATTTCAAATAAAACTGTTGGACTATAACCTGGTGTTGTGCGACTTCTCATTTTTGCTTCAATAGGGCATTGTCTTTGTCAATATCCCATTCCCATATCAAAGCTTGTGTTCACAGCTTTGTGTTAACAAACCATCTTATCTCATAAGCCTGTATTCTGTTTGCAGCCTGTGTCTGCTAAGGCTTATGTCTTTTAAACCCAGTATGTCATTTTTTAATAATTTCAGAAATCTGTTTTTAGTATCGTGTATTTTTCTGAATCCTGGCTATTCCTTCACAACATTGAGGTGACGAGTCTGCGGGCATTGTGCATACAGGTGTTGTTGAATGTATTAGGATCAGAGTATTGTTTTTGACGGGGTAACTGGGTAGGAGTTGTACTGCACCATGTCGGGGCTGCCATTGAGTTGAGTCACCATTCTTGTGCTGCCTGCAATGGCTGGGAGTGCACTCTCATACCAGCTCGCAGAGATGGTGGAAAGGAGAGCCTTGCATAGGATGAAGGGGAGGAGGTCCAGACTGCCTGATCTTTTAATAGCTTTATGCAGAGGCGAAATATCACTTTCTACAATTTATGTCCCAATAATGCTTAATGCGCATGTTTGTGATGTGGGGGGAGGGGGTCTCACTTTAGCAGAGTGGTGCATTACCTCAGCACTCAACCAAAGTTGACCATTTGGTTTTAAAACAAAAAAGGTTTTGCTGGTGTTGAAACTCTTTAAAAGCTAAGACAATATGGTAGACAAGAATCCGTTTCTCGGGTGGCAGAAGATTAACAGGTTTTCTCTAGTTATGTGGATGTGCAGCCTTGACACTAATCTGTATGAGCAACTGGCAGGTGTTTAGGCTCTTAGGAGACGTAGGGTTAGAGCTGTACATCTGTTCACTGATATCACTGTCTCTTTATTGTACACAAAGGTGATGCCAACAGCTATTTATCTGTGACCAATTTCAATGACTTGTTACTCTCTGAGTAGTGATAAATGGGAAAAGCTGTCAGCCCAACGCAGGACTAAGCCGTGAAGGAGGTCCGTTTCGTTTGGGACGTGTATCTTCTGAGAAAAGGATTTCTTTATTGCCTTACCACATGTCTCAGAAATGTTCAAAAGCAGTGGATTATTTTGAAGTGCAGAGACTGATGTCAAGCAGGCAAACGCAGCAGTCACTTTTCACACAGCAAGATCCCACAAGTTGCAATGAGATGAGTGACCAGTTAATCTGCTTTTGGTGGCACTAGTCGAGGCAGGGACATTGACCAAGACACCCAGGGAACTAATGCTCTTCGAATGGGATCTTTGAAGTCTACTCCAACCAGAAGAACAGCCAGACCCAGGTCTTGGTTTTAATGTCTCATCCAAAGATTGGCACCTCTGTCAATACAGCTTTCCCTCAGTACTCTGCGGGAATGCCACCCGAAATTGGTTCTAAGCTGCAGGGCTATGGGTTTGGCAAAAAGAACTGGTCCATTGTAAAAACAGCTGCAGAAACAGAGGGGGGTCATTTTTAATTTTTATCTCTGGGCGAAAAACGGTTGATAGCGAATCGGAAGCCCGTTTTGCCTCCCGCCCAATTTTGTTTTTTATTGAAGCCGGCGGAAAAGAAAATTGGGTGAGGTGTAAAACGGGTGGCTGATTTGCCAGCACCCATTTTTCGCTCGGGGATAAAAGTTAGAATGGCCCCCAATCAATGTCCCCTTTAATTTTTGGGAGGGGTACGCGGCCCCTTTAACGGGCTGCGCGGCCTGTTCAAATTCCCGCGCTATTGTAAAGCCAGCGAGCGGCCTGCGCGGGAGCTCCAGACAGTCGTGCGGCCGTGTGGCAGCATTGCCCCCAGTGCATTCCTAATGTATCTTCCACGTAGGTCGGAAATTTCCTCAGAGCTGGTCCCGCTTCGCCTTCATACTTCACCTGGAAATGCAGCGGAAACAGCATTCGCCTGCAAAAACGAGGCTCCTCCGTACTTTCGGCAAAGCTATGGCAGTGGAACGGGAGCAGCTCCGAGGAAATGGTGGTGGGAGCAGATTCAGTAACAACTTTCAAAATGGTTATAGTCCAACAGTTTTATTTGAAATCACAAGCTTTCGGAGCTGCTGCTCCTTCGTCAGGTGAAGTGAAGGAATACAAATCGGCAAAGCATATATAGATAGAGAACAATGCCTGTGCAGCGTACAATGGCAGACGACTACAGTTAATCTTTCTGACTGCCTTTTATCACACCTCGGCAGAGAGACAATCAGATCAGTCAGGAAGACACAAAGGCAGTCAGACAGATTAACTGTAGTCGTCTGACATTGTACTCTGCACAGGCATTGTTCTCTATCTATATATGCTTTGCCGATTTGTATTCCTTCACTTCACCTGACGAAGGAGCAGCAGCTCCGAAAGCTCGTGATTTCAAATAAAACTGTTGGACTTTAACCTGGTGTTGTGCGACTTCTCACTTTTGTCCACCCCAGTCCAACACCGGCATCTCCACATCATAACTTTCAAATGGGCATTGGATCAATACTCGAAGGGGAAGTATTTGCAGGGCTGTGGGGAAAGAGCAAGGGAGTGGGGCTAATTGGATAGCTCGATGGACTGAATGGCCGCTGCCTTCTGTGCTGGAAGATTATATGAAATTCCCAGCCATAGTGATGTTTGAGACCCGTTGCATAGGCCCGAAAATTAAACCTAATACGCGAGAGTACGCACTGTGTACTCTCGCGTATTAGGTCCCGAATTGCCGGTTTCCTGCATGCACTGCGCATGCGCGGGAAACCGACACTTCGTGAATTGCAAAGGGGGCGGTTCCTAAGTGAACCGCGTGCGCGCTACAGGTTGCGCGCACGCAGTGCACTTAGTTTTTATTTCAGGTTTGAACGCAGGTAAGTGGTGAAGATTTTACACATAAAGAAAGCAGGCGTAGGACCCCCTTTTAACAAGGTAAGTAGTTAATTAAGTGTTATTTTAAATTTTTTTCAACAGGTTTATCTTTTTTAGACACTTTAAAGAAAGGTAAGTTTATTTTTATAACTTTTAAAAAGATTTTAAATTTTTTCAAAAATTTAATTTTTTGTTTAATGTGGTTAATTTATTTAACTATACTTATTTTATTAATGTGATGGCTTTTTTTAAATTTAATTGAGGTTTAGCTGTTCTTTTGGGGGTTTGTAGTATTCATAGCTTTGACAGCCCTTGCTGTCAAAACTATGAATGAAAGATGGTGTGCTGCCATTGGCTCTAACTGAATCACGTGATCCCAGAGCTCGCACGAACTAATTGCGCCTCTGGGATACGCAAGCACTGCACGGTTGCAACAGGGAGAGGCTCTGAAACTAAAGTTCGTGTGGGCCCCAAACAAAAAGGTAGGCGCGGAGTGCGATATCGCGGGGAATCCTTACCCCCGCGGGAACCATCGATGTTTAATTTCTGGGCCAAAAAGTCTGCAAAAGGACCTTTTTGGCTGTGAGGCACTGTGCAGTGAGTATGCATTGGAACACATTCACTGTTCAATTGGACCAGTCATGCTTCCACTGATATTAATTCATTGCTGGTACCAGCCTAGCAGGCCCATATTCATTCTGAACCCTGTCCTGAGCATAGCACAGTAGTGGTTGCATTGTGGCTGCAATTCAGTACATAGTGAGTTTCCAGCCTTAGTTAAAGCTATCAGAGAGGCAATGGGAGTATGAGGAAAAATTGGAGAGGGAAGATGCAGACTCCTGTCATTCAATCCCTTTCCCAACTCCCCTTGCAAGATGTGGGAAGCATGTTACTAGTTGACCCCTTGATTGGAGGTAATGCTTCACACGATGATGGATACGGTAGCATAGTGGTTATGTTACTGGACTAGTAATCCAGAGGCCTGGACTAATGATCCAGAGACGTGAGTTCAAATCCCACCACGGCAGCTGGGGAATTTAAATTCAATTAAATAAATCTGGAATAAAAAGCTATTGTCAGTAATGGTGACCATCAAACTACTGGATTGTTGTAAAAACCCATCTGGTTCACTAATGTCCTTTAGGGAAGGAAATCTGCCTTCCTTACCCGGTCTGGCCTATATGTGACTCCAGACCCACAGCAATGTGGTTGACTCTTAACTGCCCTCTGAAATGGCCGAGCAAGCCACTCAGTTATAACAAACTACTACAAAGACTGCAACGGTTCAAGAAGGCGGCTCACCGCCACCTTCTCATGGACAACTAGGGATGGCCAATAAATGCTGGCCTTGCCAGCGACACCCACACCCTAGGAACTAATTTTTAAAAACCACATGGTATAAAAACACACAGTAGAGCAAAAAAGTTTTTAAAAATACAGTTTGGGATTTTTAGGCCTCTTTATTTAAACATCGAGCAAATGTGATACAGTTATTCTGTACCTTACTGAATATACTCAGACTTTTTATTATCTTAATATAAAAGATAGCATTGTCCTAGATCATTATTCAATATGGAATAAAAATATCAAGTGAGGTACCAAAAAAGTCTTTCTTGAAAAATAGTCCAGAAATACGAGAACAACACATGGCGAGTAGAATGATGACTCACCATCCTTAAAGATTCAGGCTGGATGTTACTGAATGAGCTACAATGTATTCGCAGCATTTTGTTGTGCATATAGAGCAAGCCCAAGTGAACTTTTTGTGACGCAGTTGTAAATAATAAAAATACAATCTCCTTTCTGGTGGCCTCTATTAGCTGCATTAAGGAGGTTGAAATCCAATTATTTCCCACGCAGCGATTAAAATTGTTTGCTTTGGGACAGCACAGAGCATAAGTTATTTATAAAAAAAGCAGCAAATATTAATATGACTGCAGCTAAATTTTATTAAATATTAAAGCAGTATTATTTTTGACGGCATTTGGTAAACCTTTTTTGTTTGCCAAATACTGCGCTGTGTTAATGAAACAACCATTTACAAGCATCATCTCTGTGATTGAAGTAAATAAGTTACACTTTCTCCTACATGTTAAAGGCCCTATCTTCTAAGTTGGTTCCTGTAGAGAAAATAAGACCCATGCCTTTTTTTTCTTATCATAAGAACATAAGAAATAGGAGCAGGAGTACACCATACGGCCCCTCGAGCCATTCAATAAGATCATGGCTGATCATCGACCTCAACTCCACTTTCCTGCCCGATCTCCATATCCCTTGATTCCCCTAGAGTCCAAAAATCTATCTCAGCCTTGAATATACTCAAAGACTCAGCATTCACAGCCCTCTGGGGCAGAGAATTCCAAAGATTCACAACCCTCTGAGTGAAGAAATTCCTCTTCATCTCAGTCTTAAATGGCCGACCCCTTATCCTGAGACTATGCCCACTAGTTCTAGACTCTCCAGCCAGGGGAAACAGCCTCTCAGCATCTACCCTGTCAATCCCCTTCCGAATCTTGTATGCTTCAATGAGATCACCTCTCATCCTACTAAACTCCAGAGAGTATAGGCCCATTCTACACAATCTCTCATCATGAGATATGATATCATGAGATATGATCATATATTTAATGAATTCAGTTTCATAATTTCCAATAATGGGATTTGAACTCACAACCTCTAGGTTGCAATTTTAGTGCCATGACCACAATACTACCATTACCAGTATATGTAAGAAAGTAATAAGGTGTGCAAAAAGGGAATGTGAAAAAAAATTGCAAGGGATATCAATGCTAACAGCAAAAGTTTTTAATAAATATATTAAGAGGAAAAAGGGGAATGTGGGCCCATTAAAGACAGATGCAGGCGAGACTATAATGGATGATAAAATGGCAGATTTCTTAAATCAGTGCGTTGTATACATTTTCACAGTGGAGGAAGAGGACAAAATCCCAGCGGTAAAAGCAAAGCTAAAAATAAGTCAAATGGAGGTACTTAGTGGGTTTAATGTAAGTAAAAACTGGTAATGGAGAAGATAATGGGACTTGAGATAGACAAATCTCTAGGACCTGGTGGTTTCTAGCTCAGGGTATTAAAAGAAATAGGTGAAGAAATTGCAGATGCATGAGTCGTAATTTTCCAAAGCTCTCTCGATTCAGGAATTTTGCCTTTGGATTGGAAAATTGCAAATGTCACTCCATTATTTAAGTTGGAAGGCAGGGAGAAACCTGGCAACTACAGAGCTGTCAGTTTAGCATCAATTATGGGGAAGTTGCTGGAATCTATCATCGGAGACAAAGGCCGGAATTTTCTTTACCTTGGCGGGTCCGGTGCGGCCGGTGTCCGTGACGGGTCGCGACCCCGCTGCTGGCTTCATCCCGCTGTTGAAAATGAACTTACCCGAATGAGGCCTATTAACCCCACCTAGCGCGTTACCCGGCCCAATGAGATGGAGCGGGTCTGGTGATGTCATTCATGATGCGTTTTCAGCCGGGATCCTTAAAGGGACCAGGGCCACATTAGATTTTAAGTTTAATCTAACATAGTGGGTGATGAATCTTTACTCTACAATAATATAATAAAAGTTATATATGAGTGACAAAGAAATATTTAAATAATATTATCATTAAGTAATATGACACCATCTACAAATACGATCAAGAACATAATTTAAAAAGTACATTAATTGGGAAGTTATTGGTGCTTTAGTCACAAATCTATAGACTTTTGTATCAGTAACTGGTACAAATAAAAGATGTGTGTGTATAGGTAATAAATAAAATTAAGCAGATTTTAAATGTAACTGTAAAGGGTGGATTTACAATCTTATGCAAGTTCAGCAGAAGAGCTGCTGAATCCCTGACAAACAGTGTAAGTGGTGCTTACAATGTGTTTCTGGGATTTCTGCAGCTCTTCCATTGAAGTTAACAATGGACAAGTGAGAGAATCTCTGCAGAAATTCACCCTAAAGTCCCAGACTGAAAAATTAAATTCGTTATATTCAGGGACTGAAAGCAAATTGAACCAGTGGAATGAGTGATGAGAATGGAATTGGTTGATGGCTTGATTTAATGTGTAACTCGACAATCACAGTGTACTGTGAGAAAAACCTGACCAGAAACAACACAATAATTTATTTAAATGGTATATGTCATTTTTTATAGTGCAGATCAATTCACTGCAATTACTGTTGAGTTGGAAGGCAACGCCGAGAATGCCAGTGAAAAATGTATTTCCCTCACCATCCAGGGTAGCACTTGCATCCCTTCAGGAATTTCTGAATGAACATTTACCAGTAGCTTTTCAATTAGAACAGAAACTCCATCAGTCTGTTAGCTGATGTAATCAACATGTTTTTATTTTGGTTTGTTTTCCATGCTGTCAAGTAATCAGCTGGAGCAATGGCCACGGAACTCACGCCTCAGGTTGACAGACGTGGTTCCCAAGCTACGTGAATCCCGTGGCCATGCAGGAATATTTAAAAAGGAGGGTGGCAAAGGCTCTTAAGTGCCTGTCAACTACATGATAATGGTCTCAATTGGGTCCCCCGCCACTGCCGGTCGGGTCGGCTCAACGGTGACAGACGCACCTGTGGGAAAGGCGCGTGGGAGCGAGATGATAGTGGGTTCCCGACCTGCTGTCAAAAATAACAACTTTCCCCCCCAACCCGCCACCGATGTCGCCCGCTATCACCCCGGAAAATTCAGCCCAAAGTGACTGAACACTTGGACAAGTATCAGCTGATCTAAGAGAGGCTTTGTGAAGGGTGGGTCATGTCTGATGAATCTAGTTGAATTTTTCAAGGAGGTCACTAGCATGGTGGATAGGGGAGTGGTAATGGAAGTTGACTATACAGACTTGCAGAAGACATTTGATAAGGTTCCACACAAGAGATTAGAGCTAGGGCATTTAGGAGTGACATTAGGAAGCACTTTGTCACACAAAGGGTAGTTGAAATCTGGAACACAGTCCCCCAAAAGCCTTTGGATGTTGGGTGAACTGAAATTTTCAAGACTGAGATGGATAGATTTTTATTAGGGTAGGGTATCAAGGGTTGTAAAACAAAGGCAGATAAGTGGAATTGAGGTACAGATCAACCATGATCGAATTGAATGGCGGAACAGACTTGAGGGGCTGAATGGCCTACCCCTGTTTCGATGTGCCCAGCACACCAATACAAACAGAGATCAGAATGCCAACCCCTTATAAAGTGACTGGAAATGCCTGTTAGCCACAATCTGTGCCACCTTTTTCAGTTAGAGATGGGCATATTAATTCATTCTGATGGCATTGATTATAAAAGTAAAAGGTTTCTTGTGTGCTTACGGTTTTGATTCATATTAGAGTAATAAGTATCTCACTACTCTCCAGCGTAAATGGGCTATCTCTCCTCAGGAACGCAGTACAATTATTGACTGCTCTATTATGAGTTACTGTCTTCATAACATGATGTTATAGATTGAGTATCACAGCCAGTGTTGGAAAAGTGTTTAGAACTGACAGAGATCCAATTAATGGGGCAGGAACCTGGTGCAGAGGGATCCAAAGCCAAGAGAAGCATAGAAAGAAACAATGGTGTGCAGCTGGAGGGTTTGGTGACTTGGTCTTAGTTGGAAGGTGCTATGTTGCTTTACTTCTCAGCCGTAGCAAATTGCCAAGTGGCTGATTACTGGCTGCATTTTAAAAATGTGTTCTTAGGATGTGGGCGATGCTGGCAAGGCCACATTTATTGCTCATCCCTAGTTGTCCTGAGATCATGATAGCAGGATTTCTCCTGTAACCACTGTAGTCCTTGTGCTGATGGTATTCCCATGATGGTGCAAGGTAGGGAATTCCAGGATTTTGACTCCGTGATGATGAAGAAACGATGACAAATGTCCAAATCAGGATGGCGTGTGACTTGGAGGTGATGGTATTCCCAGGATGTTGTTGCTCTAATCTTTCTTTTGGTAAAGGTTGTGGAGCTCGGAGTTGTTGCTGAAGTAAGCTTGGAAAGTTGCTGCAGTGCATCCTGTAGATAGTATGTACTGCAGCCAAGTGTACCAGTGGTGGAGGGAGTAGATATAGAGATCAGTGGTAGAGGTGCCTACAAGCAAATTGTTTTGTCCTGGATGGTGTTAAGCTTCTTGAGTATTTCAGCTGCACCAGGTGAGCGGTGAGTATTCCATCACACTCCTGACTTGAGCCATGTAAATGTTGGAGAGCCATTGAAGAGGTCAGGCTCAGGAGGTGAGCCGCTCATCATAGAGTACCCAGCCTCTGGCCTGCCCTTATATCCGCAGTGTTGATATGGATGTTGATAATGGGACATGCAGCAATAGTGGTGGTTTTCAAGGTCGGGGCAAGCGGTTGGGCCATTTTTTTGTTGCCGATGGTCATTGCCTGGCACTTATGTCGCATGAATGTTACCTGCCATTTGTCAGCTCAAGTCTGGATGTCATTCAGGTCTTGCAGTGGGCTGACATGAGCTGTTTCATTATCAGAGGAGTTGTGAGTGGAGCTGAACACTGGAGAATCATCAGTAAACAGCCCGACTCCTGAACATCTGGCAGAAGGAAGGTCATTGATGAAGCAGCTGAATGTTGTTTTTCCAAGGACGCTGCCCTGAGGAACTCCAGCAGTGATGTTATGGGGCTATGAAGATTGGCATCTGACATCCACGACCATCTACCCATGTATCAGGCATGACTGCAACTCCATGAGCCCCATTAACCTCCATTTTGACTAGTCTATGAGACAGCTCTTCCAACTTAGCACCAATCCCTAGACGTTAGTGAGGAGGACCTTTCAGTATCGACAGGCCTGAGATAGCATAAGTATTGTCTTAGTATGATACCTAGGTCTGGCCAATATTTCTCTTAGGGTTCTCTGTTGTAGCAGTTTTTAACTACTGAATGGCTTGCTAGGCCACTTCGGAGGGCATTAAGAGTCAACCATATATTGTGGGACTAGTATACATGTAGATGAAATTGGGAAGGGTGGCAGCTTCTTTTCCCTGGATTTTTGCAAGAATTTGGCAACTTTCATAGTGACTTTTCTGCTACTAGTTCATAAATTACCAGATTTATTGAAATCAGTTTCACAATTTGCCATGGTGGGTTTTGAACTCATAACCTCTGGGTCCAGAACCATAACAACTATGCTGCACTGTTTAATTCAGAGACGCTAGTGATGGACCAAGAAAGAAAAATAGAGAAACCAAGAAAAATCACGAGTGGCAATCTATGATGGCTCAGCATGTTTATTCAGTGAATAATGTGCATGCATGGACTTTAGTTGAGGAATGGATCAAGCTCACTGTGATGCCCTCTTGATTGAATAGCCTGCTCACACTCACTGTCAAGACTCACACATGAAGAATGTTCACCTGGCTGAGGACTTAAAGCACACCTTGGGCTGGATTTTGTCTTGGGGTCGGGTTGGGGTCGTGTCCTCCACATTTCGTGTTTCCCCCCGACTCCAGATTAATGTGGATGAATGATGCAATTTTAACTTAATTGGGCAATTGAGTTCCAGCATGTGGGAACCCATGAACCAATTATTGGTTTCAGCCTGAAACCCGCCTCTGATGATGTCATCATTGCTGACTGCCTGCTATCAGAGATTGTCTGGCTGCTGGTGAGAGAGGACCTGCCTGACTTTTGATGTGATTGGACCTGGATGCAAAATTGATATATGTGAGAGTGAGAGTGAGAGTGAGAGAGAGAGAGAGTGAGATAATTTTTTTTTCCATCCAAGTCCTCTCGCAGCAAAGGCCAGGCAGTCTCTGAAGACATTCAATGGAGCAGCATCAGAGGCGACTTTCAGGCCTAATACTACTACTACCTTCATCACATCTCCGTTGTAATAGTGGACCTGCAGCTCATAGTCAGCTATCCACTTGTGCTCCCGCCAGGTTTCACTGGAGTGTTTCACACCAGGCGTACTTCACGTCAGAAAAGGGTTAAACTAGCTACAACGATTCAAAATAGCATTACAGACCCAATTTAGGGCTTGTTAAGGGCTGTAATGGCCTGTACCGCCTCTTGGAGGCGGGAGAGAGTCGGGAACCCCGCGACTGATTTTGTCAAAATTGCGTGGAGGCGGGACGGAGTCGGGATGGGGTCGGAAACCCCGACCCCGCAAATTTAACCCCCCACACGCCTCCAAACCCGACTCCATGGGTCATTCAAAATCCAGCCCCTTGAGTCCATGAAACTGAACCCTATGAAGGAGTCTACTCTTTTGGGAGAGAGAAAGATGAGAATTTGTTTTAAATCAAGAAGTATTATTAGATGATGCCAAGCTTTGTTTTTTTTTAAAGCCAGTAGATTGTAAGAAGAGAGGAAGACTGAGGAAGGAAATCAGATCAACAGCTTTCAGGTCCTGAGGACGAGTAAGTTCGAGTAAGAGATGCTGCAGTGAGTCTTGAATTCAACACAATGTGGATGCAGGGAAGGGGAAGAACATGTAGACTGTTGCATTTGAAATTTAAGAAGAAAAAGAGAGTTAATGTTCAGAAGACTATAGTACCATAAATTTAACAAAGGAGAAAGACAAGAAAGGTCAGAAGAGAGAGAGAAAGAGAGAGAGGAGTTGTTGGAGACTGATGGGAGAAGCATAACCTTTTAAGGATAGTTGTGGATTGGAATTTTTCCAGCGCTGGTCATAAGTTATGCAGCTCCTGAAAAAGGTTCTTAGAATCCATTTTGATAGGTTAGTCGAGGATAGCAGGAAATTGTGTATAAAAAACCTTGCCATCCCAATTCAAAATAAATTCATCAGTGATCCAGCTATTGGCCGGTATTGGTAAGGTTGCATCTTCTGTGATGGGGGTAGGGTGGGGGGCAGGGGGGGGGGGGGGGGGGCAGCGATCTTAATCATTGATTGATAAAGTAGGACCTCTGGCTTTTCACTTAAGTTATGTTGCAAAATCCAGTAGGGGTATTAGCAACATGATTTGTGTAATTTAGTTCGGGTAATCGACTCTAAGTAATTAATCTGTTGGTGCATGTTACATTTTAAAAATCCCTTTAACCCACATTATCAGTAGTAACTGTTACATTCCCTGAAGAAGATTAAAAGAATGAAAAATAAAAAAAAAGTATTTTCAACATCTTGCTTTTGGTATTCGGAACATGCTTCTGCAGCAAGAGACAATGCAGACCACAGTAAATTAAATTAATTGAAGTGCTCTTGATAGTTTTTAACACTCAATGGGGTTTACTGTGCATGAAAGATAATACTAATTTAGGAAATAAATGGTGGGTGCTTGGGGAGCTTTCTTCCTTCAACAACAATCCTAGGGAAATCAGACGTTACTATTAAGAACCCGTATAACGCAAATGTGTTGAGAAGGCAGTGATTCAGCTATCTGGCGGGATTTAGATTCCTGGAATCCTTTTTAATGTGAATGTAAAACACGACTGAGTTTGACTGTAGAACAATAAAAGGGAAAGAAGTTACTGAAAAACTAATTATACAATAAAGTCCAGTGGTGTGATGCAATGTGGTGTGACCTCTTTTTCCAGCACCATTTTAATGGCTTACTGACATGGGGCAGAATTCTATTCATTTTGTGGTGCTGCTAAAAATTCACGCCCTGTCGTCGTGGCAGAGCAGGATTGTAAGATGCTCCAATAGGGCAAGGCTGAGGACAGGACATTATCCATTAATAGACAGGCTTTAGCCTACCACTGGCACTAAAGAAAGGGAAGAGGGGCAAGGGGGCTCTGTTGAATTGGAAGATAGAAAGAACGAGTATTTACTTAGTGCTTTTCTAATCTTCAGGATGTCCCAAAGGCACTTCACAGCCAATTAAATACTTTTAAAGTGTAGTCACAGGTAAACACAGCAGATAAGGTCCCATAATCAGAAATGAAATAAGTGACCAGATATTCTGTTTTTTTTTTAGTGGTATTAGTTGAGGGATAAATGTTTGCCAGCACACCAGGAGACTTCCCCTGATCTTCTTCAAATAGTCCTATGCAATCTTTTGCATCCACCAGAGCAGGCAGATAACATGTCATCTGAAAAATAGCACTGAAGTGTTAGCCTGGATTATTTGCTGAAGTCTCTGAAGTGGGGCTTGAACCCACAACTTTCTGACGCGGAGGCGAGAGTGTTGCCAACTGAGCCAAGGCTGGCACTGATACTTCTGAATGTTGTAAAGGGAGTTATCTGTGCGCCTACCATTATCCTTCTCTGTTCAATGTGTTACACTTCCAAACTGCCAGGAGGCACACATTTTGCATTGAATTCCTTCTCTATTAACATGTGAGTATTCTTCAATGACAGTCTTTGAATTATGTTCCCGTCATACTAAGCTCTCACCAAACCAACCCTGCTGTACTTAGTAAATCTTGTGAGAATAACATCTTCTTTAAAAACCTTTACCAAAAAAAGTTATTCTTATTAACATCCCTGTTACATGGAGAGGTTGTGGTGCCCCATGTTTATTTCCAACACATCCTGCTACAGGCGCAGGTCTGTTGGTGACAAGGTTAACCCTAACATCAGAGGCCTAAGTAATGAGGAGAGACTGGAGAAACTGGGGCATTTAAGCCCTGTAAGGAGATGGCTGAGAGACAAGACAATGCGCTCACTATTGTAATGTAGGAAATGCAACATCAAGGTCCTATAAACAGCAATGAGATAATGACCAGATAATTAGCTTCTGGTGACGTTAGTTAAAGGATAATTATTGGCCAGGATACCGAGGAGAACTCCCCTGCTCTTCTTTGAAATAGTGCCATGGGATCTTTTACGTCCACCTGAGAAGGGCGCACGGGACTTTGGTTTAACGAGGTGGCACCTCTGACAGTGCAGCACTCCCTCAGTGCTGCACTGAAGAATCGGCCTGGATTATGTGCTCAAGTCTCTGGAGTGGGACTTGAACCCACAATCTTCTGACTCAGGTGAGAGTGCTTCCCACTGAGCCATGGCTGACACTCTGACCTCAGTCTGGGAGTGTTACAGGGAGATGAGCAAAATAAAGGGAGTGGTAAAATAAGAAATTCAAGGTATGTGCCATGCCTTTAAAGTTATTTTGATTGTGACTTTATTATGAATAATTTGAGTTGCGTTAATGGTTTGATCAATGGCAATAATTAACAGTGGAGCTGTCATGTTACCAGTAAGAAGTGTTGCAGAAAGGTTTAGAATTTGTACCGTCTATTCTGAAAAGCAATTACAAAATGTGACACAGAATTTTCCTCATCATATTTCTCTGAGCTTCACCAGTGCTCTTTGATGACTTGTCCATTGGATGCGCTAGGCTCTTCCCCTTTACCAACTGGCAGTCATTTTAATCAATTAAACCAACTAAGTGATAGGCACAGTGTTATTGGTGCTAGTGGGGCACCAGACTTCGTCAACCATGGCATGACTCATGAAGAGCAGCGAGACAGAGCCTTTCAATTCTACAGGCTCACTGGCTCCCCCATGGTGCAGGGGGTTATCGACAGCACCCTCGTGGCTCTGAAGTCATCAATGTGGCAGCCACTGCCATTCATCAACAGGAGGCGTATCCACTCGCTGAATCTGTAGATTGTCAGTGATACCCAGCAACGGGTACTGTTCGTCAACACATAGCATGCGAGAAGCTACCAGGACGCTTTCCTCCTGTGGCATTCAATCATCACACAGCTGTTGAGGGGCACACCAGAGGATCCTGAGCTGTAGGCCTCAGTGCCCATGGATGATGTGCGCTTAGACATGTCACTGCTTGAAGCTGCCATTACTGTTGCAGGGCATCTAATTACAGAGGTCTTTGGAATCTAATTGCCTCCCACTACAGGACACAGCTTGTCCAACTTTTCCCCCAACTATCCCTCTTCCCGGTCCCTCAGGCTTTGTGTCTCGCTCGGTGAGCTTTCCTGACTGCGGCTTACGAGCTCCTCCCTCCCTGGCGCCAGTCTCTGCGATGGTGCCTGGAATAGGTGAGCCAAGTGACTCAGGTGTTAAGACAGAGGAGCTTGGGATTCTCGAGGATGGCGCACTCTCAGAGGAAGACCGAAGGATAGGACGCTGGTCTTCTGCTTCCTCCTCATCCTCCCCTTCATCAGGGCCCAGGTCGCCTTCCTCTTCTTCCTCAAGCTGTTCCCCCTCCTGCTGCTGTGCTGGATCTGCAGCATACGATCAGAATGGTTAAGCATGTCCCCTTTGGGATGCAGTATATATTGAAAGGGAGCGTAAGGCTGGGTGTGTGTAATGATGCAGAGAGCTGCCATGAAGAGTTGAGGGGCTTAGATACTTAGCTCGTGGTGAGCCACTACAATGTCACAGCCCAAGAGCCAGATGGCCTTGTCCTCAAGGGGGGGAAGGGTGGGGAATATCAGTTTTCAAAATGCTTATCCCCCTCTGGCAGGCATTGTTGTGCACCACTTGTCCTGCAACAAGAAAGGAGAATGTAGGAGATGCAAGCAAGGGTGAGCCAGGAAGAAAGGGAGAGCATGGTGAGTGACTTATTTTTCTATCTCTGGTCAAGTCATTGAAACTCTTCCTGCACTGGTCTGGGCTCCTGGGAGTAAGACAGTTGACACTCTGTGCCAATGCCACCTCCCTCCATGTGCCATGATTCATGATCCTGGGCAGCTTGGCCATCCTGCTACCCAGATGTTGGTTTCTCCTCACTTCAATCTCCTCCAGGATGGCTTGCAGATCTTCATCAGTGAAGTTGCATGTCCTGCTCCCGGCTGCCTTGTTTTATTTTGCTCCACAGGCACAGATGGCACTGGAGTGGTCATGTCTCTCCGAAAAGATAAATGAAAATGCTGTTGAGACACTGAAAATACACAATGTACAGAAAACAATTTTTGAAAATGAAAGAGAGAAGCAGTATCTGACACATCCCTCCTACGCCTAAGTCTGCTGTTGAAGAATGGCGTATCCATGGCACTTCTATAGTACTGCACACAGATTTCCTCAGGTCCCTTTCATTATGCTAAAGTTCCACACAAATATTTACATTGTAGCAGAAGCAAATGAGCTCTGCAGGAAATTGGCGTGTAACTACCTGTTGGAGCGATCGGCGAACACAACGGTGTAAATACCAGCATATTTACGGCATCAATGAGATTGAGAAAATTCTGGGCCTAAGTTGCCTGGGACACCCTGAGTGCTCAGTGCAGCATTTATCCTTCCGAAAGCAGTAGAGCATTCAGCCTCACTTCACTAATCTTTACTCATCAAATCCGACTGTGCTGGTAAGATTTACCATTTTCCTCAGACTCAAATTTGAAGCAGTTCCACGTGTTGTTTGCAAATTCTGACCAGCTTAGTGAATAGAATTGTTGAAAACCCATTGTCTATCCATAAAAAAGCTAGGCTGACACTCCAGTGCAGCGCTGAGGGAGTGCTGCACTGTCGGAGGTGCCGTCTTTCGGATGAGACGTTAAACCGAGGCCCCGTTTGCCCTCTCATGTGGACGTAAACGATCCCATGGCACTATTTCGAAGAAGAGCAGGGGAGTTATCCTCGGTGTCCTGGCCAATATTTATCCCTCAACCAACATAAAAAAAACAGATTATCTGGTCATTATCACATTGCTGTTTGTGGGAGCTTGCTGTGCGCAAATTGGCTGCCGCGTTTCCCACATTACAACAGCGACTACACTTCAAAAGTACTTCTTTGACTGTAAAGCGCTTTGAAACGTCCAGTGGTTGTGAAAGGCGCTATATAAATGCAAGTCTTTCTTTCCTGCACTTTATAAAAACACATCCATGTTCTCAAATATAAGGAGCCTTCAGGGATGTTGGGATATGCAAGGACTGGTTTTTCAGTGGGCTGTGAGCTTTTTTCTCCATTAGGGCCAGGCACCCAGTAGCACCACCCGTGTGCCTTTTTATACTTGGTGCCCAACAGAAATTTAGATCTGTGTTGCCTTTTTACTTGAGGTTGTGGTAGACAATGATAATTGCCACCAGCTCCTAATATGCAGAAGAGTAGTAATGGAGTTAAGTTGAAGCAGGTTTTATCATCTAAATATATTAAACAGTAAATGCTCATTTGTCCCACAATCAGAGCCAAGATTAAAACATTTTCTTGTTTTTGAAAATATCCTATCCAGACCAAACACTTTTCACTGGGAAGGATCTCTGCCTCATTGATGATATGAGCCACAGTTGCAGACCTGATTCATGCTGATGGTAAATTTGTATATTCAACTTATTGTACCACCCAGTAATAAGGCTTTGAACCCATTGTTCGGCTGATGATTTTGAAGCAGTCCTTGCAGAAATACCATTACAAGTAGTTGAGCAATTACAGGCCTGGAAGACTTTTGATTCCATTCAATGGTTCCTTTTAGTTACTTCTGGATTCCAAAATAACAACAACAACAACAACTTGTATTTATATAGCGCCTTTAACGTAGTAAAACGTCCCAAGGCGCTTCACAGTAGTATTGTAAGACGAACAAATTTGACACTGAGCCACATAAGGAGAAATTAGGGCAGGTGACCAAAAGCTTGGTCAAAGAGGTAGGTTTTAAGGAGCGTCTTAAAGGAAGAAAGATAGGTAGAGAGGCGGAGAGGTTTAGGCAGGGAATTCCAGAGCTTAGGCCCTAGGCAACAGAAGGCACGGCCACCAATGGTTGAGCAATTATAATCAGGGATGCTCAAGAGGGCAGAATTAGAGGAGCGCAGATATCTCTGGGGGGCTTGTGGGACTGGAGGAGATTACTGAGTTAGGGAGGGGAGAGGCCATGGAGGGATTTGAAAATAAGGATTAGAATTTTGAAATCGAGGCGTTGCTTAACCGGGAGCCAATGTAGGTCAGCGAGCATAGGGGGATGGGTGAACAGGACTTGGTGCGAGTTAGGACACGGGCAGCCGAGTTTTGGATGACCTCAAGTTTACGTAGTGTAGAATGTGGGAGGCCAGCCAGGAGTGCATTGGAATAGTCAAGTCTAGAGGTAACAAAGGCTTGGATGAGGGTTTCAGCAGCGGATGAGCTGAGGCAAGGGCGGAGATGGGTGATGTTACGGAGGTGGAAATAAGTGGTCTTAGTTATGCCATGGATATGTGGTCAGAAGCTCATTTCAGGGTTAAATATGATACCAAGGTTGCGAACAGTGTGGTTCAGCCTCAGACAGATGTTAAGGAGAGGGATGGAGTCAGTGGCTAGGGAACAGAGTTTGTGGCGGGGACCAAAAACAATGGCTTTGGTCTTCCCAATATTGGAGAAAATTTCTACTCATCCAGAACAAGCAGTCTGACAATTTATAGACCGTGGATGGATCGAGAGAAGTGGTGGTGAGGTAGAGCTGGGTGTCATCAGATTACATGTTGAAACTGATGCTGTGTTTTCGGATGATGTCACCAAGGGGCAACATGTAGATGTGAAATAGGGAGGGGCCAAGGATAGATCCTTGGGGGACACCAGAGGTAACGATGCGCGAGAGGGAAGAGAAGCCATTGCAGGTGATTGTCTGGCTACGATTAGATAGATAAGAATGGAACCAGGCGAGTGCAGTCCCGCCCAGCTGGACGACGGTGGAGAGGCGTTGGAGAAGGATGGAGTGGTCAACTGTGTCAAAGGCTGCAGACAAGTCAAGAAGGACGAGGAGGGATAGTTTACCTTTGTCACAGTCACAAAGGATGCAATTTGTGACTTTGATAAGAGCTGTTTCGGTACTGTGGCAAGGGCGGAAACTTGTTGGAGGGATTCAAACATGGAGTTGTGGGAAAGATGGGCACGGATTTGGGAGGCGATAGCACGTTCAAGGACTTTGGAGAGGAAAGGGGGGTTGGAGATGGGGCAGTAGTTTGCAAGGACGGAGGGGTCAAGGGTTGCTTTTTTGAGGAGAGGGGTGTTGACGGCAGATTTGAGGGAGAGGGGGACAGTACCTGAGGAGTGAGAACCGTTAACAATGTCAGCTAACATGGGAGCCAGAAAAGGAAGTTGGGTGGTCAGCAGTTTGGTGGGAATAGGGTCGAGGGAGCAGGAAGTGGGTCTCATGGACAGGATGAGCGTGGAGAGGTCATGAGGGGAGATTGGAGAGAAACTGGAGAAAGATGTGAGTCCAGGGCTAGGGCAGGGGTAAACCTTAGAGGAAGTTTGGCCCGGTGGGCTAGGGGAAGGAAGGGAAGTGGCAGAGGCAGCTGATCGGATGGTCTCAATCTTAGAGACAAAGAAGTCATGGGCTCCTCACACTTGTTGTCTGAGGTGAGGGTGGAGGAGACAGGGGAGAGGGGTTTAAGAAGATGGTTAACAGTGGAGAATAGAAGCCAGGGTTTATCTTTGCATTCCAGAATGATTCTGTAATAGGGAGCAATTTTGGCAGACGAGAGCAGGACCCAATAATGCGGTCAATCTAGATCTGGCGGTGAATGACTA
Source organism: Squalus acanthias (assembly GCA_030390025.1). Taxonomy (NCBI): domain Eukaryota; kingdom Metazoa; phylum Chordata; class Chondrichthyes; order Squaliformes; family Squalidae; genus Squalus; species Squalus acanthias. The sequence goes on along the minus strand of CM059447.1, from coordinate 32,423,173 downwards.
AACCAGTTGTCCGCCATATCCGTTCAAGTCTGCATCCCTTGGACTTAAGGGAGTGAAGATGAGGGCCGTACCAGGGGAATGGCCAGGGTGAGAGAGGGCAATTGTTTTAACAGGGACAAGGGCATCAAAGTTGGTGGTGAGGGTGTGGTTGAGCAGATCGGTAGCTGCAGAAATGTCGTGGTGAATGGAGGGCCAAAGGCTAGACAGTTGGGATTTCATAAGTGCAGTTGTAAGAGAGATGGGAGAGAGTTTTTTCCAGGGGCGGACACAGAAGAAAGTAGGATTGGGGGAGCGGGGGGGGGGGGGGGGGTGCAGTGGTAGAAGGAGGATGTGGGTGGAGAACGATACGAGGAAGTTATCAGAGATGGCTTTATCTGCGATTGACACGATGGAAGTAGCGAGGCCACGAGAGATGGCAAGGTCGAGGGGGTGGCCGTGAATATGGATTGGGGAGTTTACATGGAGGGAGAGATTAAGGGAGGATAGGAGGGCAGTGAACTCAGAGGAGAGAGAGCATGATGAGTTGAGATGGAGGTTGAAATCACCGAGGATGAGAAGTCGTTCGGTGCAGAGGCTGAGGAAGGAGAACAGTGAAGATATCTCAGTCATAACATTTTTATGGGTGGGCGGAGAGAACGTGAATTTTAAATGAGAGGTGAGGGGGTGGAATAAGGTGAGATGCTCAAAGCAGGAGAAAGTGCCGTAGGATTAGGGGGACAGATCAAGGTGTGATTTGGTGATTGGAGCCACACCGCCACCACGGCGGTCTGAGCGGGGCAAGTGGTGGAAGGTATAGCCAGGTGGGGAGGCTTCATTTAAGGGTAAGGTGTCATCACCCCTCAACCAAGTTTCCGTCAGCATCATGATGTCGATGCAATCATCCACGATAAGCTCATGGATGGCAAGGGCCTTGTTCGCAAGTGAACGGACATTCTGGAGGGAGATGCAGAGAGGGTCAATGATGGCTGACCCACTGCCAGCGTCCACAGGGTCAGCGCTCTGGGGGGGGGGGTGGTGAGTTGGATGGGGAGGAGATTGGCAAGATTAGCCCACAGTGGGTGCGCTGGGCGGGAAGGTCAGCGAGAGAGTAGGATGGGACAGTTGGGGTTGCTGCTTGTAAGGAGGCAGCGACGAGTGCCTCACTAGGAGGAAATAGCAGAGGTCCTGACATCATTTTTCAATCCTCTCTGGCTTCAGGTGTGATGTCGGAGGACTGCTAATGTGGTACCCTTGTTTAAAAAGGGAGAAAAGGATAGACTGAGTAATTACATGCCAGTCAGCCTAACCTCGGTGGTGGGAAAATTATTGGAAAGAATTCTGAAGGACAGGATAAATCTTCATTTAGAAAGACACGGATTAATCAAGGATAGTCAGCACGGATTTGTTAAGGGAAGGTCAGGTCTGACAAACTTGATTGAATTTTTTGAGGAGGTAACAAGGAGGGTAGATGAGGGTAGTGCGTTTGATGTAGTGTATATGGACTTTAGCAAGGCTTTTGATAAGGTTCCACATGGCAGACTGGTCACGAAGTTAAAAGCCCATGGGATCCAGGACAGAGTGTCAAGTTGGATTCAAAACTGGCTCGGAGACAGGAAGCAGAGGGTAATGGTTGATGGGTGTTTTTGTGACTGGAAGGCTGTTTCCAGTGGGGTTCCGCAGGGCTCAGTACTAGGTCCCTTGCTTTTTGCGGTATATATCAATGATCTCGACTTGAATATAGGGGGTATGATTAAGAAGTTTGCAGATGATACTAAAATCGGCTGTGTGGTTGATACTGAAGAAGAAAGCTGTAGACTGCAGGAAGATATCAATAAATTGGTCAGGTGGGCAGAACAGTGGCAAATGGAATTCAATCCAGAGAAGTGTGAGGTAATGCATTTGGGGAGGGCTAACAAGGAAAGGGAATACACATTAAATGGTAGGACACTGAGTAGTGTAGAGGGACAAAGGGACCTTCGAGTGCATGTCCACAGATCCCTGAAGGTAGCAGGCCAAGTAGATAAGGTGGTTAAGAAGGCATACGGAATGCTTGCCTTTATTAGCCGTGGCATAGAATACAAGAGCAGGGGGGTTATGCTTCAACTGTATGAAACACTAGTTAGGCCTCAGCTAGAGTATTGCGTGCAGTTCTGGTCACCACATTACAGGAAAGATGTGATTGTACTAGAGAGGGTGCAGAGGAGATTTACGAGGATGTTGCCGGGAGTAGAGAATCTTAGCTATGAGGAAGGACTGGATAGGCTGGATCTGTTTTCCTTGGAACAGAGGAGGCTGAGGGGAGACCTTATTGAGGTGTATAAAATTATGAGGGGCATAGATAAAGTGGATACAGAGGACCTATTTCCCTTAGCAGAGGGGTCAAAAACCAGGGGGCACAGATTTAAAGTAATTGGTGGAAGGTTTAAAGGGGATTTGAGGGGAAATTTCTTCACCCAGAGGGTTGTGGGGGTCTGGAACTCTCTGCCTGGAAGGGTGGTAGAGGCAGGAACCCTAACCACATTTAAAAAGTACTTGGATGTGCACTTGGGATGCTCTAACCTGCAGGGCTACGGACCAAGAGCTGGGAAGTGGGATTAGGCTGGATAGCTCTTTGTTGGCCGGTGCGGACACGATGGGCCGAAATGGCCTCCTTCCGTGCTGTAACTTTCTATGATTCTATGATTCGTAGGATGCCAAGGGAGGCACAGAGGGAAGCTGGGGGCTTATCTCAGAGGGAGTCAAGCCTGGGACGGCGGCAGGAGAGTAGGAAGGTTTAAGAGTAATGAAGGATTGGGGTAGGGATTTGGGAGGGCAGAGTGTCCGAGAGAGGAGAGATGAAAGGAGGCATGATTACAGGAGAGAATGGTCAGGGAGGGATAGAGAGAAAGGGAAAAGGGGAAGAAAAAGTGGAAAAGTATTGAATGGCTCGGGTCCGGAGCCGCAGCCAAAGTGTGCATGCGAATGGACACGGGAAAAGCTCAGGTTACAGAGGCCTAGTAATTAATGGAATACATATTTCCTGGTAGCAGGGAATAGGTTGGAGACAATAGTAAGGAGACCAGGGTCCAAGTCAGAGGTCCCATGGAAGGACAAAGCCGACATAAGCGGGATGGGGCTGGCATGGAGCATCGACGAACCGCTGTCCAAAGCAGGCGAGTGAAGTCCAGAAGCTATTTGAAGGGTAGAGAGTTTGAGGATGGAGGTTGTTGCCGTAGGAATGAGAGTCGGTGGCGGTGCAGAGAGATGATGGCGAAATTGACGCAAGTTGGAGGTCACCGTAGATCAAAATGGCAGAGAAAAAGTAAAACCAGAAGCCAGCGACTAGCAAAGCTGAAAACCAGTAGAACGAGTCACCGGACAGCAAGTGGAGCAGCAGCTGCTAGCTAGAGGCCAACAGAGCTGAAAAACCAGTTCAGCAGAGACACAGCCACAGTTTAAAAGTTAAAAAATCTTTTAGCAGCAGAGATAGAGAGACACAGCAAGTAAATCTTACAGTGTAATCCAGTGTAATCCAGTGCAGAAACGTAGTCTAGATGTCCAGAGAAGCCCAGAGATCGGAAACCAATTTGAGAAAAGAATTCAGCAGCATAAGACTTGAATCTACAAATCTACAAGTGGTGTATACTTTTTCATAGATCTTCTGTTGATGGAGAGCAAGAAAAGCAGTAGTGACAGCACTGAATCCCAGCTTAGTCAGTATCTTATTGCTAGGCAGGTCATGAATGGTTGACCTGAAACAAGTGTGCCAAGAGGCACAGAGGAAGCAGATGTCCCTTTCATTATTATGGTACGACTGCAGAAGAGCAGTGCATCTGATATTGATCTATAGCCAACCCAGCCCAATTACTGCATTGGGAGATTCAAAAGTCCTTAAAAATGAAAGTGAAATTTTTACTGAGCAAAGTGGAACTCTGGTAAATATTTTCATTCATGTTTTCTGAATATCCATTTATAATGAGTGAAGTAAAGTTGAAATGTTTGGACTGCATTGCACTGATTACATTTCAGTGTTTAAAATTTTAGTTGATGACCAGTCTTTATTTTACAGTTAAATGCAAGGTAGTCATTCTTCCAGATATTAATGTACATTGATTTTGCCAAATTTCCCTGAGGATTAGAACTAATGGGAACCACATTCCTGCCATGCCAAGGTAAATCAACGTAGGAACGCACAGTAACAAAAAGGAATATATCAGCCATAGTCAATATTGCAAATACTGCTGATTTGATTAATTGGCTTTGAAACACTTAATTCAAAACTCCATTTTCCATTTCAACCACATAAATAGAAGCAGCACTTTCATTTGCTTCTCCCTCATCCAATTGTGCCTTTCTCAATATACTTGATTTCCCGGTCGAGCCATGCAATCCTTTCCAGTGGCATTGGATGCCCTTGTGAAATACAGCAGTGTTATTTTGTCCGTCTTTAACATGTAAATAGTGATATACACCAAATAATAAAGCTTTTCCGTTTGTAGCGGATCTAGAATCTTCGATTTCTTCAAAGTTAGATCGCTTCTTACTCGTCTTAATCTGTTAGTTCCCACTTGATGATCTGGATAATCCTTGGGCAGAAAGGCTTGGTGGACTTTGTGGTTGTTGGACAGGACAGATGTGTGTCTTTCCAGTTGTGCAGGGGACCAATTGAGCAGCAAACATCACTAAAATAGCTTTTCTGGTCATTATCACATTGCTGTTTGTGGGAGCTTGCTGTGCACAAATTGGCTGCTGCATTTCCTACATTACAACAGTGACTATGCTTCAAAAAAGTGCTTCAATGGCTGTGAAGCGCTTTGGAACGTCCTGAGGTCATGAAAGGCGCTATATAAATGCAAGTCTTTCTTTTCTCTTTCAAAGTATGTAAACGGTTTAATTTATTGCTAATTTTAGATTTCAGTTTTTCTTTTATATGACAGGAATAAATCCATTACTGTACAAATCATCCAAAACCAGCAATGTTTTTTTAACCACTTTGCATTCATACCCAGTTTAAACTCCCTGAGTTGGTTAATGTGCAAAATTCACAGCTCTTTCATTTCTTCACCTTTGCCAGCTGTTTATTATGTCCAACTAAATTTGCCATCCTTATAGCATTTCCAAGGAAGGGCGCAGAAAGACAGTGGGCTGATTTTCCTGGCGTCACTTTGCGTTGGCACACAAAGTTCACTGCACCTGTGTAAGCTAAGCTGAGTCTAAATTTGGTGGACCCCTCTATTAACATGGCCTGGTTGTACCTTTGGTGCAGGCCCACCTCCTGGTAGGGTCATGCGCTAGAAAACAGGGATGGAAAGGGGTGTGCAGCTGCAGGCCTGATAGGCTTTCAGCTCTGTTCCTAGCCAATCACCTTGGAGCTTTCCGCCAGGCCACCTCAGACCGCCCAATGTGAGGGTGCAAGGCTCACAGCCGGTTTCTTGGGGTACCCCTGCACTGGCACACCCATGGACTCCAATGACAGGAATTTGAGGTGGGAATCTGGGAACATCCCCTTCCTGCCTTATTAGCATTTCCTTGTGGGGGTTGTGTCTATTGCAGGTGCAAGGCCTTCTCCAGAGGGAGCCCTGGATATCCCTCGGCAATGCAAAGGGGATGGAGACCTGGCCTCATGGGCTCTGCTCCATTTTTCCTGACCTTTGTGCCCAGGAAATAGGCATTTCTTGGGGGACAAAGTTCAGGAAAATTAGCATCAATGCACTATGAGGTGCAAGTTCTGTAAAGTGTGTAGGAAGGGGAGACCACGTGTGCTTTTAAACAGATACACAACCAAAATGTCCCATGAGATTTTCTGGCGCTAGTTCACTGGATGGTGAGCTTACCTTTTCTCATAACCATTAAAAAAATATATATTCTCTACACAGATATGCTGGTCGGATAACAATAACTGACAATTAAATCACGTAAACCGACATAGATGTGACATGTTTCAGCAGAAGTCAAACGAAACATTTGTTGTGGCTTTCCACCTTATTCAACGATCTGTAGTCCATCTGTGGCATTCCATGGACAGCGAGCTTCCTTCCATGCTGAGGAGTTGATGTTTTCCATATGTGGAGATGAATAGATAACCAACAAAATAATGAAATCAAATGAAGCAAAGAGTAGCTCTGCCTGAGTAGCTCAGCTGGTTAAGGCAGTGAATAGTTGAGCCCTAGAACAAGAAGGGACCCAGGTTTGATCCCTGGTATGTTCTGCATTAGTTGATCTGGGTGGCACTAAGAGTGCTGTAGTTGGCCTCTACAATGCTCTATTAGGGAAGAGCAAATCAAAAGGGTTGCTACTCCTAATTGCTATGCAGTTGATAGTGCTTGTGTGTGGACATCCAGTGAGGATATGAATGCTCTCATGGTCAAATGGACTGCTGGAAATTGCTATTTAGGTTCAAACATGAAGAATGACTACTTTAGTCAAGGTATCTGAGGACAAGGAGCACCCATGGAACTGTACCCAACAAACAGTCAATGTTTTTAGAAGCGAAGCGGGGAGTGAAGAACACTGGCAGAAAAACAGATGGAAAAAAAAGCAATAAAATAGACCTTTTATTATCCTGCAACATTTGAATGACTTTTCAACACACATCATGCACTGAGAAGTTTAGCACACGGTAGTAATCATTATACACATTGCCTTCAGCTTCCTTCCTTTGTCGGCATGTAAATAGTTTCTTATTCCCAGTGTTCATAGATTCTTTCCAAGCAGTGTCTCACTGATGGGTAAACATAATGCAGGTATCTCGCCAGAAATGCCAAAATAATTACTGAATACAGTGATGCTGGATGCCATTTTGTCAACGTGAAATTAAGTAATAAGCTTACACTTTGTAGGCAGGAGGAAGACTGAGAGAAATGAGGAGTTCTTCAGTTCCGGGGATAGCCAGTGAGTTTTGATTTTAACACAGTGAGGATGCAGCAAGGTGGAATAGTGTGTAGGATGGCAAATTCAGAGCTTGGGATGAACAAGATTGTGAGAAACTTTAACAAAATCTATTGTCCCTCTTGATATTAGGCACTGGCATCTATGGAGGAGTTTCGAAACCTTGACCGTGATATTGAAGGCTCTGCCAAACGCTGGAAGAAGTTTGTGGAGTCTGAATGCCCAGAGAAAGAGAAGTTTCCACAAGAATGGAAGAACAAAACAACATTGCAGCAGCTGTGTATGATGAGGGCATTGCGCCCTGACCGAATGACCTACGCAGTACGGTAAGCACAAGGGCGGAGAAGGTCCTTTCATTGTTGGTATTTTTTTAAATACTAGCTAAAGGTTCATGGCGTTGGAAACTCTATAATCTTCATTCTTCATCTGGTGACAGTGCTGTTGTGCCAACTTCTTATTATGCTACTTATTATAAAATTCTGAAATAGCAAACACTTTCCTGTTCATTTCGACGTAATTGATCCAGTTTTGTCCTACATTAAATTTAATGTCATATTCTATATTTATCTTCAAGAAAGAGACAATGGCCTCGATAATAACGGGGAGACGGGGCTGGGATACCCGGAAGTACAGGTTTCCCGGATGTCCTGCCACATTTAACAGCAGGAACCCTTTTAAATTTATTGAATCCGTTTCCCAGATGCATCCAGCCAGATTGAGAGGCTGGCTACCGGGCGGGGAGGCCTGTGGCACCAGGCCGCAGCTGGGGGTCAGACTTTGGGCGGGGGCGACGGGGGAAAGAGTCAGACATCGGGGAGGGGGAGTCGGACATCGGGGGGGTGGGGGTTAGCGTGGAGAGTCAGACACATGGTGGGGGTCCGATCACGGGGGGTCCGATCGCGGGGAGGGAAGCAGGTATGCTTGGTGGGCCGGGGGCAAGCACTCCTGCTCCTCTTGGCCCACAAGCAGTGCTGGAAAGCCACTTACCTGTTCCATCTAGCTGCTCTCGCCTCCTTTCAGCTGTCGGGTTTCCCGAGGCCTGGGAAACCTGGCCGGCCAGCGTAAAGTCTGCAACATAGAGTAAATCTTAGGCACAGAGCATCATTAAAATATTTTAATGACCGACCATCCTCCAGAGAGCACGTTAGTTGCCCCCCGACCCGCCTCCGTTAAAACCGGAAGTGGGCACGTTGGGATCGGGTTGCCCATTGATTTTTAATCCCCCCCCACCCACCAATTCATCACAATTTGTGGAGTGACTTCACTGTAATTTTCGGGGGAGCTTAATTGAAATATTCAGCATGAGCTCCAGGCACTAGAAATGGCACCGATGGGGAGCTCTCTTGAAGGGGTAAGGGGCTGTTGCAGGATTTAAAGGTTAGTGGCAGCTTAAAGGGGTGTGCATCCAGAAAAAGTGATTGGGAGAAGGTTTGACAACAATGGTGATTCTGAGATCTGCAGGAGGGCAGAGAGTCCCCAGGTTCACCACTGCAGGTATGGGTGTATTGCTCCACGAAGTCGGACAGAGGAGGGAGGCCCTATGTGGAACAGTGCAACACAGGCCCCCCACCGCACCCGCCCGCCCCCCCCACCCACACACCCGCCTCCACAAGGAGAGCTGCTCCAGGGCAGTGGAAGGAGGTGGCTAAGGCAAAACCAAAACCCATGCATGGCAATTGTGTGTCAGAAAAGGTTTAACGACCTTATTGGGCCGGGTAAGATCAGGAAAGCTGGCCACCCCTTCCAAGAACGTACTCAATAAGCACATCTGCTCCTTAGAGTAATCTTCCCTCACTCTGTGTTAAAGTGTTTGAATTACTTATTTTCAATGGCCAGGCTGCAGAGTAGTGTCCATTACACCCCAGCTTTCACCTGGAGGTGTTTGTTTGGTCTCTTCCTAAAGAGGTAAAAATGCCTGCAATCACCCTACTAAAAAAACTCATGTGGAATGTAATTGCTTGGTGCATGCATCGGTCATCACACTTATTTCTGGGCTGAAGGCTGGTACATTTATTGCATGCCATGGTAACCAGAGATAATTGTCACTTTTTGCATGCTTTTTCCACGAACCAGTGAGAGAACAGTGGCAGATGGTGGAATCCCAAACCTTCACCTATGAGGAGGAAGCTCTCCAAATACCGGTGAAGTATACACTAGTGAGTGTCTGAGATGGGGAAGTAGGAGGGCAGGTGCTAGTCGCAGGTTTGAGATGGCATTCTGCTTCTCATCCTATTGTACCTCATTACCTGCTTTCAAACTCAATCATGAAAATCTCATGTACACAAGACAGTTAATGCATTGGCCAGATGAGGTAGTGAAGAGAAGGTGTGCTGTATCGTGGCTGTCTTTCAGCCAGCAACGGGTTGCCTTGTGCATCCTCTTCAAGCTGTTATTGCTCCTCTTCCTGATCCCTTTGCTATCCACGAGGGGTGGCCTCCAAGAGACTGTAAGGTAAAATTGTGCAGCATACAGCACACTCTCACGATCCTTGAGACCCTAGCCAGATTGATCCAGGCGCCTGAAAAGTGCTTTCAACAAAGTTCTCCTTCACACTGATGGATCAATAGCTTTAATTGATGGAAGTTTGCCAAATGCTAATCTGTATTTGAATGCCTGCAAATAATGCAAGCAGTACACAGTGTGATGCAGTAATAAAAACCTGTCTTTCTTCTGTCAGAGATTTTGTTGAAGAAAAATTGGGCAGCAAGTATGTTGTGGGGCGGTCGCTGGATTTTTCGACATCCTTTGAAGAGTCTGGGCCTGCCATCCCAATGTTTTTTATCCTTTCTCCTGGGGTCGATCCACTCAAGGATGTAGAAAGACATGGTAATATTTCACATGTTTTTATTGCCAATTCCTAAAGAGGTAAACTTCAGATAAAGCTAAACTGAAGCAAATGTTCATTATTGGCAAAAGAAAACTTTGAGGCAGCGTTAGTAATATTTAACAATGAAATTTAACATCTAAATTAAGGGGAAATGTGTATAAACTGAAGATAAAGCACCATCTTTCCAGCTTGTAGTCAGTAAGTGACAAATTGGAAGCATCTGAAAATATTACAAACTGCATTTTATCACTTTTATGTTGCGTATAGGAGGGTCAGGTATTTTGTCAAATCACATCCTGCTTATGTTTTGGTTATAACTTACATGGGACCAATCCACACATCAGGTATAAATTCTACTTTGGCCTTGGTAAAGAACATCATTCACTTATGTTGTGTCGTATGCTGTCGAAACAATCCATGCAGGTCTGCAGCAGTAGTGGCTGGGCCTGGGAGCCCAATGCTCTGCATTTTCCTAGTGAATGTGCAAACTGTTGCTGAAGGTGGACTGATCAGGGGTGCTGTGCTCTAAATCCACTTCAAGTTTTTACACAACATTTTGGGTTGCCCATAATTTATTTTGGCGGCAGACGTCAGCTGCGCAGTTGTTCTAATTGAAGAGTTGTCGTCCTGTACTTTGCCTCCATGAAAGGCACGAGAAAGACACTGCTTAAAGTACGGAACCCAACACTAAAGCTGCAGATGGACCAGTATTTCCACTTAATGAGTTGTGATATTTTAGGTGAAAGTACCATGAACGTTGAATTCTGGATGTGTTTGTGGTTTAACTGAGGAAGTAATGAATTTAACAGATCAATTTAGTTCTATAAAACTGAGTTTAGCAGTATGTGATTTGGTTAATGGCAGTTTAAAGATTAAATTGCCTGTCGAGGCTGTGTATCCAATAATAAATAGAAGTTGATTATGTCTCAAAATCTAATAAAATATATTGCACCTTTACTTTTTGTATATGGTTTCATGTTAAAATGTAACCAGAGCCCAATATATTGTATTTAATATTGTTTTAGCCATAGATGCTGACTCCTCATTTTTTGCACAAGAGAATTAGGTCACATCAGCAATGGATGGCGTGCTCTGTACTCACAGTTGTTCTTCGACTACAGGTAAAAAGCTGGGGTGCACATTCAATAATGGAAACTTCCACAATGTCTCACTCGGACAAGGCCAGGAGGTGGTAGCTGAACAAGCTCTCGACCTGGCAGCCAAAGAAGGCCACTGGGTTATTCTACAGGTATGTAACATACTATGCTGCTGTTTGGATATATTACCATGAAGGACTAATCCTCTGGGCTTGTGCTTGGTCCTATGATCTGAGGTATGGAAAAAAAACGACCATTGCAAATTATTGAGGGTGCAAGCCTCCGGATTTTTCTTCCTCTTCAATTTTGTATTTTATTCGCTTATGGGATCCGGGCGTCGCTGGCAAGGCCAGCATTTATTGCCTATCCCTAATTGCCCTTGAGAAGGTGGTGGTGAGCCGCCTTCTTGAACCGCTGCAGTCCGTGTGGTGAAGGTACTCCCACAGTGCTGTTAGGGAGGGAGTTCCAGGATTTTGACCCAGCGACGATGAAGGATCGGTGATAGACTTCTAAGTCAGGATGGTGTGTGACTTGGAGGGGAATACAATGTTGGGATAAATGCTCTGTGGCATTTAAAAATGGACAGCATCCATTTAATTTGAACTGTCGCGAGTGCTACTCAGAACTGATGTTCTGTGAATCCAGGTTAATGTCAAAACCTAAAGCTCCAGCCCACTCCTGCTCTTTCATTATTGCTAATGTTCCCAGTCTAATTCATGACATTGATGCATTGGACCCTGTCCTCCAGAGCTAACACTAACGCATCTGTGCAATTTGTTTGAGGAAAGTGCAGCTTTATGTGAGCACGGTATAGGGTTTTGGAAAGCTTGAAATATGTGCCGTAGAAATTTTGAGAGATTACATAGGGGGTGATTTTAACCTAACTTCACTGGGCAGGAAGCCCATGGCATCGGGCGGAATGCTGCTTTTGCACCCCGCCCAATATCATTGCGGGTTGTAAATCCAGCATTGCACCTGATCATGTCAGTTTCCCAGTGGACGGGTTGGGTTAAAATCTGAATTTTAACATGTGATTCGAAACGATAGATCCCCACTCAGGTGGCCCAGCATGTGGTATCCTACCAAGCACCAAGCCCCTTGCATGTGCTCTGACTTATAGCTCAGACCTCTCTCTGTAGTTGCACCATGTACAGATAAACTCAATAACCAGCCCCTCAGAGTTAAATACAATTTAATTTAAGCTGAGTTCATTTGTAGTCCAGTAAAGTTGGCCAGGTTGCGATTCATTTGTTTTGTGGTTTATTGCAATTAAAGTCTTACACTCAGTATATTTCATGCTTTGAAAGACTACAATAAAGGCTACAAATAAACAATTATTCATGTTCAGGGTTACATGCAACAAGACCACACAGAAAATGTGTGGCTACTGAAAGCCATTATTCCAGAATCGAGGTTAATGCTGCATTTTTGCTCCATTCTATGAATGAAAAATACATAAAGTGCGTGGTCAGGAATGTAATTTCTTGATATGAACAAAAGCAAATTGCGTACGTGGGCCTTTTTACTTCGAATTTTTCATTCCGCACACATGCCAGCAAAAGAATTAGAAGCACAGTGCCTGGTCCAATTCTCCTTGATTGTGATGTGATGTAGTTCTGTGTGTTGTCAGACTCCAGATGCTTCTAGTTCACCTCTGGGGGGGAAAAAGAGGGTGCAGTTTAATAGTGTAGCACAGTACCTTCATGACATTAGCGTTAAAGTACTAGGTGACATAATGCTTAACGTTGGCATTCTCACTGTTGTCCATTCTATCTGTTGTCCGTTCTGGATGAACTCGATCGACTAGGCTCATTTTAGAGGCCCTAACATTGGTTCATATCAGCCTTCCATACACACCTGGCTGCAGAGTCGGGCCACCCTTTTCTCTACATCTGGTCGTTCCTTCACTGCTCAGGATCTCTGTTACTTGTTCTTTTTGCCTGGCAGTTGAATGCCGTCTTCTCATCGGTTTTCTTCAAGTAATTGAACCACTTCCAGAATTTCTGGAGGCTCCCTTTTTCATTAAGATTGTCTTGAACCATCATGGCATCTCTCCTATTGTGTGGGTTTTATTTGTGGTGTGATTGAGGCCAGGGCAGAATTGGCGTTGGTTCTCATTATTTCTGATCTCGCCCTGGTGGCAAACTCTCTTGCACAATTAAGGCTGCCCTGCTGATTAGTGAAATGGGCCTCCCTTGTACATTTTTTGCTAGCTCTGCTGCTGCAATTAAAAAAATATATATTTATGGGATGTGGGCGTCGCTGGCAAGGCCAGCATTTATTGCCCATCCCTAATTGCCCTTGAGAAGGTGGTGGTGAGCCGCTGCCTTGAACCGCTGCAGTCCGTGTGGTGAAGGTACTTCCACAGTGCTGTTAGGGAGGGAGTTCCAGGATTTTGACCCAGCAACGATGAAGGAACGGCAATAAACTTTGAAGTCAGGATGGTGTGTGACTTGGAGGGAAACTTGGAGGTGGTGGTGTTCCCAGGTGCCTGCTGCCCTTGTCCTTCTAGGTGGAAGAGGTCGTGGGTTTGGGAGGTGCTGCCGAAGAAGTCTTGGCGAGTTGCTGCAGTGCATCTTGTAGATGGTACACACGGCAGCCACGGTACGCCGGTGGTGGAGGGAGCGAATGGTTAAGGTGGTGGATGGGGTGCCAATCAAGCAGGCTGCTTTGTCCTGGATGGTGTCGAGCTTCTTGAGTGGAGCTGCGCTCATCCAGGCAAGTGGAGAATATTCCATCACACTCCTTACTTGTGCCTTGTAGATGGTGGAAAGGCTTTGGGGAGTCAGGAGGTGAGATACTTGCCGCAGAACACCTAGCCTCTGACCTGCTCTTGTAGCCACAGTATTTATATGGCTGGTCCAGTTAAGGTTCTGGTCATTGGTGACCCCCAGGATGTTGATGGTGGGGGATTCGGCAATGGTAATGCTGTTGAATGTCAAGGAGCGGTGGTTAGACTCTCACTTGTTAGAGATAGTCATTGCCTGGCACTTGTGTGGCGCGAATGTTACCTGGCACTTATCAGCCCAAGCCTGAATGTCGTCCAGGTCTTGTTGCATGCGGGCATGGACTGCTTCACTATCTGAGGAGTTGTGAATGGCACTGAACACTGTGTAGTCATCAGAATTTCTCACCTGGTGTCTTACAGGAGTCAATTCTCTGATTTCCTACTTGGTTTAGGGACTTAATTATGATGAATCCACCTGTTTCATGATTGGATGTTTTAACTCTACTGTAATAGCTGCACAGTGGAACTTGCAGCACTCCCAAATGGATGATAACTGAATATACTTAACGCTGCAGAAACGCTAAAGTTTCTTACTAACAGTTCGAAAATCAGAACTTAAATATTCAGTCTCAAGTTTTCGAGCATAATTCATTTTCAAATGCCATCCTAGTAATATGTTTGTAAAGAGCAAATATGGAAGTTTTATAAATATTGACAATGAAATAGGCCTGTGTGACAAATTGTAGACATATTGGCTAAACCTGAGGGTCTTCACAGCAATGCAGTAATTTTGCATTCATTACCTGAAATGTCACTTCAATAATTTCACGATCAACTTAATTTATTCCATGAATGACTTTAGCTTTCATACATTGTTGCTTCGTTAGCTTCAGCTCCTATAATAAATTAAGCAACAATAAGCTTCCAGTTGGATGATAGATGTTAATCAAGATTTTCCAGCAGAATCAGTATAATTCATCAATGCATTCAACACTGCCAAGCCCCTTCTGTTTAAATGATTTTGTGTTAGCAAAATGGGGAGTTTGCAACCATTCTTCAACTCTCATTACAATTGTCTGTAGTAATGGTTTGTTGTTTTATAAGACAGTGAAGGTCACTGAGGTAATGCTTTTTTGCTCGGTGTTTCTCTTCAAAGGGAGATATTATGTTGTTAAATTGCTGCTTGAAGCTGTAATAGATGCTTCCTTTGGTTTGCGCTTAGCTGTTCTACTTCCAGTATTGTACAAAATAGGTGCTCAGTTTAGAAAATGTTCTATCATTTGTGCTGTGATTTTCTGCTCATCCAGCCATTTGATTCGGTTCAGTAAAGTGCCTTTTCTAGAAAGAATGAATCCGACAGTTGTAAAAAGAATAATAATACCATTCTATGAATAGATAAGCAGTTTGGAGATTGTGCCATGAAATTGGTCCAGAACCAGTCATCCATTGACTATGAGAAAGACGGGGGTAACTAGGGGTTTAGTAATGTGGTGTGACAGCGGAGTATCGCTGACTCTTGACTGCATCACCTGACACTGTCCCCCCTCCATGGAATTGAGCACTAACAATTTAAAACATGAACGCAACTGTAATGCAGACAATATTTACTGTTTCACAATGCAAACAACAACAATTTGCATTTATACAGTGCCTTTAACATAGTAAAACGTCCCAAGGCACTTCAAAGGTGCATAAGAAAAAATGGGCGCTGAGCCTAACGAGGAGGGGGTGGTGATCAAAATCCTGGTCAAAGAGGTCAGTGTTAAGGAGGGTCTTAAAGGAGGAAAGGGAGATATAGAGATGGAGGGGTTTAGGGGATGAAGTTCAGAGTGTGGGGCCTCGGTAGCTAAAGGCACAGTCGTCAGTGGTGGGGTGAAGAGGGGACTGCAGAAAAGGCTGGAATCAGAGGATCGGCGAATTCAGGTGGAGGTTACAGAGATAGGGAGATGCGAGACCTTGGATTTAAGCAGAATTTTAAATTTGAGACATTGGGTGACTGGGAGTCAATGTAAATCAGTGAGGACAGTGGTAGATGGGCGAGTGGGAGTTGGTGTGGGATAGGATATAGGCGGTAGAGTTTCAGATGAGCTGAAGTTTAAGGAGGGTGGCGGACGGGAAGTTGTCCAGGGGAGCATTGGAGTAATCAAGTCTGGAGGTGACAATGGTGTGGATGAGGATTTCAGTGGCAGATGGGCTGAGGTCGGCACAGGGAGAGGATTATGTTATGAAGGTGACGAGTTTGTGAACGACCGTTATCTGGCATAACAATTTGTAAAACAGAAAATATTTGAGGATACCACAATATAATCCACTTTTGACTTTGCTTACATGGCTAGGTTGTTCTATTTGCTTGATTTATCCTAATTCTGTTTAAACTTTTGCTACAAATTAGCATATTGCTGTTATTTACTTGGGATACTGTCTCTAGAAAATCTTGACCTGTGCGGTCAGGTGATCTTCCCCCACTCTTCTGCAAATATTGCCTCATCCTGGTCATACTCTTGGTTCTTCTTTATTGTCAGCAATAGTTCTCTGTTGTCTTCAAAGTTTAATTCAGCAATTTATTGGTTTATGTCTTTTTTTTTTAAACTGCTCAAAATCCTTGTCTACCATTGCAGGGATCGCAGAGCAAACGTTTTTTCCGAGTTTTCTTGTTTACTTTTCAGACCACAGCCTCATGCACCATTTTTTTACTGAAATGGTGAGTTTCTTGAGTTTCAATCTGCTGGGGTTTACATCAATTAGATTGATCCATTTAGTCCATACTGTAGCTGCCAGCCAATGCTTGCTGCTGACTTTAAAATTTAGGTCAACTGCTGTGATCCTTCCCAGTCACTGAATCTTTTGGTACTTATCTTCAATGTCACATGACATTGGAACTGTGTAGCCTACTCCAAACTCCCCCTTAGGGCAAAATACAACTACTAACCGATTTATTGGAAGGCAAGGAAGTTGAAGTTCAATTTATTTTGGTGTCCAATTCAGCAAAGAAGTAGTCTCCTACTCACCTCTAGATAGTTGGCCCTTGTTGCATATCAGTTTGCACAGCTAGAGAGAAGGCTTCAGAGGTCTCTGGACCTACACAGTCTCCTCCACCATTATTCACAAGGTGCTTAACCTGTGGATGCCTCGTCTGACATTGGTTTGTATCCTTATGGGCTGCGTGACTAGCAGGTCCAGATCAGTAACTCGATTTCAGGTGATTTCATTGTTCCTGCTGGTGCAGTCTCTAGCACCATTGAAGTCGTTACCGCAGTGCTGGAACAGATATTGGCCCAGAAATTCGCGTGTCTGGCTTGCCGTGGGGGTAAGGATCGCGCGCGCTCTTACCTACCGCGCCTGCCGTTGTGTTTTGGGCCCACGGGAACTTCGGGTCCCGGGTCTCTCCCAACTGCCGGTGCTTGCGTGTTCCAGGGGCGCAGTTAGTGCGATGCGACCCCTGGGATCACGTGGGCCATGGAGAGCCAATGGCAGCAGACCATCTTTCATTCAGACCTGTCAAATCTGTGAATTGAAATCGGCCCCAAAAGAACAGCTAAACTTAAAATAAATTTTTTTTAAAAACCATCACATTTATAAAATAACTATTACAATAAATTAACCACTTTAAACAAAAATTTTAATTTTTGAAAAAATTAAAATACTTTTAAAAAGTTATAAAAATAAACTTACCTTTCTTTAAAGTATCTAAAAAAGATAAACCTGTTGAAAATTTTTTTAAATTATACTTAATTAACCATTTACCTTGTTCAAAACGGGTCTTGCGCTTCCTTTTTAATAGCGTAGTTTCTTCCATACTTAACCTCGCGTAGAAACCTGAAAAAAAATCTCTAAGTGTACTGCGTGCACGCAGCCTCGAGCACGCACGCGGTTCACCTAGGAACCACCCCCTTCACCATACCGGAAGTTCCGGTTTCCCGCGCATGCGCAGTGCATGCAGGAAACCGGCACTTCGGGAAGCAATACAGGTGAGTACACAGTCCGTACTCACCCGGGAAGGGCCGAATTTTTGGGCCATCATCCAAGTGGTCTTGACACCAAATGTTAACCAGACATGGCCCATCTCCTGACACTAATACCAGCATTGTTCATGTAAGAAAAGAATGAAAGCATCAGACAGGAACCGTCTCTGAGAGACTTCCTTAAGGACTCCTTCAGGGTCCTCTGCATGACCCAAGACATTACCACAGTTGTCACCAGGCATGGCCATACCACAGGGCCTTGACCCCAGTTCTGATACAAGCACTGATCAGTATCAGGGCTCACTTGACAGAGTAGCCTACCCAAGACAGGTGACTGGTATTGTAGAAGGGTAAATGGACTTCATCATCTTCTCTGGGGAGGGAAGAGACGGTGAGTGGCGGGGGGGGGTGGGGGGAGAGGAGGGGGGAAACAGAGACTTTCAATTTGCAACAGCAGATCTGAGGATGGGGCCAATGGGTGCACATGTCATGCAGAGCGTGAGAAGGGAGAGAAGTAGCTGTCTGGTAAAAATGTGTTGGCTGTAGAAAGCAGCTGAGACACCAAGAGTATGTGCAGGCCTACTGACACGCCCACATTAGATGAGAGACTATTCATGAGATTGCGACCTCCTGCCCTCCACCCTCGCAATCAGTCTCCTATGTGTAATTTACTGAGCCAGTAATTCCTTGCAATTCCCCTGTTTTATGGGGTAGGGAGAGGGGTTACTTCACTATTGCTGTGGATGCCCTGCCACTAGCTTTCTCTTGCTTTCTCTGGCTCTCTAGCAAGTAAAATACTCTCAGATTCTATGGTCAGATAGTCAGTAAAGAGAGAAGAAGAATAGAAAGAGAGGGGAAATGGGTTAGAGAGAAGAATGTATTCATGAAACTTGGCCGTCCCCTGCAGCACATGTGATGGATGCTGTTTGGAGCTTTGGAATAGGTTTGTGTTTTTAGCACAAGGCAAAGTCTCAGCTAAATGGCCAGTGACTGAAAACCTCGCGCAGGGAGTTTGCTCAGTCTTGGCAGTTACATAGAAACATAGAAACATAGAAGATAGGAGCAGGAGTAGGCCATTCTGCCCCTCGAGCCTGCTCCGCCATTCGATGAGATCATGGCTGATCATCCAAACTCAGTACCCTGTACCTGCCTTCTCCCCATATCCCTTGATACCTTTAGCTTTTAGAAATATATCTAACTCATTCTTGAATATATTTAATGACTTGGCCTCAACTACCTTCTGTGGTAGAGAATTCCACAGGTTCACCACTCTCTGGGTGAAGAAATTCTTCCTCATTTTTTTCCTAAATGGCTTACCCGTTATCCTTAGATTATGACCCCTGGTTCTGGACTCTTCCGACCATCAGGAACATTCTTCCTGCATCTAGTTTGTCCAGACCTGTCAGAATTTTATATGTTTCGATGAGATCCCCTCTCATTCTTCTATACTCCAGCAAGTATAAGCACAATCGACCCAATCTCTCCTCATATGTCATTCCTGCCATCCCAGGTATCAGCCTTGTGAATCTTCGCTGAACTCCTTCCATGGCAAGAACATTCTGGTTTCGTGGTTGAAAATCGGATGTTGAAAATTTGTCCAGTCTTGACAACTATTGATCAACATAAGCCGGGGTTCTGGGGATGGTAAAAGTTGCTTGGAGCCCAACAGGAGCAGTGGGAGGAGGAAAAGGGAGAAAAAAAGGGGAAAAAATAAGAAATGTTCAACAAAATATAACTCAAACTGCCTGTTCTTAATTATAACCTACTTGTACTGCCATGTATCTGCATTGTTTTAGTGAGTAGTCAAATATCAAAATAGCTCGGCCGTTTGTAATCAGTTCTTTTCACCAGTGTCTAAATGAGCCAAGTGTAAACTGTACCTGTTACAGAACACCATGGAGACCTGAACTACCATCAGTGGAGCTGCCTTATTTTCATTAGCTGCGAGAGGCTGTGCAAATATTAGCTTTAAATTGCCATCCGCTGACTCAACATTGTCCTCTTCAGAATATCCATCTGGTGGCAAAGTGGCTCAGTAATCTGGAGAAGAAAATGGAGCAGCACAGTGAGGGCAGCCACGAGAAGTTCCGTGTCTTCATTAGTGCAGAGCCCGCCCCCTCGCCTGACGGCCACATCATCCCTCAAGGTATCTTGGAGAACTCCATCAAGATCACCAATGAACCACCGACAGGAATGCATGCCAACTTGCACAAGTCCCTGGATAACTTCAATCAGGTACTTACTGGGTTACGTGGTGTGAATCCTTTTCTCCCCTAATCATGAAACTGAAACTTTTCAGCTTAATTTGCAATTTTAAAAACACTGTTGTTCTGTGCTGCTGAATTCCATTCAGTCTATTTTATGTTCCATATCCCAAAAATCACATAACTGAGCTGTCTCTTGAAAGCATGCTTCAAAGAACTCATCCTAGCATGTCAGCACACTGAGCTGCTGTGAACACTCTCCAGTGTGTCATCATAGTGAGCTGGTGTGAACACGCTCCAGTGTGTCAGGATAGTGAGCTGGTGTGAACACACTCCAGTGTGTCAGGATAGTGAGCTGGTGTGAACACGCTCCAGTGTGTCAGCACACTGAGCTGCTGTGAACACGCTCCAGTGTGTCAGGATAGTGAGCCGGTGTGAACACGCTCCAGTGTGTCAGGATAGTGAGCTGGTGTGAACACGCTCCAGTGTGTCAGGATGGTGAGCTGGTGTGAACACACTCCAGTGTGTCAGGATGGTGAGCTGCTGTGAACACGCTCCAGTGTGTCATCATAGTGAGCTGGTGTGAACACGCTCCAGTGTGTCAGGATAGTGAGCTGGTGTGAACACGCTCCAGTGTGTCAGGATAGTGAGCTGGTGTGAACACACTCCAGTGTGTCAGGATAGTGAGCTGGTGTGAACACACTCCAGTGTGTCAGGATAGTGAGCTGGTGTGAACACGCTCCAGTGTGTCACCATAGTGAGCTGCTGTGAACACACTCCAGTGTGTCAGGATAGTGAGCTGGTGTGAACACACTCCAGTGTGTCACCATAGTGAGCTGGTGTGAACACGCTCCAGTGTGTCAGGATAGTGAGCTGGTGTGAACACGCTCCAGTGTGTCAGGATAGTGAGCTGCTGTGAACACGCTCCAGTGTGTCATCATAGTGAGCTGGTGTGAACACGCTCCAGTGTGTCAGGATAGTGAGCTGGTGTGAACACGCTCCAGTGTGTCAGGATAGTGAGCTGGTGTGAACACGCTCCAGTGTGTCAGGATAGTGAGCTGGTGTGAACACACTCCAGTGTGTCAGGATAGTGAGCTGGTGTGAACACGCTCCAGTGTGTCAGGATGGTGAGCTGGTGTGAACACGCTCCAGTGTGTCGGGATAGTGAGCTGGTGTGAACACGCTCCAGTGTGTCAGGATAGTGAGCTGGTGTGAACACGCTCCAGTGTGTCACCATAGTGAGCTGGTGTGAACAAGCTCCAGTGTGTCAGGATAGTGAGCTGGTGTGAACACGCTCCAGTGTGTCAGGATAGTGAGCTGGTGTGAACATGCTCCAGTGTGTCAGGATAGTGAGCTGGTGTGAACACGCTCCAGTGTGTCAGGATAGTGAGCTGGTGTGAACACGCTCCAGTGTGTCAGGATAGTGAGCTGGTGTGAACACGCTCCAGTGTGTCAGGATAGTGAGCTGGTGTGAACACACTCCAGTGTGTCAGGATGGTGAGCTGGTGTGAACACGCTCCAGTGTGTCAGGATAGTGAGCTGTTGTGAACACACTCCAGTGTGTCAGCATAGTGAGCTGGTGTGAACACGCTCCAGTGTGTCAGGATAGTGAGCTGGTGTGAACACTCTCCAGTGTGTCAGGATGGTGAGCTGGTGTGAACACGCTCCAGTGTGTCACCATAGTGAGCTGGTGTGAACACACTCCAGTGTGTCAGGATGGTGAGCTGCTGTGAACACGCTCCAGTGTGTCAGGATGGTGAGCTGGTGTGAACACGCTCCAGTGTGTCAGGATAGTGAGCTGGTGTGAACACGCTCCAGTGTGTCAGGATAGTGAGCTGGTGTGAACATGCTCCAGTGTGTCAGGATAGTGAGCTGGTGTGAACACGCTCCAGTGTGTCAGGATAGTGAGCTGGTGTGGACACACTCCAGTTTGTCAGGATAGTGAGCTGGTGTGAACACACTCCAGTGTGTCAGGATAGTGAGCTGGTGTGAACACACTCCAGTGTGTCAGGATAGCGAGCTGGTGTGAACACACTCCAGTGTGTCAGGATAGTGAGCTGCTGTGAACACACTCCAGTGTGTCAGGATAGTGAGCTGGTGTGAACACACTCCAGTGTGTCAGGATAGTGAGCTGGTGTGACAAGCTCGAGTGTGTCAGTCAGCTGAGCTGGTGTGAACACACTCCAATGTGTCAATAATTGAGCACGTGTGGTCATACAGGTTTTGCAGTTATGAGAATCCATCATTTGCCACTATTTCATGACTTGTGTTGCTTTATTTCCATTAAGCAATTCCCATTTTAAATTGCACCGTATTGGGCACCCTAACCAACAATGATGGCTCTCCCAGCATTGAAGACTGAGGGACTGGGCAGACACAACATTTAAGGACAAAATCTCCATTTTCCTCTTTTTCCCTTCTGAGTTTTCCCCAGTCTTATTTAATTTTTGACCTTCCAATTTTCTCCCCTGCTCTCCTAAAGGTACTGACTGATAACTGGGTCATGGTTTCCCAGCAGCTTTATACCCTCCAGCACCCTGTCTAAATGTCCCGTTCGTCATGTGTGAAGCTCAACATTGGGTTCTGGCAACGTATCTGACCTGAGAGGGGCATCAGAGCCAAGCCTGATCCCGTGCACACTTGCACATTTATCGTCGCAGGCCACTGGAGAGTGAGCAGGAAGGAAACCCTCGCTGGGTTTTAATCTCTTAGCCTAGAGGGAAGATATGATAACTCAGGGCAGACTGGGGACTGAATGTAAGATGTTTCTGGTCTGTTTAACTCATTATCACACTGGGAAGTACATTCAGCACAGCCACTGTGGAAGTTCAAACGACCATTGCTTTGGTCATGTTTTTTTGGGTTGGGGGAGCTGCTACAAAGCCCATTTTGTTCCTTTTGTTGAGAGCTGCTCGATGCATATTGCATAGTGGGTCCACAGTCTTTCCATTTGAATCATGTCTCATTTGATAATCTGATATTTTTTTCTCCTTTGAACACATGCCGGCACCAGGAAGAAGGTAATGTGATTGTAATTTTTTTAAAATTGCAGCGAGTGGAAAAAATTCGATTTTAGTTTATTGATGATTACAACCATTTAGTCGGACAGGAGGTTGCTACACTTTGATGCTGGAATCAAATAAATCTCATTGGTGAATAGCAGTTGGCAGGTTTAAATCCGGGGGATGTTTGGATAGATGGATGCTCTGCAGTTTTGTTTAATTACCGATAGGGATCAGCAAACTATTTTACAGAAGTTTGCTTCAAAGATTAAATAGGTGGGGTAGACATGGTCTGAGAAAGAAGTGGTTTGATAGGCCGAATAAGAACATAAGAACATAAGAAATAGGAGCAGGAGTAGGCCATTCGGCCCTTCGAGCCTGCTCCGCCATTCAATGAGATCATAGCTGATCTTCTGCCTCAACTCCATTCACCGGCCCTATCGCCATATCCCTTGATGCCTTTACTAGTCAGAAATCTATCGACTTCTGTTTTGAATATACCCAATGACTGAACCTCCACAGCCCTCTGGGGTAGAGAATTCCAAAGATTCACCACCCTCTGTGTGAAGAAATTTCTTCTCATCTCAGTCCTGAATGGCCTACCCTTTATCTTGAGGCTGTGGCCCCTGGTTCTAGACTCCCCAGCCAAGGGAAACATTCTCCCAGCATCCATCCTATCAAGCCCTGTAATAATTTTGTATGCTTCAATGAGATCCCCTCTCATTCTTCTGAATTCAAGAGAATGCAGGCCTAGTTTACTCAATTTCTTCTCATACGACAGTCCCGCCATCCCAGGAATCAATCTTGTGAACCTTCGTTGCACTCCCTCTATGGCAAGTATATCCTTCCTTAGGTAATGACTTTTCTTACTCCATACTCCATACCAGAGGGGATGCCTTGAATTCGGTGGAATCCTGTTACCTGTAACTGACGAATAAAAAAAATCATACATTCCTAGATTTCGGCATAACTTGATTGCTGTAAAGGTAGTTGGAAGATTTGTATACAACAGGATTTGTTCTCTTCAGAGGGGCGTAACAAGTGGACTTGACTGCACTAAATTGTAGCATAACCACGTATTCCTTAAAGCAGATTCCACTGATTTGCTGTGCGCAGTCAAAAAACTCAATCGAGAAATAGAGTTATTTGCAAGTAATGTGAAATGCATTTCTGTTCTTTATCCCCAGGACACGTTGGAGATGTGTGCCCGTGAGAATGAATTCAAGAGCATTCTCTTTGCTCTTTGCTACTTTCATGCAGTTGTGGCGGAGAGACGCAAGTTCGGGCCACAGGGTTGGAACCGCTCTTACCCGTTCAACACCGGGGACCTCACCATCTCGGTCAATGTGCTGTACAACTACCTGGAGGCAAACGCAAAGGTGAGAAGTGATTGTCGTGAATGCAGGGGTTGGGAGGGGGTGGAATTGGGCGTGTCATGGAGTTAACACACTGTCCTTTCACACTTGGATTGAAATCCAATCAGGTTGATGGGATGAAAGCCTCTTTCTCCTGTCTGTAATATGATAACCTATCTGCCACTCTCCAGACCGTAGTACAGTTATCCATAATTCAGTACCAGAATGATCTCACTTAGACATTATTAACTTGTATTTTTTGTGAATTCCAAAGTATTGGTGCAGTAGGCAGTGATCTTTGAAAGGTGTGGGTAAGGTGTGACGTAAGAAAACTACTAGGCACTTGGTCTAAGCGTTAAACAAAGCTTTAATCAATAGTTCCTGTTAAGAATGCCCTGCGCAAGCTGGGCCCGTGCCTGAGTATTTATACTCTCCCTGGACAGCGCCACCCGCAGGCCACTCAGTATTATTTCATAAGTCATGAATGACAGATTCATGTCAAGGTGCATTCTGTGGTCGCAGGAAGAAAGCTTTACCCTGCACACCGGAGTGTGGTTGAATCTGTTTGATTCCATACCACTGGCATCCCTCACCTTGATAATTATCTAAATGTATCCTAAAATATTCAGAAAAAGGAGGCATAACAATATGAACATATAAGAAGCAGTTTAATCCAATCAGTATACAGGGGTAGAGTATCCGCTTTGGGTGCAAATTGCGCTCAAAATTGCACTCGTTTTCTGAATTGAATTTTTTGCTCAAGTTCCCGCTCAAACTCATTTGCATATCAACGAACGTAAAATCTTCCCTGAACCAGCACAATCGGGTAGCCTTTTAGTACGTCATTTTTTTTGCATTAAAAAATATACCTTGATATATTTAAGATTGGTAACCTGGTGCAGTTTGATTAATACAGCTGAAAATGGGATTATCACAAAAAAGCATTTTTAATCGGTGTCCAGTCCACCACCTGTGAGTAATCCAACTTTAAACAACTGAAAATGACTTTAAAAAAAACTATACAGAACCATTTACTCGTTTCATTGTTGCACAGTAGTCAGTTTCTTAGTAAATTAAATATTTGTTAATATTTAAAACTTTTACAAGGTGCCCATTAGTGTCCTTGCGCCTAAAAAAAAAAAGCAGCATCATTTTAAGATCCTCCTCGAAGGCCTGCAAATGGGCACGATTAGCGGAAACTCGCCATGGTGATTAATTCGATCGGGGGCGTGGCCAGCTTCTAACGCGATGCTTTTTAAACCAGCGCAAACGATTGTGGAAATTCGATTTGCGCTGAATGTAATTCACGCTTGAAATTCCTCGATCTTTTGCGCTGGTTTGGCTAATTGTGGACGAATTGCAATTGAAAAACCAGCGCAAACTAGTGGAAACTCCAGGCCACAATGTCAAACCCAATCGCTCTTTTTTTCTCACCAATTTTCTTCCGTCTCCTTCTTTCCCATAGGTTTTGACCAATGCTGTAGGTACATTTCCACAGGCTTTTCTAGTATACTGCCCAAGCAGCCATTGTTAATGTGTGAGTCTTGACAGGAATGGGAAGGGTATGGTGCAGAGCCTGATCCTGTCCCCATTCAATCTGCACACATCCTCGCCCAGCAAGTGTCACTAGATAGCGATCAGGAGCAAGAATGCCGGCTGTTTTTACTCTTGATAGCTTAGGGATGCTGAAGCCGACTGTGGCCGGCCGAGCTCTACTACCTCAGGTCAGCAACTTCAGTCATATTTTAGAAAAAAATCATTCCCGGGCTGTGGGAATCACTGGTAAGGCTGGCATTTATTGCCCATCCCTAGTTGCCCTGAGACGGTGCGGTTGACCACCTTCTTGACACAACCGAGTTGCTTGCTAAGCCACTTCAGATGGGATTGGAGCCACATATAGGCCAGACCGGGTAAAGATGGCAGGTTTCCTTCCCTAAAGGACATTTGCAAACCAGTTGGGTTTTTTCGACAATCTGACAGCTTCGTGGTCACTTTTACTGATAGCAACTTTTTATTTTCTAGATTTAAAAAAAATGCTAAATTCAAATTCTCAAACTGCTATGAACATACGAATTAGGAGCAGGAGTAGGCCACTCGGCCCCTCGAGCCTGCTCCACCATTCAATAAGGTCATGGCTGATCTGATTACTCCACATTCCCGCCTACTCCCGACAACCTTTCACCCCCTTGCTTATCAAGAATCTATCTACCTCTGCCTTCAAAATATTCAAAGACTCTCCTTCCACCGCCCTCTGAGGAAGAGAGTTCCAAAGACTCTCGACCCTCCTGTGAGAAAAAATGTCTCCTCATCTCTGTCTTAAATGGGCGACCCCTTATTTTTAAACAGTGACCCCTAGTTCTAGATTCTCCCACAAGAGGAAACATCCTCTCCACATCCACCCTGTCCAGACCCCTCAGGATCTTATATGGTGGGATTTGATCTCTCATTCTCTAGATTATTAGTCCAGACCTCTAGGATTATTAGTCTAGTAACATAACCACTACATACCGTGCCCTGGTTTCTATTGCTGAGCTACCCACTGTTTAAAGTTCTTGAGCTATCACCGTTTAGAATGTTGTTGAATGTTATTAGTTTAAAGATGAATTGCTTGCAGTGAAGATAACTCTTTTTTAATTTGCAGAAATGTATCCCTTGTGTATATATCTGCCAAACATGCTGCCTTTACTTATAAAACAGATGCATCTTCCTGCCTTGGAAATATTTAAACAAGCCTGAGTCATCTGAAAAAAAAATCATATCCTCCCCAAGTAACAAGGTTGCAGCTGCTTGTACTCTTGAGTTTTAATAAGTTACCGACATCACCGCACGACATCTTTGTTGTGTTGGCTCAGTAGAAATTCACAGGGAAAGGGTAACAGGAGCTTTGAGAGTCGGAACAGTATGCTGATGTGGAAAGCACATTAACATAAACTGCACAAGTGAACACGCCAACTGCTGCAATATGTTGTAATTATCACCGTTTCAGAAAGACTTCCTGCATATCACTGAACATCACGAGCTGCTGTTGAAACACATGTTCGGCAATTATCTAGAGAATGATGGATATCCGGCAGCAATTTCATTGAGGAGTTTCAGAAAATGTCATAGCTGACGTCTTAACCCTTACAGCATTAGAATTACTCCTGTACACTCACTATTTAAAAGCTCGCTCTCTCTCTCTCTCCACTAGTGGATCTCCGAATGTGTTATTGATGGTCAATCGGACGATACTTCTGTTTTATAATGGCAGAAGCATTATACCATGCAATGCAAAATGTATTATTATGCTGCTCAGGTGAAACTGTGTTTAATCTAGCGTTTAGACTTTGTCCCCTTTAAGGGCACAAAGTCCAATCGCTACAAGGGAACGCAGCCCGAGGTCATTTAGAGGTTAATTGTCTGGTCAGAGAACTTTGCTGATTGGAATGTGTTTTTCAGTTTCAGACTGTAGCTCAAAACCACCAATATGTGAAGATGGTTTTGTATCTGTATGACGTGATATCTGGATTGGGCGATATGATTTTAATATTTTACTACTTGAACTCCTGTGCAATGTTTCCACTAAGCTGCGCGGTCGCACAGCAGGTCTGGACGTCCCGTGCAGGCCGCTCATCGGCTTTTATATGGAGGAAACCGCACATGCGCGAAAATTTGAATGGACCGCGCGGCCAGTTAAAGAGACCGCGCACGAAAAAAAAATTTGAGGGAACATTGCTCCTATGGTATTGTACATGGGCAATCAAAACCAAGTGTAGTCTTCAGGTGAAGCAGGCTTAGAGGGTGGAGGATGGTTGGACTGGGATGAACAGATGTAATTAGCCCCATTTTAAAGTCATGCATTCTGCCATTATTTTTATTTTTCTAATATGAATTCCTATGCCCACACTTATAATGGAAACTCCCTATGTAAACTTGTCATGCTGTAATTACCCCCTCATGCCAGTGGTGGTGCTACAGAAGCTTCACTGGGCAGGGGGTGGGGTGGGGCGGGGCGGGGGGGGGAGGAGGGAAAGGAGGGTGCAATTGCAGCCTGACAAGTTTTACATAAGCAGTTTCCATTGTAAATATGGACATAGGAATTTATAATGCAAAAGTTGACAGAAAGTGCACACAGGCATAATAGATAGATAATGAGTGAGTGACAGACATGGTGTTTGAAGGGGCCGTGACATGACAGAAACGTGTAGCTGGTGTATAATGAGATCCATCATTAACATTTCCACCTTTGGCAGCACAATTAGATTACACAGCTCATTTGCATCGAGATTCAAGAGGAAACAGGGAACCAGGCAACTCATCTTCGATAGCTCTCAATCACAACACTGGCTTTACCCACTAATCCTGTGTAATCAGTGCGATGGAATTCTTTTAGCCATTGACCAAGACCAAAAATGGATCCTTAGTTTGATATCTTGTGTAAATAATGGTGCTTCCTGCACTTGCTATACTGAGATGACAATATATATTAGGTGTAACAACAACAACAACTTGTATTTATATAGCGCCTTTAACGTAGTAAAACGTCCCAAGGCGCTGCACAGGAGTATTAAAAGACAAAAAATTTGACACCGAGCCACATAAGGATAAATTAGGGCAGGTGACCAAAAGTTTGGTCAATGAGGTAGGTTTTAAGGAACATCTTAAAGGAGGAAAGAGAGGTAGAAAGACGGAGGGGTTTAGGGAGGGAATTCCAGAGCTTTGGGCCTAGGCAACAGAAGGCACGGCCACCAAAGCTTGAACGATTATAATCAGGGATGCTCAAGAGGGCAGAATTAGAGAAGCGCAGATATCTCTGGGGGTTGTTGGGCTGGAGGAGATTACAGAGATAGGGAGGGGTGAGGCCATGGAGGGATTTGAAAACAAGGATGAGAATTTTGAAATCCAGGCTCTGCTTAACCGGGAGCCAATGTAGGTCAGCGAGCTCAGGGGAGATGGGCGAACGGGACTTGGTGTGAGTTAGGACACGGGCTTTCAGCCACTACAGCTCAACTGCCTTCTGAAAAAAAAATTTACATTAAAAAGAATTCCCAAATGGGAGAATTCAGCTCTTAAATTGAATTTCCTTCCGCACCTAAAAAAATGGGAAAAGTGCTTCAGCACTAAAACAAATGGCTCAGCAAACCAGGGAAGGGGCACCCAGGGTCTCACATGCAGCACTCCAGCTTTGTGCATGGGATCAACACTGCAAGACTGGCCCTCTACCCACAGGGGGCCAGGAGGCCCTCCAGAAAGAAGGATGTGGGACCAGATCACCGAGGCCGTCACTGCCAGCAGTGTCGCCCCCCACCACCTGGCTCCAGTGCCCAATGAAGCTTCATGACCTCAGGCCACTGGTCAGCGCCAGTGAATGCATCTTCAAAAGCCGTCTCCTACCAACTGCACCACTAGCCTCACACACTGCTCAATGCACGACTACCTCCAACCACCCCCCCACGTCCAATCACTCAACTACCAACGATCAGTACCCCCTTAGAGGAGACGGTGCCAAGATGGTGGTGAGCCGCCTTCATGAACCATTGAAGTCCTTCTGGTGAAGATACTCCCATAGTGATGTTAGGGAGGGAGTTCCGGGACTTTGACCCAGTGACGATGAAGGAATGGCGATATATTTCCAAGTCAGGATGGTGTGTAACTTGGAGGTGAACTTGCAGGTGATGCTGTTCCCATGCACCTGCTGCTCTTGTCCTTCCAGGTGGTAGAGGCCACGGGTTTGGGAGGTGCTGTCGAAGAAGCCTTGGTGAGTTGTTGCAGTGCATCTTGTAGATGGTACACACTGCAGCCACGGTGCGCTGGTGGTGGTAGGAATGAATGTTTAAGGTGGTGGATGGGGTGCCAATCAAGCGGGCTGCTTGTCTTGGATGGTGTCGAGCTTCTTGAGTGTTGTTGGAGCTGCACTCATCCAGGCAAGTGGAGAGTATTCCATCACGCTCCTGACTTGTGCCTTGTAGATGGTGGAAAGGCTTTGGGGAGTCAGGAGGTGAGATACTCGCCGCAGAATACCTAGTCTCTGACCTACTCTTGTTGCCACAGTATTTATGTGGCTGGTCCAGTTAAGTTTCTGGTCAATGGTGACCCCCGCAGGATGTTGATGGTGGGGGATTCGGTGATGGCAATGTGGTTGAATGTCAAGGGGCGGTGGTTAGACTCTCGCTTGTTGGAGATAGTCATTGCCTGGCACTTGTATGCTGCGAAGGTTACTTGCCACTTATCAGCCCAAGCCTGAACTGTCGTCCAGGTCTTGCTGCATGCAGGCGTGGACTGCTTCATTTGTGCCTTCCTCATATCACACAACCAAGAAATGCAGCCTGCCCAGCCAGTGGTTGACCAAGAAGAGGGAGAGGAAAGTGAGGAAGAAAAAGAAACACCGTCACTCGACTTCACACTCCCAGCCATCAGCTCCTCAAGATCAAATAGCAAGGCCATTTGCAGTGTCCCCCACTGAAATTCAGCAGCCTTCCACCAGCCATGCTGCAGCCACTGGGGTAGCACTGCGTGACATCAGTAGGATAGGCAAGGCACACACAAGACAGTAACCAAGGGAATGCATAAGGGTGAGGAGTTGATTTCTTGATGTCATATTGGATGGATAGATGTATAAAGTTGAATTGGATAGTTTGCTTTGTGGTGGCTTTTATTTCAGCATCGTGGCCAAGAGGACACTGTGATGGTCAGTTACAGAGGGAAGGGAAGGTGTGGGACAAATGTTGAAAGGGGAATTGGGGTTGTGGTCACTGGTACCGCAGGCAGATGATTCCATCCCTGATATCCTGGCCAGAAAGGGGCTGTCTGGGTTGCCTCCTTCTTCCGCTCCTCCTCTTCTGCTTCTTCCTCTTCTGTGTCTTTCTCGTCCCTCTGTGAGCGGATGCTGTAAATCTTAAATAAAAGCATAAAATGCTGGAAATGCTCAGCAGGTCAGGCAGCATCTCAGCCTGAGACGTGAACTCTGTTTCCCTCTCCACAGGTGCTGCCTGACCTGCTGAGAATTTCTAGCATTTTCTGTCTTCTCAGAGGCTTTCCTTTACCAGCCGAGGCCTTGCAAGCATCCAGCAGCACACCCTACACACTTAAAATGTTTTTAATATGTATTGCACCAAGCCACTACTACAATAAAATTAAAAAATCCAGTCCAAAAACTTAAATGCAAACTTTTCTGAAAGATCTGTGTCCCTTTAACAGGTGCTGACAGCGCCTCTGTCAGCCTGCTGAATGCTGGGTTTTCATGGCGAGCTTAGGGCCCAGCGCTGAACTCAGCGCTAAGGTCCCAGTTCGCTGAGGTGATGTTAAGGCGGTGTTGCACGCCGACTGACGTCACCCTTTCTTAATTTACATCTCCAGGGCCAGCGCTGCTATCGGCAGTGCTGAAGCACTCACCAAAATGGCGGCCGCCGAGTCCCGTGCCACAGAAGGGCGCTAGAGTGGCGGCCTCCATTTTTAGATCGGATCACGGCGCAAATGAGTGGCGGTAAGTGGGCCAATTTCTAGGCCCTGATTTCCTACGAGAGAAGACATGATGCATAATTTCAGTGTTAAACTTTTTCTTTACACATTGTGTCATTATCCTTTCTTGTTCTAGGCTCCATATTCAGTTTAACACTTCACTCATTTGCATCCTATCTGTTCTTTTCACTATTTAAGTACTTGTATAATATCCCCTCTTCACATTCTTTACTCTGCAGAGAAGAACCCAATTGAGGACATCAATCTGTCCTCCAAGCTCATAGTAATTGCTCTTCTTCACACTCTTTCCAGAGCACTATATCCTTTTTTGTAATTGGAACATAGAAACCGGAGCAGGCCATTCAGCCTCTTGAGCCTTTCCGCCATTCTATTCGATCATTGTTGATCTGTACCTTAACTCCATTTGCTCCATTTCCCTTGATACCCTCACCTAACATGGGACCAGAAC
Organism: Squalus acanthias; assembly: GCA_030390025.1. Classification (NCBI taxonomy): domain Eukaryota; kingdom Metazoa; phylum Chordata; class Chondrichthyes; order Squaliformes; family Squalidae; genus Squalus; species Squalus acanthias. Next base: position 32,391,246 of record CM059447.1, on the reverse strand, counting down.
AGAAAGTAAGCTGACTGATGCATTGTACAGATTTGATTTACACTTAAACTTCTATTGTTCGTTCACCTACTGATTTGCCCGTTAAATGGCAAAGGCAGTTCAAATATCGTGTTGCTCATAATCCCATGTTCTCCTCAGATCTCACCTTTTGTAAGACTTTCATTCATGCTTTGCACTGCTAACCAGTGCAGGTGTACATAACTTACCTTTCAGACTACTGCTAAAGGCCATTCAAGTATTCAGACTTTCTAGAGCTAATGAGCGGTCAGCTTTTATACCATTTGGAAATTTGTACGTACCTTGTTTCCCCCCCCCCCCCCTCATGAACTGTTGAAGATCTAGACCTTCTTGAATGTAGTCTTCCAACTTTGCACTTTTGAGAGCTACAGCAGGCACAGAATTTTGTCATGAGCACTTTACACGTTCGTGCAATAATATCATGCAGTGTAATTCCCACACTTTGGTCCCTTAATAATGCCCATAAAGTAGAGAGCTGGGACCTTTTCAACCATAAAACTTTTCACACTTCATCAGCCATTTGTGACACTAGGCTGCACTCCCTCGTTTTACAGCTTGCCGAGAAGTTTTTAAACTCTCTGCTCAGCCCTGCTCTTGATTCTTTAAACAAACAGCTGAATGCAAAATAAGATGCAGACTCTGGACTGGTACATAATCAAAACTGAACATGCCGATAAACAATGACTACATGAGGCAATTGAAATTATTTTTCCGAAGCTATGAAGCCATAAGACTAATGTGAATTCATATCTAACTCCTGCCGTTGCATTCTTCATTCAAGCTTTATTGCTTAAATTAAGGCACTTACTGGTGAATGAAGACATGAACGTGAACTTGTCTGATAAGTTTCAAGACGTCCTTGTGTGGACACTGGGGAAATTTGACAATGCGCGCTAAGCAATTTATGCTAAGCAATTAAACCTCCGAATCATTCCCTGCCCTCTTCAAGTGAGGACGCATGAGTTTTGATTATTAATAATTTAGACATTTTATCCATCACTGCTGAATAGAAATCAGTAAGTTCATAAGGACCACTGTGTGTGACATCACGAGTAAAGAATATAAATATATTTAAATACGACTTTTCAGCTTATGGCAGTAGGTCACTAAAAATCTGCATGAGGATGATGCTGAATAGAAAGATTTTTTTAATATTATTTAATTCCCAGTCTAGTGTCTTCAATTTTTTTTTGCCTCATGGAGTATTATTCTGAATACCTTAAAGAGGAAAATACAATGACTTCTTATTGCTTTTCTGCCCAGGCAGGCTTGAAAACATCCTATGAATGTAATCAGTGACAACCAAGAGGAAGCCTTGTTCTTTTTAGCGTAGAAAAGATTGACAACAGCAGTAATGAGCAAGCAATAATGAATGCAAACATCCCCAACTTCTCCAGCAATGCCTGTCAAGACTTCACTGGCCTGGGCATTTAAGGAGTCGACTAACTGTTCATTTCTGCTGATAAACAGTGCGAGCAGTTAGCAGTCTGGACTGCTCATGTTTCAGCAGACAGTCCGGGAATGGAAGGAGCTGGAAATCAAGAAATGTATTTTTTTTTTGGCTAAGCATATTTATTATATGCTGGCGCCAACTGAGATAATGTCAAATCTTTCGTAAAATTTAGCCTTTCCCATGTATACAACCATTCTCCTCAATTCCAATCCAAGTTTGTTATTGGGAGCATCAGCTGTGGAAGATCAGATCTTGCGACAGATTGAGCTTTTACACCAGACCAGAAAGAAAGGACTTGCATTTATATAGCGCCTTTCACGACTTCAGGACGTCCCAAAGTGCTTTAGAGCCAATGAAGTACTTTCCAAGTGCAGTCATTGTTGTAATATAGGGAAACGTGGCAGCCAATTTGTGCACAGCAAGCTCCCACATACAGCAATGACATAAATGACCAGATCACCTGTTTTTAGGTGTTGGCCAAGACACCGGGAGAACTCTTCTGCTGTTCTTCGAAATAGTGCCATGGGATCTTTTACACCCGCCTGAGAGAGCAGACGGGGCCTCGGTTTAACGTCTTATCGGAAAAATGGCACCTCTGACAGTGGTCAAGTCCCTGGAGTGGAGCTTGAACGCACGACCTTCTGACTCTGAGGAGAGAATGTTACCACTGAGCCAAGGCCGACACCATACTTCTTAAAGATGAAAGACGGTGTTTACTGAGCATATTGTAGCTGTGGGAAGAAACACGTCTCCCCCAGGCTCTACTTCAGCAAGGATGTGGTCGCCGAACTCTGCCACCTCGGGCCTCAGACCAGGTCGACCACGGCTCTCTCAGTGGCAGTCAAGGTCACCGTCGGCCTCAATTTCTTCGCCAGCGGTTCCTTCCAGTCTGCAACAGGAGATACAGTGAACATCTCGCAGTTCGCCGTCCATCGCTGCATCCGGGAGGCCACAGAAGCTCTCTACAGTAGGAGAAGGGACTACATTTCCTACCCCATCACCAGAGAGAAGCATCACGAACGTGCATGTGGCTTTGCCAGGATAGTGGACTTCCCCATGGTGCAGGGCGCCATTGACTGCACCCATGTGGCTTTTCAGGCACCGCATAACAATCCTGAGGTTTTCCGTAACCGTAAAGGCTACCACTCACATAATGTGCAGTTGGTGTGTGACCACAGACAGCGAATTCTCAATGTCAATGCCTGCTATCCTGGCAGCAGCCACGATGCCTTCATTCTGCGCCAGACCGGTGCCAGGCACTTTTCCAGCCACCACGTCAAGCTCGCGGCTGGCTGGTCAGAGACGAGGGCTATCCGCTCTCCAGCTGGCTCATGACTCCCCTCAGCAACCCCATCACTCCTTCCCAGCACTCATATAATGAGATCCATGCTGCCACCAGGAACATCATCGAGCAGACCATCGGGGTGCCCAAGCAACGGTTCTGCTGCCTTGACTGCTCAGGAGGAGCCCTCCGGTACTCGGCTGAGCGGGTGTCCATTTTGTGGCGGTCTGCTGCATGCTCCACAATTCAGCCATCATGAGGGCCCAGCCCTTGCCACCAGGGATTGCGAGACCACCTCAGGAGGAGGGAGAGGGAGAGGAGGAGGAGGAACAGGAGCGAGGGAGGAGGCAGCCACTCAATCGGCCTTCTGGAAGGGCCGTCCGTGACCTCCTCATCAGACTGCGGTTCCAATAAATTAAACCCCAGATCCCCATTGCTCTCCACATCCCCATCATTCCATCCCTGTGGCAGACCACATAACAGCGCAAAGCTGAAATGAGAGACACCACAAAATAATCCAAACTGAATTAATAAATTTATCAATAATCAGTGAAAACATATTTACAACAACAATATTAGCTATTCACCCTTGTGAAATCCCTTAGTGCCTCTCGTTACTGTGCCTTTGCCTACTCTAGTGCTCCTACGAAGTGTTGGCCCAGTGGCTGCAGCACGGCTGGTGGAAGGCTGCTGACAGTCCATGCAAGAGACTTCAGATGGCCTTGCAGGATGCCCTCGACCAGCTCTGGGCCTGGAAGGCCCGGCTGCAGACTGCACCACCTCAGCATGGGCGGCAGCAGTCTGGGCTGGCTGGATGATAGACAGCGACAAGGGCAATGGCGGAGTGGCAGTGGTGGGAGCAGGAATGCTGTCATCTTGAGAGAGGACAGCAGGTTCCTGCTCCACTGACCCACTGCCGCTCACCCGAGGCAGCACCTCAGCATCACTACCAATCCGCTGGAGCACAGATTGGTGGGCTGCTGCGACACCGTGAGATCCCCGGTGGACTGTGGTGGACCCAGCCACGATGGCAGCAGTCAGAGCTTTTGTGGCATCAAGCTGAGACTGCATGAGAGCAGTCTGAGATTGATGCCACCAAGCATAGACTGCATTACAGCACTAAGACGTTGCGTCGCTTCCGCCTGTGCTGCAATGGAAGCTGCCAGATCGCCCATCACACATGGCATCAGGTCTGGGTCCCCACGGTCTCTCTGTGAGTCTACCATCCTTTACAGACTGGAAATGATGGGCTCCATGGTGTGCGCAGAGCCTTGTGCAATGTTGTAGGCGGACTCCTCCACGCCCCTTACCATTGCCAAGAGGCTCTCGGACACCCTTGCACCAGTCATCTCCATGTGCATGCCCATTACCCTTCTTCTAAATGCCTCCCCATCGAGGTCCTCATCTGAGTCCGGTACAGCAGAACTCGCACTCCAGGGAGCTGGCCCCCGAGCTACCCTTTCCCCATGGCCTTGCTGCAGCCCACTCATCCCTGGTGCCTCACCCTGTGCAGATCCCACTACTACACTAGCCTCTAAAGAACACGTAGTGCCAGTATCTGAGCTGGTGCCTGCGGGTGAGACATGCAGTGACGTGGTGTGTTCTTCCTCCTCCTCTTCTCCCGCCCCGCTCATTACGGTGCCCTCAGGGACAGGCTGCTCAGCTGCTTGCTCATTATCTGAAAACATAAAGGCACAAGAGTCGGGTTCAGGTGATGGGAGGGGGGCAGGAAGGCATGCAAGATTAGCTGGAAAGTGGGAAAGGCTTGTGGGGTGAGGGGAAAGTGGGATCAGAGAAGAAGGAGTAGGGATGAACATACCGTTGTTGTTCCCAAGGGGTCAACATCACCAGTGGCCACGGCGCCCGCCACCTGGCACCCAATGAATTGTAGCACTCTTTCCTCCTGCGCAGACAGTGGTTGGGTGTCGGCTTGTCCCCAGCCTGTGCGCTCCTGCTCCCTCCTGTTGTGAGCCACCTTGGCCTGCAAGAGAAAGGAAAGTGTGTGAGTGAATGTGGAGCGATGTGTTTGGGTGATGTACCTGCCATAGTTGAATAGCTGTCATTGTGTGCAAGGTGTGAGATGTGGGTGTGAGTGTTGTTAGGTGGAGATTGTTGGTGGGTGAGTGCTGGGGGTGTGGTGCTTTGGGCAGTGTGTGCAGACTGTGGTTCAGACGGTGGTATGTAGCAATTGTTGAAGCATTCACTCACCCTGACCACCTGAGTGAGGTCGATAAATTTCTGCCTGCACTGTGTGTGGGTCCTGGGGACATGGTGTGGAAGACTTGTGACGCGGGCCTCCTGCCACTTGCCGGGTGCAGCACTGCCCTCCGTCTCTCGACAGTGACGATCAACGCCTCCAATGCATGGTCGCAGAATCTGCGAGCTCTCTCCCTGGGCCGTTGATCTGCCATAATGACACCTCCTTCAGTGGTCCGGTTCCTTCTCCTTGGCCTTCTGCTGCTTGCTGAGACAGCTGCAGAACCAGCAATGCTGAGACTGAGGTTCTGCAGCATCAATGAACCTCCCCTTTTAGAACTGGAAAGAGCCTGTGGCAATGATGACTAGCGATTAGACTGCACCTGAAATTGCTCAGCGCTTTGAGTCTAACGCCACTGAGCTAGGTCATTAGCGCTTGATTTAGCGCTCCCGTCTTTTCTTTGAGCGAGGACACTGAATTTTGCGTGCAGCGAGATTCATTAGCGCCTGGCGCTAAATCTCAAACTTTTCCAAAGTTAGCGCCCATTCCTGAGCGATAATGAATTTCGCCCCCAGTGAGTTGGACTACGTGAATCCTCCATGGACGAACCTCAGCTGGCTCGGTTCCCTGGACAGATATAGTATCACGGTCATTGCAGGTTTTTTAGGTAAGGTTGCCTCATAGCGGAACGTAGCGAGCTATCCTCTTACTGCACAGAAATGTAGCTGCTTTGCTGATTTTGAAGTCTGTCACAAGTGAAGCTTCCATTGATTTTAAGAGATATCTTCCTGCCTGATTCGATAGGCCTGAACCCTTCTCTTCTTAGGCAGAAGAACCCAAATGATATACAGAGACACGGTACACATCATTTGACCAACAGCACTTTGAACTGTTCTGGAGCACCTCCTTATGAAGGACTGAGGGTGGGCCCCAGCTCTCTGACGGTGATGGGTGAACACTTCACAGAGAAAGCCAAGTCCACTGCTGTGCATGGCTTTGAACTGTATGGAGTGCAGCAGCAAGAGATGGGTTGTTTCTGCAGCCTCTCAGTGGAGCGGGCAGGCTGCAGAGACAACCCATCTCTTGCTCCTGCATGAGCACAGGCTTCCCAGAAAAGATTCTATAAAATGTTCAAGTGCTCACTGAGGGCTAAAGTCACTGGGGCTGAATTTGCGGTTGGAGGCTTCCCGCGGGCGGATGCCTCCGACCAGCAAAAAATCTACGAACTTACCTGATGGTCCCGGAGGTTCGGAGACTCGCGCTCCTGGGCCTCTACACGTAGGCCTGCGTAGAGGCCCACGTATCCCAGGGGCGCAGGCAGTTCGCAAGTGCTCCTGGGATCACGTGGGCCAGGCCCAACCAATCAAAGAAGGGGGATCCCCATTCATAGTTATGGAGGTTCCGTTTGTAAAGAACCTCCATAAGCATGAATGGGGATGACATTAAAAATAGATTTAACATAACAAATAAATAAAAAGAAAATTACATATTTAAAATTAATTAAAATACAATATAATTAAACATTTAACAAAAATTTATTTTTTTGAAAAATAAATATACATATTTTAAATAGTCTAAAAATAAACTTACCTGATTATACATGTGCTTTAATGTTTAAATGAATGAAAAAATATTATTTTTATGTTTTTTAAAACTCTTACGCTAGTAAAAGCAGGCCTTACGCTTGCTTTTACCGGGCGTAAGAATTTCACAGGCATTCGCTGGGCAGAAGTTGGGCAAATAGCGCAACTCTCCGCCCGCGGAGGCCCGTCTCCCGGGGATGCGGATCATCTGTCAAGAGGATTCTTGACAGATCGCAAGTTCCGGTTTTCAGCGCATGCGCTTCGCATGCCTAAACCCGGAACTTGTGCGGTCCCACGGGCACGCACGCACCTCGTATGCACTCGTAGGGGCCGCAAATTACGGCCCAGTGTCTTTGAACCATACACACCAGAAGGTCTGAGGTTTGATCTCACCTGTGCTACCTGGTACTGGGGATGGAATGATTCACAGTGCTCTGGCTCAAGGAAGGGAACGTCAGCCTTTCTATTGCTAATGGCTGTGCAGCGACTCCTGTTGGGAGAGTATGGACGTGGACCGCAGGTGACAACAGGATTGGACTTGAGGTCCAGAGCCCCAATATCCGGGGAGCCTCACCATTCTGGCCAGGGTATTTACCCACCGTCCCCCGTGCATCCAAATATGGACGCAGCCGCATTTCTGCGCCATGATGTTCTATAGAACCATACAGCCTGCCAACACTAAAGGGATAGAAGTTCTAATCCATCACAGTCAGGGGTCAAGAATAATGGCCATTTGGGGAAATGTACTGAGGAGAGCGTCACCTTGGGAACCATATCTCAGTAAAACGCCAATTACTTCAAGGGGGAAAAATTGGCTCGCGCCCCCTTTGGGGCACTAACTTCACCAGGGCACTACTTTTAGCACCCTAAAAAAGTTAGCACCCCCATGCCCGAAATTGAGTGGTAGCACCCCAAGCAGGAGGTGGGGCGCCACTGGAAGCGCTCCCCCTCCCTCTTGGGGCGCTCCCATTGAATATCGCTGCTCGTCGGCACGTAGCGCCGCGATACTGCAGGCCTCCCGCCCCTGATTAAAGGGGAGGGGCCGAGCGCAGCGCGCACCGGGGCCCTGCTGGACCACCGGGGAGCGGGGTGCCGGCAGAAGAGGAGTACCGAGCTGACCGATCGCGGCCGACACCCCACAGGAGGAGGCAAAAGGAGTCAGGTGCTGGCAGGCAGCCCAAACAAAAATGGCCGCCCGGCACCTGCCCTTTAATTTGCGCCACCGCGGCTGTAAAAACGGCAGCCTGCCCCTGTCAGACATAGCCTCCGGCGGTAGGTCAGGGGGTGCGAGCGGGCACTGCGCACGGCGATGACGTCATCACCAGAGGCGCAGCGCCGCGGGGTGCTACTGGCTACCACCGCCGCCAACTTCCCGCTGAATTTTGCGGGAGGCAATAGCAGCGCTGCGCCCGGGCGCGAGGTGCTTTGCGCCCCGTTAACGCCCTGTACCCCGGGGGCGCTAATGGGAGGCACAAAGCAACCGAATTTTCCCCCCTCCCCCACCAAGAGTTAGGAAGGGAGGAACAGAAATCTCAGTGGACAATTGAAGAGATTTTTTTTCAAGCATTAACAATATTTAAGCTTTATGTGAAGTAACATTTTTAGCTTTTTTGATATATCAGATCAAGTTTTTATGTTTCTAACCTAAAAACCGGATCACAAAGTGTTGCCAGTGGATATGCAGATGCTGCTTTATTCTGTCACCATCACATTGTATACCATTTCCTCTCTGAAAGCAGTATTTTTCAGCATTTTAGCTTGTATCAAAAGGAATTCAGTTTGTGAAATGGATAAGTGCAATGCGTAATGTTGGGACCCATTTAATCATTGTGGGCTTATGATAAATCTACATCTTCGCCTCTGTCAGGCGAATAGCGCATTTCAGTTCGATTTCCCCCAACTTCATTACCCGGTGACTGCTTTATATTTTCAGAAGCTTTTCACATCAGTGAGAAATACAACTGCAGCACTCCCAGCACAGCGAGAATACTAATCATTTACGGACTTCAGTTAAACTGTGGAGCAGAAGTGCTCCAAAATAATGTTCCAGCGCAGTATCCTAATGTATCTTAATCAGGCCTGCACAGCAAATTCCATTTGCTGCTCAGGCATCCATTTGCCTACTTAACTAAGTAGACAGCATGCATAATTAACGCAACAAGCTAAGTCGCTGTGTGCTGAAGGGGCACATTTGTATCTGGCTCCTGAGTGTGACAGTTACAGCGTTTATGCACAGTTGAAACACTGATGTGTTTTCATATCTACAGTGAACTTACTGGCCTGGCTGAACTGGAGTAGAATTTTAGCAGGGGTGTCTGCATGTCAGCACTTGTATGTGCTGAAAATGTACCTTCCATCTGTCCTTGTCCAATTTTTGAAGGCCAGAAGGCTTGCTTCTGTCGAGCAGCTGGAGGGCAGTTCAAGCAGGCTCCTCTAGATGGTTCCTAGTGAATCTGCGCCCTTATCGCGGGTTTGACATGAAACTCAACGAAAGATCAATTGAAAATTGGATTTCCACTTCACTTTTTTATTATAGTTATCCTTATTATTGTCAGCCGTGGCTCAGTGGGTAGCACCCTCGCCTCTGAGTCAGAAGGTTGTGGGTTCACAGTCCCACTTCGCGCTGACACTCCAGTGCAGTGCTGAGGGAGTGCTGCACTGTCGGAGGTGCCGTCTTTCCGATGAGACGTTAAACTGAGGCCCCGTCTGCTCTCTCAGGTGGACGTAAAAGATCCCATGCAGGGGAGTTATCCCCAGTGTCCTGGCCAATATTTATCCCTCAATCAACATCACTAAAAACCGATTATCTGGTCATTACCACATTGTTGTTTGTGGGAGCTTGCTGTGCGCAAATTGGCTGCCGCATTTCCCACATTACAACAGTGACTACACTCCAAAAGTACTTCATTGGCTGTGGAGCGCTTTGAGACGTCCGGTGGTCATGAAAGGCGCTATATAAATGCAAGTCTTTCTTTCTTTCTTTCTTTCTACATAATTACATTTTTGCACATGGCAAAGAGTTATCATCGTACAGTGCACAAACTCTGGTCATGGCAGCATCAATGTATCTTTGGGCCTCACACTCTCCAGGTGAAATTTCACCTCCCTGGTAGTCACAATGCTAAGCAGCCAGTGTTTGTGGTACAGCCAGGAGAGAGATGGGTTGGCTCTATGTTCTGGGCTCCCTGATTTTCCCTTAATTGAAAGGATCAAGAGGTAGGTTGCTCAGATACCAACTGAGACCTACTGTTGGCATGTATTGGCTGCCAAAAAAACTGCCTCAAAAACAAAAAACACCAGTGAATCCTACCCCCATCATGGAATTCAGGATAAGCTGAGCACAGAATCTCAACTGGCACTCCAGTGTGGTACTGAGGGAGTGCTACACTATTGGAAGTGCCGTCTTCTGGGTGAGATGTTTTTTTTCATTTGTTTATGGAATGTGAGCGTCGCTGACAAGGCCAGCATTTATTGCCCATCCCTAGTTGCCCTTGAGAAGGTGGTGGTGAGCTGCCTTCTTGAACCGCTGCAGTCCGTGTGGTGAAGGTGCTCCCACAGTGCTGTTAGGGAGGGAGTTCCAGGATTTTGACCCAGCGACGATGAAGGATCGGCGATATACTTCTAAGTCAGGATGGTGTGTGACTTGGAAGGGAACTTGGAGGTGGTGGTGTTCCCAGGCGCCTGCTGCCCTTGTCCTTCTAGGTGGAAAAAGTCGCGGGTTTGGGAGGTGCTGCCGAAGAAGCCTTGGCGAGTTGCTGGAGTGCATCTTGTAGATGGTACACACTGCAGACACGGTACGCCGGTGGTGGAGGGTGTGAAGGTTTAAGGTGGTGGATGGGGTGCCAATCAAGCGGGCTGCTTTGTCCTGGATGGTGTCGATCTTCTTGAGTGTTGTTGGAGTTGCACTCATCCAGGCAAGTGGCGAGTATTCCATCACACTCCTTACTTGTGCCTTGTAAATGGTGGAAAGGCTTAAACTGAGGTCCCGTCTGCTATCTTAGGTGGAAGTAAAAGATCCCACGGTACTATTCAAAGAAGAGCAGGGACCTTCTCCCTGGTGTCCTGGCTGATAATTATCCCTCAATCAATACCGAAAAAGAGGTTATCTGGTCATTATCACATTGCTGTTTGTGGGATCTTGCTCTGCACAAAATGGCATGTTTCCTACATTACAGCAGTGAATACACTTAAAAAAAAAAGTACTTCATTGGCTGTAAAACGTGTTGGGGTGTCCTGAGGTTGTGAAAGACGCTGTATAAATACAAGTCTTTCTTCTATTTTTTGCTGAATTTAAACTTTGTTAATGAAAACATGGATGTTTTATTTATCACTGCTTTGCTGACATCTAATTGTTCCCCAGTGCTGACTCCAACATACCCGATAGAGTAGAGTGCATTGTGCACAGCCATTGTAGCAGAATATATAAAAAATCCTAGTTCAGCTGAGAATATGTTTTGCTTCACAACATGTTACATTTGCCCCAAGTTCAGCAATAATGGCACTTATTATGAAATATGCTTGTATGTTTCTGAATTGCTAGCAGAAAATCACTGCTCTATTCTGGGGTGGCCCAGAAATTAAAGAGCTAAAAAAAAAATGGATTACCTCCATGCCGCATGGATCCATACAAGAGTGAACAAATGGTTTTCATTAAGGACAGTTTGTTTCTTTTTTCCTGTGAACAAGAATCCAAGTTAAAAATAAATGAGGATTAAAGAGATGCTTACAGCATTAATAACTCATCTAGACTCCTACTCAGGAAAGAAATGAGAAATCAGATCTTTGCTTTGTTTCTTTTCACAATCTTTTAAATGGACTGAATTCTATCAAAATCTTTTTCAAGTGCCTGATGCTTCAGTGCTTTTGGGAAAGAATGTTAACTGAAAACAGTTATATATAATGATCCACTTTATTGCCAGGCCACACAGTTTATGGTTACTAAATAAGTTCAATTCCATTTTTATTTCATGCTATTCCAGAATTATTTGTTTTTTTTACTGATGTTAGGAGATTAAATTCTACAATCCATCTCTTTTTTGGTGAAAACCGTAAATCTGTGACTTTGCTCATTGCATAACCTGTCAGAGCTCAAACTGTGAATGAAGAAAGATGTGCCTGTCTCATTTATGGCTCCTAACTAGTAAACAGAACTGCGGGCAGCCTGTTCCTTTCTGTAATCAAATATGGATGACCCAAAGAGAGTCTGCGAAATAAATAAGTCTTTCTAATCTTCTGTAATTGATTCATTGCCTCTTTTTAAGATGCATCTTCCATAGCTGGGGCTGGACAGGAAAGGGAGGCATGTTTGCTCGATTGAGTTGTGCTATTTGGACCATGTTCAGGAGAGATTATCAAGACTGTAAGACTTGATGTGGTTGATATGAGAGGAAACAATAAATATAGTAGAGATGAAAAGGAAAAACATTGGGATGCTGAACACTGAAATTTAAATAGAAAATACTGGAAACAGCAAGTCCAACAGCATCTGCAGAGAGGAAGGACAGGGTAATATTTGGTTGACATTCCAATGGAACATTAATCCATCATTTATCGTCAAAGCTGCTGATGAACCTGCTGCACATTTTCAGCAGTTTCTGTTTCCAATAAATATTTACTTCCATTGCAGGTCCCCTATGATGACTTGCGCTATCTGTTTGGTGAGATTATGTATGGAGGACACATCACAGACGATTGGGATAGGCGGCTATGCAGAACCTACCTGGAGGAGTTTATTAAGCCAGAGATGATGGAAGGAGAAGTGCTATTGGCAGCAGGATTCCCTCTCCCACCTAACTTGGACTACAATGGCTATCATCAGGTAGACAATTATTTCCCATGTACTTGTAGATTCACACCCTTGACTGGCTAATTGCCCTTAGTAATCTCCCAGTTATGGCGACATGTTTGACTTTCACTTCTGGCTGTTGTAAACTTGCAACACTTTGGGGGCGATTTCGCCAATGGGGGCGCGTTGGAGGCGGGACTGCTGCTTGTCGGGTCGATGTCTCGCCTCCATCAATTTGTGGCCAACCCACGCTATTTTCCCTTGATTGACCTTGTTAAACCCGCCCAGAGGGCTCAGCAGGCCAATTAAGGGGAAACCGGTTACGGAGAACGTCAGCGTATGACGTTTCAACTGTCAAAAATTTTTGACAATGTATTGTCATCGTTTGACAGCTCAGTGAAACTGTCAAACACTGACATTCTCTGTAGTTTGATGAGTTCTTGAATTCAAGACTCATCAAACCTCTTTCTTTAGCAGAAATTCGATGGTTGTTGCATTGGAGAATGCAGCAGTGATCTGTCATCTCTGCCGCGGAGGTGCGAGACTCTCCACATACCCAACTCTTGAAGCCTGCAGGAAGAAACAAAAGTAAGTAAACATTTTCTAACACTTTCTACTTACCTCACATACTTACCTCTCCACACTTGCACCCATCACTCACCTTCACAGCGCACTTTTGCACCCCTCCGAGACCCGCGGACCCACTGCTCGCCTTGGTGACCCTGGCGGGGTTCGGAGCCTTCGGGAAGCCCGCACTTGTGAGGGTAAAATGGGGATAATCCTCTTATCTGCCTGTTAACTACCTGTTAACAGGCAGTTAAGTGGCTGTAATCCCCTTCCCGCCTCCAAGGAGACGGGACCCAGCGCAGATCGGCTACCCGCCTCCTGGCAAGATGGCACGGAGGAGGGTTCGGCACCCGCCCCCAGATTCTGCCATTTTCCCGGCAGTCCCGCCTCCATACCCGCCTCCCCAGGGCTGGCAAGTTCGCACCCTTTGAGTCTGAATTGCATCTTGTTAAAATAAAATTGTTATTAGATTTTCTGGTGTCGAAATCTCCCTTTGGTAGTCAAGGATATGGTAATATAGCAGCTCCTACCTTAAATTAATTAGATGCTTTTGGCTTTATTGAGCATTCCTGATTGAATGCACACATTGATAGAATTTTGTTAACCAAAGGTATTAAGGGATATGGGCCAAAGGCAGGTATGGAGTTAGGTCGCAGATCAGCCATGATCTCATTGAATGGTGGAACAGGCTCGAGGGGCTCAATGGCCTCCTCCTGTTCCTATGTTCACACATTTGCATGGACTCCCGTTAGTTTTTGTTGCCATTTCAACACATTAATTGATGGATTTATTAACCCTGCCTCCATTTCACCTCTTTCTAACTTTCAAACTTTCTAAACACCATGATTCCTGTTGTCTAAATATTGTGTCATGAATGCTGGCTCACAAGGCAAGAGAACAGCAGCACATAGGGCTGATTATGGGCCAATTAATGGACTATAGCAATGGAGCACATCAGACTGCATCAGTTGCACTGTTGGATATCATTCTAACAGCATGTATCCCCATAAATACAGTGATACACAATCCATTTATCCCTGGGATACGGGTTCAACTCCAGGACAGAGTGATGGGGCTGAACTGCTCTCTCTCTTGATTTATAAAAGGCTTTTTGTGAAATAAGAATTGGTTTCAACCCAGTTTCTTGTAGATTTGTCCAGCTCAGCAGCCAAACATCACAACCATGCTCCAGACTACCTGTGGCGATGCCATGGGAAATCGGCTAGAAATGTAAAAAATTGTGATATCTTCAATGTGCTTACATATCTAAAGTATTTATATGATCCACAGTGTAGTCTTTAATTCAGTTTGTGTATTTTAAAAAAATGTTTCTTTTCCTTGTCAGTACATCGATGACCTGCTTCCACCTGAGTCTCCCTACCTGTACGGTCTCCATCCCAATGCAGAGATTGGGTTCCTGACGCTGACCTCAGAGAAGCTCTTCCGCACTGTGCTGGAAATGCAGCCCAGGGACAGCAGCGGTGGAGAGGGGGGTGGGACCACACGAGAAGAAAAGGTAAAATATAAGTTGAAAAAATAAAATGGTCGTTGCCAAGGAACTGTGGCGTTTGTTCCATTTACCACCTAATCATTGTCATACCAGATGCAAACTAAACTTGTTCACTTCTCATTTTGATAAAAGGCTGGATATAACTCGAGTTTATGTGGTCTAATTTACTGATAAGCTAGCTTTCCAGTGCTTGTGCAATAACAGCATTCCAACACTGCCTACCCGCTATCATCCTAATGAGCAGACCGTTAGAAAAGAAATGTAAATTTGGAGATCTTTCTTGATGACACATCTAAAGCCATGTGGTCAGCTTCCACCCGTACACTGATGACATCCAGCTCTACCACTACTTTTTCTAAAAAAGAAAAGAGTTGACAAAGTGAGCGTTGGTCCTATAAAAAGTGAGTCTGGGGAATTAATAATGGAAAATAAGGAGATGGCAGTTGAATTGAACAGGTATTTTGCATCGGTCTTCACTATAGAGGATACAAGTAACATCCCAGAAATAGCTGTAAATCAGGAAATAGAAGGGAGAGAGGAACTCAAGAAAATTACAATCACCAGGGAAGTGGTACTGAGCAAATTGTTGGAGCTGTGGGCTAACAAGTCTCAAGAAGCTCGACACCATCCTGATGGACTTCATCCTAGGGTCTTAAAAGAAGTGGCTAGTGAGATAGTTGATGCGCTGGTTTTAATTTTCCAAAATTCCCTAGATTCGGGGAAGGTTGCATTAGATTGGAAAATAGCAAATGTAACTCCTTTATTCAAAAATGGAGGGAGGGAGACAGAAAGCAGGAAACTACAGGTCAGTTAGCTTAACATCTGTCAGAGGGAAGATGTTAGAAGTTATTATTCAAGACGTTATAGCAGGACACTTAGAAAAGTTCAAGATAATCAGACAGAGTCAACATGGTTTTGTGAAAGAGAAATCATGTTTAACCAATTTATTGGAGTTCTTTGAGGAAGTAACATGTGCTGTGGATAAAGGGGAACCGGTGGATGTACTGTACTTAGATTTTCAGAAGGAATTTGATAAGGTGCCACATCAAAGGTTACTGTGGAAAATAAAAGCTCATGGTGTAGGGGCAATATATTGACATGGATAGAAGATTGGCTAGCTAACAGGAAACAGAGAGTAGGCATAAATGGGTAATTTTCTGATTGGTAAGATGTAACAAGTGGTGTGCCACAAGGATTAGTGCTGGGGCCTCAACTTTTTACAATTTATATAAATGACTTGGATGAAGGGACCGAAGGTATGGTTGCTAAATTTGCTGATGACACAAAGATAGGTAGGATAGTAAATTGTGAAGAGGACATAAGGAGGCTACAAAGGGATATAGATAGGTTAAGTGAGTGGGCAAAGATCTGGCAAATGGAGTATAATGTGGGAAAATGTGAAATTGTCCATTTTGGCTGGAAGAATAAAAAAGCATATTATCTAAATGGTGAGAGATTGCAGAGCTCTGAGATGCAGAGGGATCTAGGTGTCCTAGTGCATGAATCGCAAAAGGTTACTATGCAGGTACAGCAAGTAATTAGGAAAGCTAATAGAATGTTATCGTTTATTGCGAAGGGAATTGAATACAAAAGTAGGGAGGTTATGCTTCAGTTATACAGGGCATTGATGAGACCACATCTGGAGTACTGTGTACAGTATTGGTCTCCTTATTTAAGGAAGGATGTAAATGCGTTGGAAGCAGTTCAGAGAAGGTTTACTAGACTAATACCTGGAATGGGCGGGTTGTCTTATGAGGAAAGGTTGGACAGGCTAGGCTTATATCCGCTGGAGTTTAGAAGAGTAAGAGGTGACTTGATTGACACATATAAGATCCTGAGGGGTCTTGACAGGGTGGATGTGGAGAGGATGTTTCCTCTTGTGGGAGAATCTAGAACTAGGGGTCACTGTTCAAAAATAAGGGGTCACCCATTTAAGACAGAGATGAGGAGACATTTTTTCTCACAGAGGGTCTTCCTTTAATTGGGATTGCAGAAGCCCAGAGTCCTTCAGATGACTCCTGGCGTTGGTGCTGTTAAATCCCGTTCTTTACACCGGTCGCGCATTTGTGAACCCAATTTTTCCTGGGAATGGAAGTCTGCTGCTGGACTATGGAAAATTGATGAACAGTATAAATGTCAGGAGTCAGCTCAGCGATTAGGAGCATGAATCCTAACCGATTTGCTCTTCCTTAAATCGAGGACACTGTGACCAATGATACCAGTGTAACTAGGTCTCTGCCCTTTACTGGGGGTTCGCAAGGTTGAAGGCTGGGGGAGCTCCTGAGGAATTTTAAGGCCTGAATGATTCCACAGCTTTTGACTTTCCATATTCATGAATGACTAAAAATGCCAAAGAAAGAAGAAACTAATCAGTATTGTTTTGAAAATATTAGATTTTCAAGTACAGCTTGATTTGGTGCTACTTGCTAATTGATCTATCAAATATTGCTGAAATGATTGTGTAGACGTGTAGCTTTACAGCGAGTGCATGTTACCTGTAGAACAGTGATTAGCATTCAATGAATGTGCATTGTTACATTGATTGAACATTTTTATCCATGTACCTAATGGTAAATTATATTTCTTTGTATTGAGACAGGAATAATTAGCGTGTACAGGAAACATCATCAGGATTTATTATGTTAGCAACTTATCTCTTGAAATCTAAACTGATTCGGAGCCTGCTGGTACCAATGTACTGTGCACAGTGGAGTTCGAGAGGGGATTTGCTCAGCCATTATGAACAAACATGTGTCACTGCCCTCTCATCGGCACAAGGTGATGGCCAGCAAAGGCTTCATCACAGTAGAAATCGGAGAGTGAGTTAAACCTGGGATGCCCTACTGGCAATGGCTCAAGAGAGTAATTGGCAGAGGCGCAGGAGCAGGTGGGAAATAGTGTGCAGTCTAAATTGTACCTGCAAATAGGTTGTACTTGTAAAATCTCCGAATGGGATCATTTTTTTCCTTTTTAATATATTCAGCTATGAAAATAATGAGATCCACTTTACGCATATGTCTTAGATTATAGATAGGAAATGCAATCCAATTTCTAAAGAATACAATATTCCTGGAACAGCAGCTGAAGAGTTAGTGTGTGACATGTTCTTCATATTTTCTGACCTTCATGATCATTGTTCTTCAGGGTTCTAATCCCTTGAAGAAATATTGAGCCAGACTAAACTGTTGGCATTCCTTCAGGTGAAATTGCTGCGTTTAATGAACTCCACTCCACGGCCCGCTCTGGTTATCACAGGCAAATCCGATTAATAAACCTCTTATTAAAGTCCTCGAGTCTCTCTGTGTCCAGATGTGATCATCTACAGGGCAGAGCAAACGCTGTGTGCAAATTCTGTTCATGTACAGTAACAAATGTGAATTCCAGGGGGAATGTTGCGCAGGCCCTTAATATATCTTTAAAAAAAAAGTGTGGCAGGTTTTGGGAGGGGGAAAATGCAGTCCTTTTCGGTGCTAGTGCCATCAGTCAAACACTGAGCGGGCAACGGTTTGCTGAATTCACCAATCATACCGCTTCGACAGATACATGTCTGCCTGCCCAGTTCTCCCATTGAATACTAACAGCTTAAATAGTTATGCGTCCAACTAATTATTAAATGAAACTGACCATGTACGCGTTTTAAGATTCCTAGCATGTCCACCTTTTGTTGAAATGTTCTATTTGAAATCCCAGGAATAGTGCTGACAAGTGCCAAAACAGTTAATTTCACTGCTAGTGTTTCCCTCAGGGAAAACTAGAAAATGTATCCTTGTAATAAAGTCACGGCGATAGCTGCAAAACAAAGCAGCTCGGAGGGATTTTCTTTAGTTTCTTCAGTATTTTCCATTCCCTCCCCTTGCTTTTCCCTCTTCTAAGGCCTTTTTTCTTCAACAATATATCTTCAGATACCATAGTCAAAGACAGATGAAGTCTTTTGTTCAACACCATTCCTTGTTTTAAGATGGATATAAGTGGGAAAATGGCAAGCGTCACTAATAGACCCATGGGCAAGAAGGCCCCAAATTTACTCAAAGTTACTGCTGAACTCCCACCATAACTCTGGCAGCACCTCCGTCTGCCTCTTACAAGACCAGTGATACCAAAAGGGGTGAAACTTTGAGTTCCCACTTCCCTGTCTCGAAGTGGGGCCGGAAAGCCAAATAAGGAGAGGTGTACCAGCCTTCAGATGAGTGCACATGGGCCCCGTGAAGGGGGAGTGGGACCAGGTGAGTGGAGATGCTGGACACCTAAAGAACAGGTTAGATATTTAACAAAATAATTGGAGTAGCCTTCTTATAATAAGGGGCAGGGAGGGAGCTGGATAGTGTCTCGGGGAGAGTGTAGTGGGGGGGGGGAGTAAATTAGGCACACCTCCAATTATTGGCAGTCATTCAACTTTCTGACTGCATTGGGCAGGCAGGCACACACGATGTGCCCATAGTGGCACGAATGCTTACCAACCCCATTTGGATGTGGTGTCCTCCCACCGATCCTGCAAACTCCAACAGGGGCAGTGCAGGAGGGCATCAGCTGGCGTGATCCCAGCGCAATCGGCAGGAATGCAGCCTGCAGATTTTCAGAGTCCTTTACGTGATCTTTTTATGTAAGTGCACGCCTTGGAGCTGTCTCTCCCTGCAGTCATCTAACAATACAATAGAACTGACTGAGCATGAAGAGTGTCGGGCTGCTGCCCACTTATAACTGGTTCAAGCAGCTTAGCACACCTCAGAACCTGCAGCTTTCTTGGAAAAAGCCCCAGATCCTTTCTCAACAGGCAGGTAAAGATAGTTTTCAATCAATTATATTTTCCACACACATACTTTAAATCTATTGCCCCCTGGTTAATAACCTCTCTGCTAAACAACGACAACTTATATTTCTATAGCGCCTTTAACATAGTAAAACGTCCCAAGGTGCTTCACAGGAGTGTTACAAGACAAAAAATTTGACACCGAGCCACATAAGGAGAAATGGGGGCAGGTGACCAAAAGCTTGGTCAAAGAGGTAGGTTTTAAGGAGCGTCTTAAAGGAGGAAAGAGAGGTAGAGAGGCGGAGAGGTTTAGGCAGGGAATTCCAGAGCTAAGGGCCTAGGCAACAGATGGCACGGCCACCAATGGTTGAGCGATTATAATCAGGGATGCTCAAGAGGGCAGAATTAGAGGAGCGCAGATATTTTGGGGGGTTGTGGGGCTGAAGGAGATTACAGAGATAGGGAGGGGGCGAGGCCGTGGAGGGATTTGAAAACAAGGATAAGAATTTTGAAATCGAGGCATTGCTTCTAGGTCCTTCCTATCCACTCTATCTAGGCCTCTCATAATTTTATAAACCTCAATTAAGTCTCCCCTCAGCCTCTTCTGTTCCAAAGAAAACAACTCTAGCCCATCCAATCTTTCCTCATAGCTAAAATTCTCCAGTCCTGGCAACATCCTTGTATATCTCCTTTGTACCCTCTCTAGTGCAATCTAGCTTTCCTGTAATTTGGTGACCAGAACTGTATGCAGTACTCTAGCTGTGACCTAACTAGTGTTTTATACAGTTCAAGCATAACCTCCCTGCTCTTATATTCTATGCCTCGGCTAGTAAAGGAAAGTATCCCGTATGCCTTCTTAACCACCTTATCTACCTGTCCTGCTACCTTCAAGGATCTGTGGACATGCACTCCAAGGTCTCTCTGTTCCTCTACACTTCTCAGTATCCTACCATTTATTGTGTATTCCCTTGCCTTGTTAGCCCTCCCAAAATGCATTACCTCACACTTCTCCCGATTGAATTCCATTTGCCACTTTTCTGCCCACCTGACCAGTCCATTGATATCTGCCTGCAGTCTACAGCTTTCTTCCTCACTCTCAACCACACAGCCAATTTTTGTATCATCTGCAAACTTCTTAATCATGCCCCCTACATTGAAGTCTAAATCATTGATATATATCACAAAAAGCAAGGGACCTAGTACTGAGCCCTGTGGAACCCCACTGGAAACAGCCTTCCACTCACAAAAACAGTCATCAACCATCACCCTTTGCTTCCTGACACTGAGCCAATTTTGGATTCAACTTGCCACTTTCCCTTGGATCCAATGGGCTTTTACTATTCTGACCAGTTTGCCATGTTCGACCTTGTTAAAAGCCTTGCTAAAATCCATTTAGACCATATATCAAACGCACTACCCTCATCAGCCCTCCTCAAAAAATACAATCAAGTTAGTCAGGCACGACCTTCCCTTAACAAATCCATGTTGATTGTCCTTGATTAATCCGTGCCTTTCTAAATGACGATTAATACTGTCCCTCAGAATTTTTTCCAATAATTTGCCCACCACTGAGGTTAGGCTGACTGGCCTATAATCACTTGGTCTATCCCTTTCTCCCTTTTTAAAAAAATGGTACAATGTTAGCAGTCCTCCAGTCATCTGGCACCACAACTGTAGCCAGAGAGGATTGGAAAATGATGGTCAGAGCCTCCGCTATTTCCTCCCTTGCTTCTCTGAACAATTATTGGAACGGTTTCATTTGAGGAACTGGCTCAGTTGAAGCTGTGATGAAATGCAATGTAAGAGAATCAGTCACGTAATACTTGCCTTGTTGTAGTCGAGTCCCTGGAACAGCCTTTCGAAGGAAAGAAGATCTGAAGAAATAGAAATAAAGCACAACTTTATGGAATTTAAAATCTCAATTCTGATGTTACACTAATTAATGAAACTGTAAATATACTCTTCCCAGCATGCATTTATATTAAACAAATGTTTAACAATCCCAGTAATTCAGTTAGATAAAGACATGGACCCTCAAAACTAAGCAATTTTTTTATTCCGATGCATTCCATCCATTGCTAACATATCTGTAATCCTTTTTTTTAATCTGCCCTTCAAAACTTGCAACTAACTCTCACTGTTAAAAGCACTGACTCATAAATTGTATCCGCTGTTGAACTGGCCATTAATACTGTTGTCATATGTCTCCACCAAATGCAGAGCGGAAAGTGGATCACCTTTGAAGCAGTAAAGCTCAGTAGTGACAGAAGAGCCAAAGATCTGTCCCATTATTCAGAAAACTGCCAGGGCTCAATAATGTGGAGATTCTCACAGCTCTCCTTCCTGTCCTTTGCCATTCCAGGTAAAGGCTATTTTGGACGAGGTAGTGGAGAAGTTACCAGAGGAGTTTAACGTCTCAGAACTGATGAGCAAGGCGGAGGAGCGGACACCCTACATCGTGGTGGCTTTTCAGGAGTGCGAGCGAATGAATGCTCTTACATCGGAGATAAGGCGCTCACTTAAGGAGCTGGACTTGGGATTGAAGGTATGTTGTAAAACATCCCATAAGCTAAATCAAACTATTTGGTATTTACGACTGGGGAAAAATAAGAACAGATTTATGAAAATTATCAATTTCTTGAGGGTCTAGTAAGTCTGGGATTACTGAGAGAAAACTCTGAACAATGATCCATTAATATAACTGTTACTGCTTGAATTATCAATTACTATATGTAGGTATGAGGGGCGAGTTGGCTAAGGTAGATTGGGAAACTACATTAAAAGCTATGGCAGTGGACGAGCAATGGCTAGCATTTAATGAATTAATACATAATTTACAACAAATATACATTCCTTTAAGGCACAAAAACCCCACAGGGAAAGTGGTCCAACTGTGGCTAACAAGAGAAGTTAAAGATAGTATTAGATCAAAGGAAGAGACTTATAATGTTGGCACAAAGAGTAGTGAGCCTGAGGATTGGGAGGATTTTAGAATTCAGCAAAGGAGGACCAAGAAATTGATAAAGAAAGGGAAAATATAATATGAGAGTAAACTAGCGAGAGACATAAAAACAAATTGTAAAAGCGTCTATATGTATGTAAAAAGGAAAAGATTAGCAAAAGTAAATGTGGGTCCCTTACAGGATGAGGCAGGAGAAATTATAATGGGGAATAAGGAAATGGTAGAGAAATTAAACAAATACTTTGGGGGAAAAATTGGGTGTCGCCCCTTTTGGGGCACTAATGTCGCCGGGGCGCTAATTTTAACACCCCAATAAAGTTAGCGCCCCTCCACTGGAAATTCAGTAGTAGCGCCTCAAGCAGGAGGTGGACCGCTACTGGAAGCATTCCACCTCCGTCTTGGGACGCTACTACTGAAGTTTGTGGCATTACGTGCAACAGCGCCACGCGCGTCGGCACGTAGCGCCGCATCATTGCAGGCCTCCTCCCCGATTAAAGGGGAGGGGGTAGCGAAGGGCCCTGCTAGACCACCGAGGAGTGGGGTGCCGTGAAAACAGCCAGGCACTCAAGAGGAGTGCCAGGCTGAGCGCTCAAGTCCGGCACTCCGAGAAAAAAAAGGGAAAGGGGGCAGGTGCTGGCAGTCGGCCAAAATAAAAATGGCCGCCCAACACCTGCCCTTTAAGTAGCGCCGCCGCCGCTGCAAAAAATGCCCCCTGACCCTGTCAGACATATCGTCGGCAATAGGTCAGGGGGCGCAAGGGAAGTTTGTGGCCGGGGCGCAAGCGGGGCGCTGCGCACGGTGATGATGTCATCGCCGGTGGCGCAGCGCTGAGGGGCGCTACCAGCTACCGCCGCCGTTAACCTCCTGCTAAATTTTGCAGGAGGCGATAGCAGTGCTGCACCCGGGCGCTAGGGGATTTGCACCCCGTTAGCGCCCCCGGGAGCGCTAATGGGAGGCGTAAATCAACGCAATTTTTCCTCCTTTGTGTCTGTCTTCACGGAAGAAGACGCAAAAAACTTCTCGGAAATAGGGGAGAACCAAGGCTCTAGCGAGAATGAGGAACTGAAAGAAATTAGTATTCGTAAAAAATAGTACTGGAGAAATGAATGGGACTGAAAGCCAATAAATCCACTGGACCTGATGGCCTACATCCTCGGGTTTTGAAAGAGGTGGCTATAGAGATAGTGGATGCATTGGTTGTCATTTTCCAAAATTCCATAGATTCTAGAATGGTTCCCTTGGATTGGAAGGTAGTAAATGTAACCCCACTATTTAAGAAAGGAGGGAGAGAGAAAACGGAGAACTACAGACCAGTTAACCTGACATCAGTACTAGGGAAAATGCTAGAATCTATTATTAAGGATATGGTAACAGGGCACTTAGAAAATAATAATAGGATTGGGCAGAGTCAACACGGATTTATGAAAGGGAAATCGAGTTTGACAAATCTGTTGAGAGTTTTTTGAGGTTGTAACTTGCAGAATAGGTAAGGGGGAACCAGTGGATGTGGTGTATTTGGATTTTCAGAAGGCATTCGATAAGGTGCCACACAAGAGGTTATTAAACAAAATTAGGGCTCATGGGATTGGGGGTAATATACTAGCATGGATTGAGGATTGGTTAATGGACAGAAAACAGAGAGTAGGAATAAATGGGTCATTTTCAGGTTGGCAGACTGTAACTAGTGGGGTACCACAAGGATCAGTGCTTGGGCCTCAGCTATTCAAAATCTGTATCAATGATTTGGATGAGGGGACCAAAGATAATATATCCAAGTTTGCTGATGATACAAAGCTGGGTGGGAATGTAAGTTGTGAGGGGGATGCAAAGAGACTTCAAGGGGATATAGACAGGCTAAGTGAGCAGGCAAGAACATAGCAAATGGAATATAATGTGGAGAAATGTGAAGTTATCCACTTTGGTAGGAAAAATAGAAAAGCAGAGTATTTTTTAAATGGTGAGAGATTGGGAAATGTTGGTGTTCAGAGGGACCTGGGTGTCCTTGTACATGAATCACTGAAAGTTAACATGCAGGTACAGCAAGCAATTAGGAAAGCAAATGGTATGTTGGCCTTTATTACAAGAGTATTTGAGTATAAGAGTAAAGACATCTTACTGCAATTATATAGGGCCCTGGTGAGACCACACCTGGAGTATTGTGTGCAGTTTTGGTCTCCTTAGCTATGGAAGGATATACTTGCCATAGAGGGAGTGCAACAAAGGTTCATCAGACTGATTCCTGGGATGGGGGGATTGTCCTATGAGGAGAGATTGAGCAGACTAGGCCTGTATTCTCTGGAGTTTAGAAGAATGAGAGGTGATCTCATTGAAACATACAAAATTCTTACAGGGCTTGACAGGGTAGATGCAGGGAGGATGTTTCCCCTGGCTGGGGAGTCTAGAACCAGGGGTCACAGTCTCAGAATAAGGGGTCAGCCATTTAGGACTGAGATGAGGAGGAATTTCTTCACTCAGAGGGTGGTGAATCTTTGGAATTCTCTACCCCAGAGGGCTGTGGAGGCTCAGTCATTGAGTATATTCAAGACAGAGATCGATAGATTTTTGGATATTAAGGGAATCAAGGGATATGGAGATAGTGCAGGAAAGTGGAGTTGAGGTAAAGATCAACCATGATGTTATTGAATGGCAAAGCAGGCTCAAGGGGTCAAATGGCCTACTCCTGCTCCTATTCCTTATGTTCTTATACAGCATTTTTCTTGCAATGGAAGAATTTAAAAAAAGTGTACAGTGCATGCATGTGTTTACAAAGAAAGAACTTACATTTATATCGCATCTTTCATGACTTCAGGATGTACCAAATAACTTTACATTGAATTAATTACTTTCCAATTATAGTCACCGTTGTTATATAGATCAACACGGCAGTCAATTTGTGCACAGCAAGGTCCCACAAACAGTAAGGAGATAAATGACGAGTTAATCTGATTTGAGGGATAAATGTTGGCCAGGCCACCAGGACAACATCCCCTGGTCTTCTTCAAATAGTGCCATGGATCTTCCATGTCTACCTGAGCAGGCAGATGGAGCCTTGGTTTAACATCCCATTTTAAAGATGGCACTTCCGACAATGCAGCACTCCCTCAGCAATGTACTGAAATGCTGAATGCCTGCAACTTCTAAGGCGAGAGTGCTAAGCTGAAACTCATGTATAATACACTTTTCGATTTGTGTTAAAAGCCACTTGTGGTGCTCAAAAAACTATAAACCATTTGCGATGCGTTTGGCTGTGTTTGGACCCCAGCCAGGCAGAACCACGTCTGCATTGCTTGGCTCCTGCCTGGTTCTTGTTTAGGAGGCAACTATGTATTTGTCCAGATGCATACAGGGACAGTTAGAAATGTAAACGTTTGGAGAGTGCAGGAGGCTGAATTGCAGAGGAGTTGAGAGGTGTATAATGGACGGCTGATGAATATCGCCTGTTTTACACTCAACAAAATCAAAACAAATACTCACACTTAATGTTCTTAATTAATCATAAAACCAATTTCTCGTATCATTGTGGATTTCTGGCCAAATAGACATGAACCTGATGCTCTGGGTCAATCGCTTCCACTAAATTTTTCCTTATTACTGCTTATTCTACTTAGGGAGAACTGACCATGACTAGTGACATGGAGAATCTGCAAAATGCCATCTTCTTTGATCAAGTACCAGAATCTTGGAATAAACGAGCCTACCCATCAATGGCTGGACTAGCCAACTGGTTTGTTGACCTCCTTAGCCGTATTAAGGAATTGGAAACCTGGACATCTGACTTTGCCCTCCCTTCTGCAGTGTGGCTTGCTGGCTTTTTTAACCCACAGTCTTTCCTGACGGCCATCATGCAGTCTATGGCCAGGAGGAATGAATGGCCTTTAGACAAGATGTGTCTTCAGTGTGATGTTACAAAGAAACACCGCGAGGATTGTAGCAGCCCGCCTCGTGAAGGTGCCTACGTACACGGTCTGTTCATGGAGGGTGCACGCTGGGATTCTCAGGTACTCAACAGATTTTCTCTCACTGGGTCTGATCAAGATCTAAAACTCTTCAATTTTTGTGAACAGATGAGTAGGTTAGGAACTAAGTCCAGTCTATTTGGAAGTTCAAGCCCTGTTTAATTAAAGTGACTGAGATCGCTTTGGTCATTGCAGAACGGTGCTGGTGGGCTGAATATACAGGAATCATAACAGGAATCCGTTTAAAAGAAGCAACATCGCTTCTGGGCATTTTAATACAGTTGCTATCTCAATTCTAAATTTTCTTCATCAGATTGATCGAAGCAGAGCCCACATTTTGGAAGGTTTAATGTAATGCAAGTGTAAATGTTATTTATACTTCTTTCTCACACTGCTACATACAGCAATCAAAAAAACTACAGCAATCCTTGAAACACTGTGAAATTGTCTCTTGGGTGCCTGTTTTCTGCATTGTTTCTGGCATTGCTTTCTGATGTCAATCACGGGTGAAGTACACCACTCTTCTTAAAATGTACAGCTCCGACTCTCTCGAGATACAGTGTGAGAGTTACAAAACTGGTTACTCAATATTTATCCCTGTTCGTATCTTTTTAGCAATTTGCTGCCAGATATAAATGAATAAACAAAAAATTAGGTTGAAATTCCCGCAGAAGTCAACAAGCAAAGTGAATTCTCAACTATCCATTGGCCGCGCCACTCAGCATCCACTGCTATGCTCGTTTCAGCATATTCTCATTATTTTTCTAGCAAATTGTAGCGTGAATATATATTTCGAGCGCGATAATTTATTGACTGGCCTGTTTGATGGACCATCCGTTCATGTGATAAAAAGCTCATGTTCCACCCAGCTCTCTAATGTCGGGTCCGTGGCTTACTTGTACAGGTTCCTTTTTGGCGGATAAACAGAAAGGACAAAATAGGTGACAGGATCTCAAGTTTCAATCTATATGCTCCAGTATGATGCAGCTGTTGGACTATACGACGCACTGCTCTGTCAATCTATCAATACAGCTACCTTTGGAACAATGAGATGTTAATAAGTCAAGCTCAGCATCTAAATCATAAACAGCAATGGAGTGTAGAACATAAAGAAGTCTAGGGGACATGGTAGATGTTCCCCTAAATGATACACAACAGAAGAATCCAAACAAGGGGCTCCAGTAACATCATAAGCTATGAAACCAATGCCAAATAGACTATGGATGTCAACTGAGCTCCAGAGTTGCTGCTGTGCTTTGAATTCACTTGGAGGTGTTCATTATTGTGCCTGTGCTGTGTGTTAATCCAAGATGTGTTCAAGGGGTAATTTAATGTGCACTAACTTTATGGCCAGGATTCTCCGCTTCGGGGCGGAGTTCTTGCAGAGCAGGACTTCTGCCCGACTCGCCGTATCTGCCCCAACTCTGACCTACTTCCCTGGCTTGGGGGTCATCATGGTGTGCACAGCAGGCTCCTGGGGGGAATCCCACCACCACGGGGGAGCCCACTTGTACAAAGAGTAGAATGCCGACACTACTGCTGCAGCACCAGAAGAGCCAGTGAGGGACCTAAAGTGGTAGAAGCACCCCGAAGATCAGAGGTGATGTCCCACTGGAGGCCTCGGCTGAGACGGTGATTTTGCCAATGCGTTGGAGGCGGGACTGCTGCTTGTCGGGTTTTAGTCCCGCCTCCATCGACTTGTGGCCAACCCACGCTATTTTCCCTTGATTGACCTTGTTAAGCCCGCCCAGCGGGCTTAGCAGGCCAATTAAGGGGAAGCCGGTTACAGAGAACGTCAACTTATGACGTTTCACCTGTCAAAAATTTTTGACAGATGAATTGTCATCGTTTGACAGCTCTGTTTAGCTGTCAAACACTGACATTCTCTGTTGTTTGGTGAGTTCTTGTACTCAAGACTCAGCAAGCCTATTTTGTGAGCAGAAAGCAGATGTATGTTGTATCGGAGAATGCAGCAGCCATTCTGTCATCTCTGCCATTGAGATGCCGGAGCCTCCGGATCCCCAACAATTGAAGCCTGCAGGAAGAAACAAAGGTAAGGAAACTATTTCTAACACTTTTCACTCACCTCACATACTTACCTCTCCACACTTGCACCCATCACTCACCTCCACAGCGGACTTTTGGACCCCTCCGACTCCTGCAGACCCACTGCTCGCCTCGCTGACCCTGGCGGGGTTTCCCGACGTCGGGAATCCCGCACCTCAGCTGGAAAAATGGGGATAATCCTCTTAACTGCCTGTTAACTACCTGTTAACAGGCAGTTAAGTGGCTGTAATCCCCTCCCCGCCTCGAGGAGGCGGCTCCCAGCGCGGGTCGGGTGCCCGCCTCCTAGAAAGATGGCACGGAGACGGGTTGGGGGCGGGATGGGTACCCGCCCCCAGATTCTGCCATTTTCCCAGCAGTCCCGCCTCCCCAGGGCTGGCAAAATCTCCCCCTATGGACTTCACCGGGTAAATGTTGGGGTCAAACTGGAGGGAGAGGCGGCCGCAACTCTGCTCCACAGGGGCACCTCCGGACCGTTACCATTACTTCCAGGGTCATTGTGTGGTGCAAACACAGGCAGACAGGAGGAAAACCACTGGTCAGCCAGGCCCTGCTGCACCTTCCCCCCCACCCCCTCCGCCACCCCCCGCGCCCCCACTTCCCGACCATCATTTACTTGTGGCAGAGGCCAGCAACATTCCTGGTGAGGGCAGGAGGAGGGAAATACGGGTTAGGCAGTGTCAGCGGCCTCTAAGTGTGGTGTTGGTGTGAAGAGGTTACACTTCGCACTGACACTGGGGTTATAGCGTAAATGCAGCCTGAATCCAGAGTCAGGGCCTGACATGATACCCAAGCTAAGCGGTAGTTTCATTCTTCTTCACTTTGGAGTCGGGTCGGGCCTTACCACCCAGGTTGAACTTCACAATTGTAGTATCAGTGTGAAGCTCTGCACTGACGTTAAACTTGCCATGAGAAGTCACAGTAAATTAAAAGAGTTTGAAGGATTTAGTAGCAGGTCGGAGGGGCTTTGATCTGTGAAAAATAGATGGTGTTGTTGGGCCTTTCTTATGCTTAAGATTGTTATGCTTGATGGGCAACAGCTTGCTTTTCTAGGACTGTATCCATCGGTGGAGTCGATTCTTCAGTTCTTAAACCTGGCCATTTATCTCATGTTTAAACAATGCACACTAAATGTGGAAGATTGCATATTTTTTTAAAAAGTGGATGTTCCTTGACATTCCATTCTCATTATCTCGACATAGCATTCAGCAACCTAAAGCTTTTATTTATTCATTCTGCGGTATACAGATTAACACAATTCCTCTGAGGTATGCGGTGTGGAATGTGATATTTGGGAACACTTAGCAAACAGTCTGCACAGCAACAGCAGCTTTTCATATCGGGTAGCAGGTTGAATATTCATGTACATTGATGGAACCTTGCATTGCTGCTTTTTTTAAAATCAAAGCTTAATAAGACAAAAAAAAACCAGCTTATTATGTAAAGAAATGCCCGTTTTCTGCTCAGGGAATTCATATTCTCAACTCCAAGCAGTATAAAATTTACCTCTACAAATAGAGTGCTGACCTCCTGTTAGCCGGTAAACGCTGAGTGTAAACACAGGACTGGTCGGAGGTGCAGCGATTCGGCATTCAGCTGACAGCAGGCAAGGCAGCTTTGGCGTTGTGTCATCAACACTGTGCGATGCCCTTCATGTCACCTTTCATCCATTCTTTTCCCCCCTCCAATTTATACCTTCATTCATGTTTTTTTTAAATTAAGACATTGTCCCGACTGCTGCCTCTTGACCAATTACTACGGTGCTTAACACCAAGCGTTTGGGCGCTGTTTCCAGATACTTCAGTGGATTATATCAGATGGTTTTATTGTGAAAGTAATTATTAGTTTTTTGACGTTGCCTGTGAAACCAAAATCTTTCCTTGTGTTTGAATCTACTACCAGTTATCATCCTTGCACCAATAATTCATCTGTTGGTGAGTCGTCTACCCATGAGGGTGAGGGCTATCAGTGCTGGAGATTGAAATATTTTTTCAATTATCAGCGCCCAGTATCAACATCCCAGGACAGATAGAGCACAGTCAGATACAAAGTAAAGGTCTCTTGTACTCTTCTCCAACAATGTATCTTAACCCTCAGCTTGGGCAAGCACTCTCTACTGCTACAGTGCCAACTATTCCATTTCCCACACTGACCATCTGAGTGAAATTCAAATTGAGCCAAATTAATACTGAGTTGGACAGTGTTGTCTAATTTTAACTTGTTACAATTAAATAAATCCCAGGGCTTAAATGTGGCCTTCTGTTAAGTGCCATCTAGGACCTGCAGCATCTGCATTCCTGTGTAGCTAGAAACATAGAAACATAGAAGATAGGAGCAGGAGTAGGCCATTCGGCCCCTCGAGCCTGCTCCGCCATTCAATGTGATCATGGCTGATCATCCAAATTCAGTACCCATTGACGTAAGAAAACTACTAGGCACTTGGTCTAAGCGTTAAACAAAGCTTTAATCAACTGTTTTTCGACATGGAGATCTAGTTGTTTTCTTCACTAGTTCCTGTTGAGGAATGTCCTGAGCAAGCTGGGCCCATGCCTGAGTATTTATACTCTCCCTGGACAGCGCCACCAGCAGGCCGCCCAGTATTACTTCATACATGAATGACAAGATTCATGTCACCCTGTCCCTGCTTTCTCCCCATATCCCTTGATCCCCTTTGCCTTAAGAAATATATCTAACTCCTTCTTGAATATATTTAATGAATTGGACTCAACTACCTTCTGTGGTAGAGAATTCCACAGGTTCACCACTCTCTGGGTGAAGAAATTCCTCCTCATCTCTGTCCTAAATGGCTTACCCCTTATCCTTAGACTGTGACCCCTGGTTCTGGACTCCCCCGCCATCGGGAACATCCTTCCTGCATCTAGTCTGTCTAAAACACCAAACTTAGTTTAATGGAAGGAAAAAAAATAAGATTATTGATCTATTTTCCTCTTAGTATCCCTTCTAGTATCCCCCGCCTTTCTATCTTCCTCCTCATATCCCTCTCCCTTACTTCATGCTGCTTCAAATGGTATTAATATGCCTTTTGGCTGATGCTCCTCAAACCTCTTGCACGTTGACAGTAACCGCTCTGACTCACTGCCTTTGTACCCGAGCCACGTCTCCTCATATTTACCATCCACATCATTTGTCCTCATAAGATTTTGTTGCCCCGTTTCCTCTCAGTGATAATATCGCATGTTCAAAACAAGTTGAGGGGAAGGGAAAACTAACCAAATTTGTACTCTGCTATCTTAATAGACAGACCAATGTTTGTGCTTAATGGCAGAATGACTTCTAAGTTCAGTTGTTGCCTTATTTATAGATTTTTCTTTTACCAACCCTTTTTGGTTTGTTGTTTGTTACTGTTCCAGCAAAGGCTGGATCCGTTAAACCTACTGATCAGTGGCTAGAAACCTTGCACGAAACTGAACAACTAAACAGTCTCCTGTGTTTGAGTTCTCTGTGATTCCTTGTGCTAATTAAACCCCATGACTGAATGATGCCCACTGAGATGGTTGATGTGTCTGTTCTGGTGTCGGGTTGTTATCCCAGATCTCCTTGCTGGCCTGTGATGGAGTAACTGTGATTTCTCTGGAAGTACATAGGTGGGGCAACACAGTGGCATAGTGGTTAGCACTGTTGCCTCACAGCGCCAGGGACCTGGGTTCGAATCTGGCCCCGGGTGACTGCCTGTGTGGAGTTTGCACATTCTCCCTGTGTCTGCGTGGGTTTCCTCCGGGTGCTCCGGTTTCCTCCCACAGTCCAAAGATGTGCGGGTTAGGTTGATTTGGCTACGATAAAAATTGACCCTTATTGTTAGGGGAATTAAATACATGGGGTTATGGGGATAGGGTGGGATATGTGTCGGTGCAGGCTCGATGGGCCGAAATGGCCTCTATCTGCACTGTGGGGATTCTGTGGATTCTGTGAACATAAGCTTTCCCCAACGCTTGGTGTCACCTGCCACTCCACATTCATGGCACCTCCTGCTCCCTAATTCTAAATTCATGAATGCTGCCTATGTGCCTGAAAACCTATACTTCCAAAAAATGTGTCTGCCATCCATTGAGGGGAATTAGGCAGGGTTTATCCTTCCACCCCCAAGCACATCAAATGCAATGATAGAGTTAATGACAAAATGGTCCCTCAGCTTCTCACGGAGCAGCTCCTCAGACATGCAGATACTTCTTGTGTTTTGTCCCTCCAGTGTAGTGCAGAAGGTGATATCAAACTGGGCATTTCCTAACGACAGGAATGTTGAAACTATGGTCTGTGGATCACCTACAGCCCACATGTGCTGGGCTATCCAGCTCCCAAAGCCCCAGAGACTCAGCTTCTTGTCGTCTACTTGTGATACGGAGCTGTAAATTCAAACTGTAATGCCAAATTCAAAACCATTTAAACTTAGGGGAGGAAGTACATTTTATGTGTATTCTTAAATTTGTTTTTTTTTGTAATTCATTATATGGAGCCTGTGGGGCTCCTCGATATGTAACTAAATAATCTGCTGAGATAAAAGGTTTACATACATTTGTTTTATGGATTTAAATGGCCATGTTAATGTGATCTGTAACACTCTGCTCGATGTAATGATGCACTGAATGCCTGCTGCAATCTGACCTGCCTCCAAACTACACCATGACACAGCACGACCAATGGCTACTAAGGTCACTTCAACCCTGACTTTTTTTACTTCGGGCTAAGAAAAACTTGCATTTATATAGCGCCTTTCACAACCACCGGACGTCTCAAAGCGTTTTACAGCCAATTAAGTACTTTTTGAAGTGGAGTCACTGTTGTAATGTGGGCAACATGGCAGCCAATTTGCACACAGCAAGCTCCCACAAACAGCAATGTGATAATGACCAGATAATCTGTTTATTTTGTTATGTTGGTTGAGGGATAAGTATTGGCCAGGACACCAGGGATAAGTCCCCTGCTCTTCTTCGAAATAGTGCCATGGGATCTTTTACATCCACCTGAGAGGGCAGTTTAACGTCTCATCCGAAAGACGGCACCTCCGACAGTGCAGCACTCCCTCAGCTCTGCACTGGAGTGTCAGCCTAGCTTTGTGTGCTCAAGTCCCTGGACTGGGACTTTGAACCCACAACCTTCTGACTCAGAGGCGAGTGTGCTGCCCACTGAGCCACAGCTGATTGCAGGATTGCAGGAATGCTGCATTATGAGGCGAATTTCTTGCAGTGCTAAAGTGGGCAATCTTTCTTGGACACACCTCAGGTAGCATAGTCTGTATTTCACCAGTCATGGACAATGAGGTGCAGGGCCACCTGATCGCTTGCCCGGTGACTGAATATGGTGCCTACACACCCTATGGGTTTGCTTTAGCCTGTCACTCTTTAGCCCCTCCCCCACCATTGACATCAATTTGAAATGGACTTTTCTAACAGCTGTAAGAATTCTTGCTCCAATGTGACCACTTCCCTTTAAGTGGAGGTGCCTTTAAATTGAACCAATACAACAACAGGTCTAAGCTTCACCTGGAAGTGTGAATATTCATGCAAATGAGATGACTCATGGAAATTCATGCTATTGGCACACTACACTTCTGGCAAGATTTGTACCAGTTTTTTAAACATTCTGGATTGAGCTTTGCTGGGACATGAAAATCTACCCCAAACTGTGTTTCTTTCAAAGTATCCCTATCAGTAGCACAGAGAGAACAAGGGTCATTTTCACCGTCACCACTTGGGCGCAGGGTGCTAATCTAACAGAGCTGATTGCCCGCTCACTGTAAAATTCGCCCAATTTTCATCCAATGGGATGACAATCGGGCGGGTGATCTGCTCTGCCAGATTACTGCCCAGGCGGTGAAGGTGAAAATAACCCCCAATGAATTTGTTTCTCTCCCTGGGTGTGAAAACACGCACACCTTAACAGCTCAAAAGGGTGATGCCCAACCAAACACATTTGACCTGATTAGTGTCTGATTTACAGGAAGTGACATGGGCAAAGGCTAGCCGCCTCTCATCAAACCCGCACATCAGTCAAAATAAAATACAACGTGCGTATACAATGACAGGAACTGAATTGGCAAATGGAAACATAGAGAGGACCTGGCAGTGATGATAAACGTGATGGGAGCAGAGCACTGTCACGCCTCAAACAGGAAAATTCTAATATGCACGCTTTTCAGCGTTAAATTTAATTTGCCTTTTGTCAGCCCAATTGAATAGCCTATTGAAATTTGTTGTATTCGGTCTGGTTTAAATCTCCTTGAGAGACGGTTGTATGCCACACTGAAGAAATAATTATCCCAGTAGGTCACCTTTGGCATTAAAAAAAAAACCGCTCAGATTACGTCAGGAGAAGCATGGCTGACATTTATGGGACAGTTACTCATCTGATTGGTTGAAAGCTCCGCAGTTTGAATAATGAAGGCAATTTGAATGCAGCCTGTGTTGTATTAACGTGGTACCTGTCTGCGCACCTGCAGATTTTTCTACAGTGCTTTACTGATTAGCTTCTTTACAATGTTGCTGCTATACAAATCTGTGTAGTGCCACTAAATGATCGTGGATGGAAGCCGTAACCATTACTGATGTTGCCATTTCTGACATTCCTGGCCTATTATGTACAACCGGATTCCACTATGCTTTCTTGTGCTAATTTGCTACTGGCCCCGGGTGACTGTCTGTGTGGAGTTTGCACATTCTCCCCGTGTCTGCGTGGGTTTCCTCCGGGTGCTCCGGTTTCCTCCCACAGTCCAAAGATGTGCGGGTTAGGTTGATTTGGCTATGATAAATTGACCCTTAGTGTGTTGGGGGGATTAAATACGTGGGGTTACGGGGATAGGGTGGGATATGTGTCGGTGCAGGCTCGATGGGCCGAAATGGCCTCTATCTGCACTGTGGGGATTCTGTGATTCTGTGAATCAGTTTGCAGACTGAGAGACGAGACTACTAACCAGTTGGGTTGGAATGAATAAATTGGATCTGATAGTAAAAATAGTATTGATCTTTGAAAGAGGACCAGCGCCCTTTCAAAATGTATGTTTTCCCCTGGATACATGCATGTGCTTTCACTGCAGACACACTTCCAGAAAGAGTCTTGCTAGATTTTAACCCATCTGATTTGGTTTCAAATGTAGAATCGGAATGCAGGCTTGTAGCATCATTATATCAGATAATAAAGAGATCAAATTCCCAGAGACATGGGATTTGGAATGTAGCCTCATAATGCAGTGCACAACTCGACGCTGGACATTTTGACATCTCTACCTTGAGGATTTTGCTGTCTCCAATTTCTGTTGTATAAATATTTGAAGTGAGAGGCACTGCTTTTTTTTGTGCTGGTTCTCACTGATGGCACAAGAAGAATTGTGTCAGCTCACTCAAATTAGACTCTGCAGCCCGTCAAACGAATTCGAAAATTCTGCCTTTATTTTTTAACTTAACCTGTAATAGCATTTAATTGAGTTTACAGGAAATTAGGTTACAAAAATGATTCAGGGGTTTTAAGCGAAAATATATTGACAGGTTGTATAAGATATATTAATTGCTTTGAAACTACATCACAGAAGTGTCAGATCAAACTTTGCCAGCTCGTTAGATGTGAGGGGACATTGACACTGGCACAAAACAGTGAGATTTACCTTGTCCACATACCAGAATCTGATAGTGTTTAAATACTGATAAGAACATAAGAAATAGGAGCAGGAATAGGCCACTTGGCCCCCCGAGCCTGCTCCGCCATTCAATAAGATCATGGCTGATCTTGGGCTCAAAGCCACTTCCCTGCCCGCTCCCCATAACCCTTCACTCCCTTATCTTGTAAAAATCTCTCTATCTCCACCTTAAATGTCTTTAATGACCCAGCCTCCACAGCTCTCTGTGGCAGAGAATTCCACAGATTTACGACCCTCGGAGAGAAGAAGTTCCTCCTCATCTCAGTTCTAAAAGGGCGACCCTTTATTCTGAAACTATGCCCCCGAGTTCTAGATTTCCCCACGAGGGGAAACATCCTCTCTGCATCTACCTTGTCGAGCCCCCTCAGTATCTTATACGTTTCAATAAGATCACCTCTCATTCTTCTAAATTCCAATGAGTATAGGCCCAACCTGCTCAACCTTTCTTTATAAGTCAAACCCCTCATCTCTGGAATTAACCTAGTGAATCGTCTCTGAACTGCCTCCAATGCAAGTATATCCTTCCTTAAATAAGGAGACCAAAACTGTACGCAGTAGGAAATATGACTACTAAATCCTCACAATATGTAAGAAATATAGGGGGAAAAATTCAGTTGGTTGCGCCTCCCGTTAGCGCCTTAAGAGGGCGCTAATGGGGCACAAAGCAACTAGCGCCTGGGCGCAGCGATGTTTGCGCCGCTCGCGAACTTAACTAGACATTTTGCGGCGGCGCTAAACACTACTGCCATGATCTCCTGTGCCGGCAGATCGTGACATCAGTCGAGTGCGCAACGCCCCGGTATCGCCCGGAGCGGATATTGAGTGGCGTCCCCCTGCCTTACCGCCTGACGCTAGCAACGACAGGTTGAGGGGAGCGTTCTGCAGTCATGAAGGGACTGGGGGAGCGCTATTTAAAGGTGACCGCTTCCTGCCTTTTATTGTTGGTGCCATTTTTGAACTACGCATTCTGAGAGAGAGAGAGAGAGAGACTTCTGGAGAGATTCAACGTTGTGTGAAGGAGTTTTGGGTACTGAGCAGCACTTTGCAGGTTCATTTTGATTTGCTATTCCTTGTATCAATTTAGAAAAGACTGGGGGCTGCACTCTGAGCTCTTTGCCTGGTACTCTCCATTGTTCTTTCTAGCAGATTTGATGTGCAGGTCTCTCCAGGCCAAGATTCAAGGCTGCAATGAGCAGGATGTGGATGGAAAGCAAGATTAACCATCCCCTTTAAGAACTGGCCTGTGCCATTGTGTGTGTGCTCCATTGCTGACTGACATTACATGAGCTTCGCCAGCGCTCTGAGGTAGTGCCTCGCTCCTCGTCCTTTGCGCCTTAAGACAGGTGTGAAGCGCCTGATTTAGCGCTCCAATCACCTCCAGGGGCGATAAAAGTCAAGTTTGCAGTCGGTGGCGATAATTAGCGCCAGGCGCTAATCTTTGCGCCCGGCCGATAATTGCGCCCCAAATGGGGCGATACTGAATTTCTCCCCCATATTTTTTTAAATCCAATTTTGTAATCTATATTCTTTTGAGGGGTGTAAGACAAATCTTCCTTTTTACCATTATAGATTTAGAATGGGATTTACCATTCATGTCTAAGGCTTGATATACAATGGCTAACTTAGCTCTCTTCAAACTGACCCACATACATCAGACAAAAAATATTGATTGTTAACCAATCCAGGGCCACAGATAACACTGAGTGAAGTGCAACTTGCCTCTTACTTACCTGGGGGAGGACATGCATTAACTGACACTGTTTTATTTAACTACCTCTGCAATAATGTCATTAGTATTATTGCAAGGTTTAAGTATTGGTTATAAAAGTAAAAGAAAAAGGATATTTAGTATCAAATTAAAGTCATTACAACAATAATTGAAGTGTATCAGACATAGATGTGATTGTAGCAGTATAATAAAGTTAGGTTTGATGTAACAGCACATCTGAGCATAGCTGGGTTTTGCTTATTAACAATACAAGTTTCATTCAATGTCCAAGATTACAGTACAGACTTAGCAATGTTAAGTTCATAGCATGTACTTAATGTGCCACTGCTATGTTTCCAGTATTAAGGCTGTGCTTTTATTTTGTGAGGATAGATTCATATAACCTCTCTCCTTGAGGAGCAGATTGTTGTGGCTTCGGATACTGCAGCCTTCCTCTGGGATACTCGTCACCTCTGGGGGTCCTGCAGCACAATCATCCATGAGCATTATCTTCCTTTTCTCCTCCGAGCGTTAGTTAACCTCGCACGATACTTCCTTTCTTTACAATGTTTGATCTGAAGACTCAAAACTTCGACCTTACTCTCTTTCAACAGTCAAAGATCAACTGGGGCCCTCTAACAACATTCTGAAAACCTTCCAATTTAGGTGAAGGAGGGCTGACTTTAAATTCCTTAAAATATCACATAGGAAGTCCCACTCTAAGTGACATGACCAATATTGATCCATCAAGGTGGTCAATCCAGCCATGTGGATCACATTCAAAGGTGTCATCCAACTAGGCAGACACGCGTCAGAAACCGTAATTGACAGATTTTAATTAAAAATACTTCCAATTATCTCTTCTCTCCTTTTGTGTTTCACAGTGCCTAAATCATGAGAAGGAGACAAGACTGTAATAACAAGCTATCTTTCAAAGCCTCATTAAGGGCTATCTGTCCACAATCCATGACGCATCAGTTGCCTTCGGTCTGCAGTGTTGACAGCCCCCTAGCTCCAGTTGGTGCAAGGATGCTAATTAGTTACACCTGGCTATACCAGAATGTGTATTTGCCCTGCATTTCTTACGAGATATCCTGGAATGTGGATGATGAGGATTAACCCTTTCATTTCAGCTTCTCTTACAATGCTCTGTCCGAATGTGCAGCAAACAATCAATTCTGGGAAGGTTTTACAAGACTGTTGGCACGCTTAGGAGGTTCAGATTTGTGGCACTTTATACAATCATAAAATATGCAATCGTGTGTTACAGCGTCCAGATTCTGAGCATCATTTATTTCTATAACGCACACAATTTGCAAGTTATGTTGCTGTTTTGAAGTAGCAGTTTGTCAGTTTTCACGTGTACGCTGACGACACCCCAGCTCTACCTCAGCACCACTTCTCTCGACTCCTCCACGGTCTCTAAATTGTCAGACTGCTTGTCCGACATCCAGTTCTGGATGAGCAGAAATTTTCTCCAATTAAATATTGGGAAGACCGAAGCCATTGTTTTCGGTCCCCGCCACCGTTCCCTAGCCACTGACTCCATCCCTCTCCCTAACATCGGTCTGAGGCTGAACCAGACTGTTCGCAACATTGGTGTCATATTTGACCCTGAAATTAGCTTCTGTCCACATATCTGCAGCATAGCTAAGACCGCCTATTTCCACCTCCGTAACATCGCCCGTCTCCGCCCTTGCCTCAGCTCACCCGCTGCTGAAACCCTCATCCATGCCTTTGTTACCTCTAGACTTGACTATTCCAACGTACTCCTGGCTGGCCTCCCACATTCTACCCTACGTAAACTTGAGGTCATCCAAAACTCGGCTGCCCGTGTCCTAACTCGCACCATCACCCCTGTGCTCGTTGACCTACATTGGCTCCCGGTTAAGCAACACTTCGATTTCAAAATTCTCATCCTTATTTTCAAATCCCTCCATGGCCTCGCCCCCTCCCTATCTCTGTAATCTCCTTCAGCCCCACAACCCCCCGAGATATCTGCGCTCCTCTAATTTTTCCCTCTTGAGCATCCCTGATTATAATCGCTCAACCATTGGTGGCCGTGCCTTATGTTGCCTAGGCCCTAAGCTCTGGAATTCCCTGCCTAAACCTCTCCGCCTCTCTACCTCTCTTTCCTCCTTTAAGACGCTCCTTAAAACCTACCTCTTTGACCAAGCTTTTGGTCACCTGCCCTAATTTCTCCTTATGTGGCTCGGTGTCAAATATTTTGTTTTATAATACTCCTGTGAAGCACCTTGGGATGTTTTACTACGTTAAAGGTGCTATATAAATACAAGTTGTTGTTGTTCTTCTGTCTCCATCATGGCTACTGTAGTTTGCTGGCATGTTATTCAATTCTGTATCCCACGACCAGAGGACAGGGCTGGTTTATAAGCTGCTAAAGTTGTGATCAGAGGGATTAATGAGCTTCAAGCCTTACATCTGTATCAGGGTTGTTACCAGGGAAACAATTGTCTTAGTTCTCCACTTTGCCCTGTGCATGGAACTCCCCATGTGTACACACCATTTCATTCATCATTATCTAAATGCATGTCTCTCTTTTTGTTCATTGCTACCCATTTCGAGACATTTCATGGGTTACTTCTGCACTTCCACAAGTGCAAGCACTCAGCTTCTGGATCACAAGACAGGTCTATCTTAGCTCCTTCATCCAGAAAGACCTTGCAGTGTCCCCATCACAGCATCCAAATGGTTCTTGAATGATTAGAGGATTTCTATCTTTACCTAGAAGTTCATTCCATGTGTGGGTTACTCATTGTGTGGACAAAAAGTTCCTGGCATCAGTCCTGAATTTGCCTTTCACCATTTTGAACCCATGTCACTCATCCTACTGTCATGATTTAATTTGAAATAATGTTCCAGCTTTACCTTTTCCACATTCTTTATGAAGTTATATATGTCCTTTAAGATCACCTACTTTCAAGGCTAGGGGCTAGGAATTCAGTGCATTTGCGCCTCTCGTTAGCGGCAACGACTTTTCGCCCGGGCGCGGTG
Organism: Squalus acanthias; assembly: GCA_030390025.1. Lineage (NCBI taxonomy): Eukaryota > Metazoa > Chordata > Chondrichthyes > Squaliformes > Squalidae > Squalus > Squalus acanthias. Next base: position 32,350,754 of record CM059447.1, on the reverse strand, counting down.
CCGCTAACGACACCTGCTAAATTCAGCAGGAGTTTAGCGGCGGCGGTAACCGGTAGCCACCTGCTCCGCTGCGCAGGCCATGACGACATCATCACCGTGCGCAGCACCCCCGTTTTAGCCCCGCCTGCAAAATTGGCCCGCGCCCCCTGAATCTGCGCCGGGCGATGACAGCGACCGATTCAGTTGACGGGAATGGAGCGGCAGGAGGCTCACGGGGCGCGAAGTAAAGGGGAGGTGGTGGGCGGGGGGAAAAAAATCGTCCGACTTACCTGTCGAGGCCCGTTGCGTCTTTGAACGCGGGGTCGGTGCCGCAATCTGGTAGCCCGGCACTCCTATTGAGTGCCGGGCTACTGGCACGGCACCCCGTTCCCCGGTGGTCCAGGTAGGGCCCCGCGGAGTTGTGGGCTTGGGCCCTCCCATTTAATGAGGGGAGGAGCCCTTCCATGCGGCAGCGCTACGTGACCCAGTGCGTAGCGCTGCAGAACGCACCCCCCTGATATTCGGGGTTAGCGCTCTAAGAAGGAAGTGGAATGCTTGAATTAGCGCTCCACCTCCCTCTTGGGGCACTAAAACTGAAGTTAGCGATCACTGGCGTTATTTTTCGCAGGACGCTAAATTTAGCGTGCAAACCATATTTCAGATTTGAACTCAGATTTGATCCCTGGTTTGTGCTGAGTTTGCTGATCTCAGCGGAGGTGATGGTAAGGGTGCTACTGTAGGCCTCAGTGCTCCTGTGTTAAGGAAGGAGAAATATATCAAACCTCATGGCTATCCAGAAGCCTCTACTTTGGGTGTGTGCGGACATCAGGTGAGGAAAGAATCAAGCTTGGCTGTGGTGCCCTCCCCATGAAAAAAAAAGAAAGACTTGCATTTATATAGCACCTTTCACAACCACCGGACGTCCCAAAGCGCTTTACAGCCAATGAAGTACTTTTTGAAGTGTAGTCACTGTTATAAGGTAGGAAACACGGCAGCCAATTTGCATACAACAAGCTCCCATAAACAGCAATGTGATAATGACCAGATAATCTGTTTTAGCGATGTTGGTTGAGGGATAAATATTGGCCAAGACACTGGGGATAACTCCCCTGCTCTTCTTCAAAATAGTCTTTTACATCCACCTGAGAGAGCAGACGGGGCCTCGGTTTAACATCTCATCTGAAAGACGGCACCTCCGACAGTGCAGCATTCCCTCAGTACTGCACTGGAGTGTCAGCTTAGATTTTGTGCTTAAGTCTCTGGAGTGGGACTTGAACCCACAACCTTCTGACTCAGACACGAGGGTGCTACCAACTGAGCCACGGCTGACACCATGGGCAAATAACCTTCCAGTACTCACCGTTGATTGTCTCATGAATCATGGCCACTGGGCATGGTAGCAGAGAGCAATGAGCACCCTGGGAACCAGACCCTGGCAAAAGGTCAATGCCTTCAAGAGAGATAGGGAGGAGGAGAAAACTGGCAGGGAAACTTTTGGGGAAAAAACTTACCCTATGCCACGTTATTCCAGGTGAGATGCCAGCAGTTGTTGGCACTTTCTTTCTTTAACAATTGTTGGTTCTATTAAGGTCCTCTAAACGGTCCTTTAATATAGTTAGACATAATCTAATCACCAGTCTTAAATGATTTCTGTAAGTTTAATGAGATACTATTGATCTCAGTGAGCTAAATGAAGCTGTATGGGAGTTTTTGATTGGACTTTTATTTACTTGTTGAATTATTTCAACTTTAACAGACTGAGTTAACCATTTAGCCATCAATCTTCTTTATAGAGTGTATATTGCATACAAACAGTAATATGCTGGAATTTAGAAAACATTTAAGAGGAGAGTTTGTTTATATTTCCCCAGTTAACTTTTAGACAAGAGTGCATTTGACTTTGATGGCTGAGCTGATTAGAGTAAAATGACCTCTATTCCAGCACTGAGTGTGTAGGAGTTCCTCGTGAAGAATAGGCCTTGTATGAACAACATTAAGTCTACAGCTATGTGTGCTTGAAACTGTATGTAATGGTTTTCTTTTTTGTGTGTTCATCAAGATGAGGGGTGCTAGTGCTGGGGAATGGAAAGTTTTATCTTTTGGGCACCCATAAAGCATTCCCAGACAAGGGAAAGCATGGATAGATGCAGAATGAAGTTCTCCCTACTCTTCCCCAACAATATGTCTCAATGTCAACTGTAGAAGAGCATTTGTTCCTGCAATACTATGACATTTTTCCAATTCTACACCAGACATACTGTGGCCTCTCTGGATGAGCCTGCAATTAGTGCTGAATTAGGAACAGTACTGTGAGCTATATCCACTGGGAACTGATTTCCCAAAATCATCTCCTGTAGGATAAGGATCCTTATAGCCAAGAAACAGAGGAGATTTCAATCCAACACTCTGAACTGGATTGAACCCAGGTGACAGAAACTTGCATTTTTATTGCACCTTGAAGGTGAATAACCAGTGCTAATGCCACAATACGTGTCTTGCATGAACTGAGCTTGGACAGTCTCATTCCAAGTCCTTGTAGATATGGCCCACAGCACAAATTTCATCTATATTGGCATTTGTTGATCAAACTATGAGCTATCAAGTTGTTGTTAGCATCCAAAAAATCCCTTTCTTGTTCCCAAACCCTAAGCTACTGGTGTCTATGCCTCATTCCTCAACAGAAAAAGACTGGGACAAGAATATCTCCCCAATGTCCAATGATATTGCCACAGCTATGGGGAGATATTACATAGGTTTTACTTTGGTTTCCAGGGAAACCAGGACTGTTGACGTACTGCTGGTGCATTCAATTGCTGGTGTGACCATTGCTGAGAGTTGAATCTACAACCACACCATCTTAACAACTACTTAAATGAGCCCACTCTCCTTATTAGGTGGACCCAAGCATTTTCCATATCTTCATCTTTTGACAATTTCCCTTTCAATCTGCTCTGAAAGAACTGATTGCTGCAATACTCTTGTCCATGTGTATGTGTGTGTGTGTGTAGAATAGTGTGCATAGGTTTCTGTAATTACGACTCTGTGTGTGTGTGTGTGTGTGAATTCTTTGTAACTGAAACTGATAGTTAGCCATTATCGTGACTACACAGAATAAGTTGGGCAGAATGACATGGTCACAAATACTACCACAAAATGTGGACCGTAAATTAGAGGGTAGATTTTTTGAGTCCTCGCCTATGGTGAGGAAGCTGGCCCAACACAAGAGCAGACTGAAACATCACAGGTGCAGTACCCGTGATTTCCTACCTGTCCGAAAGGCCATGATTTTCCAATCTGCGCTGGTGGCTGGCAAGGTACACCACCAGGGGCGAGGGCTCAGAAAAAATATCCTGATAGCTTCCCTTGGTTTATTTTTCCATTGCCAATTTCTCCCTCCGTTCCCCACCTGAAGGCATGAACTCCTTTGGTGGGGGAACTGATGCAATTGTTGCGCTCTGTTATATCGTCCACGTGGCTATTATTTATGTGCGAGCCCTGATGGTGTGTGTTGGAAGGCTGTTTGATTAGGAGAGGCCGCTACAGGTGAACCCAGTTCGACCCTCAGCCGATGCCCACACATGCACACTTATCGCAGAAATCACTGAACAGCGATTTCCTGCTAAATGTAGTGTCCCTGCAGCCACCCTGGCTGGGGTCAGTCAACTTAGCACAAAACTAGTGGAACCAACCTGTGACTTTCCTGGTTCATATGATGTAGCTTCACATTGGATAATCTTGGTGAGCTATCAGGGAGATCATATTGAATGTCATGACATGCAAGCTAATGGGTGTGACATATATACTAGTGTGAGAACTCTTTATCCAATCAAGCAGAAAATCTGGTAGAAACTTTATGCCAGTGTGACTTGTTGACCTAATATTCAATTTGGGCCACAATGACTTGGAATTGTTAGCAAGGCAATATAAAATGTCTCAATTAAAACCGTACCCCCTCAATATAACAACATCCTGTGTAATAGAGTGCCCATGTTGACAGACTTTGTTCGAACATGCTATTTGTATTTTCACAAGGACAAAAGATGGACTCACTGTCTAACATTTTCAGCACTGAGTGAAGAGTTTAATCATGCGGACTGTTAGGTCACGTAAGTACTATGCTCTCTGTGGTTAGTCCTTCTTGATAATTCCAAACGCGGACATTGTTAGTGGTGCAGACCAACGATTCTCCCGTAGGTGACAGCCTGCAGACCTCTGAATAGATTCTCATACTCTGTCAGTCAACCAGTAAGAAGCATGCACAATTAAGATGTGTTGGACAGGACTGTCAGTTCTGGCCCCAAGTAAGATCTCGCATCACAGCTGAGTGGTGGCAAAACTATGTACATGTACTGGAAGGTGAAATGGAGTTTGTTGACTGCTGTTGCTGCCACTTCAGCCAGTGATCATAGATTCATAGAATGATACAACACAGAAGGAGGCCCATTTGGCCCATCGCTCCTGTGCCACCACTTTACAAGAGCTCTCCAATTAGTCCCACTCCCCTGCCCTTTCCCCATAGCCCGACAAATTTTCCCCCTTCAAGTATTTGTCCAATTCCCTTTTGAAAGTTATTATTGAATCTGCTTCCACCACCCTATCAGGCAGTGCATTCCAGATCATAACAAACCGCTGCGTAAACATTTTGGGCTCAAAATTGAGCTCCTTTGCGCCTCCCGTTAGCGCCTCCGGGGGGCACTAACAGGGCACAAATGGGTTTGTGACCGGGCGCGGCATATCAGCGCCTCCCGCTAAATTCGGCGGGAGTTTTGTGGCGACGGAAAGACGTTGCGCCCTGATCTCCTGCACCCAGAGATCGTGACGTCATTGCCGTACGCAGCGCCCCGGATGAAAAATTCCCTCTCGCGCCCTGCTTGTGCACCTGCCGTTAACAACGACAGGTAGAGGAGGCGGCTTTCAGTCTGATGTCCCCTGGAGGAGTGCTATTTAAAGGTGTCCACATCCGGTTTAGGTTTCGTCGGCCAACAATGCTGCGTTGTTAGTTTCACATCGGCAAAGAGGCCTTTTGACCGATTTGAGTGTTTTGCATTTTAACGAGTGTTCTGGCACATAAAGATTCTTCAGTTTCATTGAGGGGAGATTTGAAAGTGCAATATTTGGATCCTTTCATGGGGGCTGTGCTAGCACTGGACCTCGCCCTCCAGCGTCAACGTCGGAGGCAACTGAGGCACAGAGAAAGAGTGCAAAATGTGGCCAGAGGTAGGAGGGCCAACAGGACTCTCAACAGGAGGCCTTACCCACCCAGGGTATTCCGGCAGCAGTTCTCCTACATGAATTTCACTGAGGACCAGTGTGTTAGAAGGCTTCGCTTCAGCAAGGACGTGGTCACAGAGCTCTGCCACCTCCTGCAGCCAGACCTCGAACCTGAGATCAGGACCACCACGGCTCTCTCAGTGGCAGTCAAGGTCACCGTCGCCCTCAATTTCTACAGCAGCGGATCATTCCAGTGTGCGACAGGCAACATCTCCAACATCTCCCAGTTTGCCGACCATTGCTCCATCCACCAGGTCACAGATGCTCTGTACAGAAGAAGAAGGGACTACATTTCCTTCCCCATGACCAGAGAGAAGCAGCGCGAGCGTGCATGTGACTTTGCCAGGATAGCAGGCTTCCCTATGGTGCAGGGCGCCATTGACTGTACCCACATCGCTTTGCGGGCACCTCATAACAATCCTGAGGTATTCCGTAACCGCAAAGGCTACCACTCACTTAATGTGCAGTTGGTGTGCAACCACACACAGCGAATCCTCACCGTCAATGCCCGCTATCCTGGCAGCAGCCACGATGCCTTCAACCTGCGCCAGACCAGTGTTCCAGATCTATTCCAGCCACCACATCAAGCTTGCGGCTGGCTGCTGGGAGACGAGGGCTATCCGCTCTCCACCTGGCTCATGACTCCCCTCTGCAACCCCAACACTCCTGCCCAGCACTCATATAATGAGAGCCATGCTGCCACCAGGAACATCATTGAGCAGACCATCGGAGTGCTCAAGCAATGGTTCCGCTGCCTTGACAGATCGGGAGGAGCCCTCCAGTACTCGGCTGAGCGGGTGTCACTTTTCGTCGTTGTCTGCTGCATGCTGCACAACTTGGCCATCATGAGGGCGCAGCCATTGCCACCAGGCATAGCCACACCACCTCAGGAGGAGGAAGAGGGAGATGAGGACGAGGAGGAGGAACAGGAGGATGAACTGCAGCGACGGAGGAGGCAGCCACTCAATCGGCGTTCTGCAAGGTCAGTCCGTGACCGCCTCATCAGACTTGATTTCCAGTGACTTCAAGTCCTCGTTCCGGTTGCTGAGCACGTCGCCATCATTCCATCACTTTGTGATTCCATACCACACCCCAGAACTGAAATGAGACACAGCACCAAATCTGCAATATTCTAGTAATAAATTTATCAAAAACCATCAACCGCATATATACAACAACAATATTGACTAATCACCCCTGTGCAAACCCTTGCCTCCCCTCTTTACTGTCCCCTTTCCTAATCTAGTGCTCCTACGTAGTGTCTCCGCAGTGGCTGCAGCAGGGCTGGTGGAAGGCTGCTGAGTGTCGGTGCCAGAGACTACTGATGGTCTTGCAGGGTGCCCTCGACGCCTGGAAGGCCCGGCTGCTGGAGCACAGATTGGTGAGCTGCTACGACACCGTGAGATCCCCGGTGGTCTGTGGTGGACCCAGCGATGATGGCAGCAGTCAGAGCTCACATGGCATCAAGCTGAGACTGCATGAGAGCAGTCTGAGACTCGATGGCAGCAACCATTGACTGCATTACAGCACTAAGACGTTGCGTGGCTTCCGCCTGTGCTACAATGGAAGATGCCACATCGCCCATGACACGTGGCATCAGGTCTGGATCCGCACGGTCTCTCTGGGAGTCCATCATCCTCTGCACAGTGGAAATGATGGGCTCCATGGTGTGCGCAGAGCTCTGTGCAATGTAGGAGGTGGACTCCTCCACGCTCCTTACCATTACGGAGAGGCTCTCGGGCACCCTAGCCATTGCACCTTTCATCTCGGTGTGCATGCCCATCACCCTTCTTGTGAACGCCCCCCATCGAGGTCCTTATCTGAGTCCTGTGCCGCAGAACTCGTGCGTGAACTCACCCTCGGGAGCTGGCTCCTGAGCTACCCTTTCCCCCTGGCCTTGCTGAAGCTCACTCGTCCCCGGTGCATCACCCAGTGCAGACCCCTGTACTAAAGTTGCCTCTAAAGATCGCGTAGGGCCAGTATCTGAGGTGGTGCCTGCGGGTGAGAGATGCAGTGACGCGGTGCTTTGCTCCTCCTCCTCTTCTCCTTCCTCACTCTCAGTGGGGGGCTCAGGGACAGGCTGGTCATCTGTTTGCTGATTATCTGAAAGCATAAAGGCACAAGACTCGCGTTAAGGTGAGGGCAGGGGGCAGGAATGGAGCAAGGAATGCAAACAGTATCAGGAGCTGGAAAGTGGGAAAGGTTTGTGGTGTGAGGGGGATGTGGGAAGAGAGAAGGAGAGGCTGAAGATATCGTTTTTTCCCCCAGCGGGGTCGACGTCGCCGACGGCCACGGTGCCCACCACCTGCTGCCCAATGAGTCGCAGCACTCGCTCCTCAAGGTCTGAGAGCTGCTGGAGCTGCGCATCACCCCCGCCTGTTCTCTGCTGCTCCCTCCTATTGTGGACCATCTTGGCCTGCAAGAGAAACAAATGTGTTTGAGTCAGAGTCCAGCTATGTGTTTGGGAGATATGCCTGCCATTGTTGAATAGCTGTGATTGTAGGCAAGGCGTGAGATGTGGATGTGAGTTTGAGTTGGTGAAGATGTTTGGTGGGTGAGTGGTGGCGGTGTGGTTGGTTGCGCAGTGTGCACAGACTGAGGTTCAGATGCTGGTATGTAGGAGCTGTTGAAGCATGTACTCACCTTGACCACCCGAGTGAGGTCATTGAATTTCTTGTGGCACTGTGTCAGGCTGCGTTTCACCACACTACTGGCCGAGACCTCCTCGGCCACTTCCCTCCACATTGCCCTGAACACCTGAGGTGATGGCCTCCTTCCAGTGTTCGGGAACAGCACTGCCCTCCTTCGCTCCACTCCAGCCACCAATGCCATGTCTGTGAACCGACGCGCTCTCTCCCTGGGAGTGGGAACAGCCATAGCCATCAGGGGATTCAGTTGCTCGCAGGTCGCCTAAAAAGCCAGCAATGATGCAACCTCCCCTTTAAGAGCTGGAAGGAACCAGTGTGAAGGATCATTGCTGAATGCATTGCACCTGAAATTCATTAGCGTTCTGCTGGTAGCACCCCTGTAACGCCCCACTGAGGTCATTAGTGCTTGATTTAGCACCTCACTTTCTTCCTGGAGCGCAAACACCCAATTTAGTAGAAGTTCGGAATCCTTATCGCCTGGCGCTAAATTTTCAAAATTTCAAAAGTTAGCGCCCCAAACAGGACGATACACAATTTCACCCCCTTTTTTCCTCATGTCGCCTCTGGTACTGTTGCCAATTATCTTAAATCTTTTTCCTCTGATTAATGACCCTTCTGCCACTGGAAACAGTTTCTCCTTATTTACTCTATCAAAGTCCTTCATGATTTTGAACACCTCTATCAAATCTCCCCTTCACCTTCTCTGCTCTAAGGAGTACAATCCTAGTTGATCTAGTCTCTCCATGTAACTGAAGTCTTTCATCCCTGGTACTAGTCTAGTAAACCTCCTCTGCACCCTCTCTAAGGCCTTGACATCCTTCCTAAAGTGTGATGCCCAGAATTGGCCACACTACTCCAGCTAGGGCCTAACCAGTATTTTATAAAGGTTTAACGTAAAGCAGGAGATAAACTGAACTGAAGCTGGCAATATATCATTTCTCTGTTTATAAAGCATGGACTCTGTCATGGAGCATCAATGATGTAGAGTTACAACACACTGGAACCTCTCTATCTGTTTATATGGGAACCATACAAAATGCATAATAATAAGGTTATATGAAAATGTTTGTGTTCGAAAGAAATCCATCAGGCAGGACAGCACTTGGGGTGTTAAAATTGGCCTCAGTACCCTTGACTAGCTAGGTTTCTCTATCTTGATTACTATCCAGCACACCTATGCTGACACGAGCTGTCTTAGCTCTCGGGTGAAGAATAGCTACTTGGGCAAAATACCGGAGGGAAGTTAGCACTAGTGGAACTATACTCCGTCTGAATTGTGCCTGTATGAGAGGAGGAACACTTGTTCTGTCAGAGGTTATCATATGAAAAAGAAGAACTTGCATTTATATAGCGCCTTTCACGACCTCAGGACATCCCAAAGTGCTTTACAGCCAAGTGTAGTCACTGTTGTAATGTAGGAAATTGTCTAGGAATGTCCTAATGAGATAATTATGTACTTCTCTGAGGACTATTGTCTGAAGATTATTGAGCAAGCAAATAGATTCAGTTGCACCTATTTGCCAGAAACTCCAACTGTAAAACACTTACCATGTAAGGTGACATGTTTGATCTACATATTTTTAACAGTCTCTTTTCCTTTTTTTTTCACAGACTGGGATTATTACTGATGCTCGTTTGAAGGAACTGACCCCGACGGTGCCAGTCATTTTCATCAAAGCCATTCCTGTGGATAAGCAGGATACTCGGAATGTGTATCCGTGCCCGGTTTACAAAACTCGCCTCCGAGGACCAACCTACGTCTGGACTTTTAATCTGAAGACCAAGGAAAAACCATCCAAATGGGTGCTGGCAGGAGTTTCACTGCTTCTGCAAATCTAAGCAATAGAGTTTGCACATTCTTCACTACACTGGCAGGAAAGACTATTCATTAATGTCACTCGAACCTAGCTCACTCATTTTAGTATCAAGATCAATAGATTTTCTTTTAGTAATGTAAAAAATGACTAACGGGAAATGTTGCTGTGAATACTAGGGACAAAATATTGCACTTTATTTGTGATTTCTCAATTTGAATCACATACAAATATAACTTGAGGCTACAGAAGTATATCTTGTTATGTGTCACTTAAAATGCATTTTTTTTTCTTAATAAAGAGCCATTTCCAATTCTCTTTTAATATTGCGATTTTATATGATGCACATTTGGATTTTGCTCCCAGTTGATTTTACACTGTGAAATTAATGAGTAAATACAACACAGTATGTTGGCACTGTCTTGTGTTAAGTGTGAACATAAAGCTTCCTGGATGATATAAAGCTTGGTGGTGGAACAGTTGACTATTCCACCTTCACAACTTATGAGTTTCCGTGAATTAAGCACATAAGAATCTTTAATTAAGTAAGCTGCAAAGCAAAAGTTTGATAACACTCAGAATGTATAGCCAAACTAAAAGCTTTGGCATAAATGCAAGAGGCTGGTAAAAGGGTTCTAAGTTGTCTCTGTAATAAGCCTGCAGAAACTGAAGAGTTCTTTCATTGTGGTTATTCGGGAACCTAATGGATTTCTTTGCTTGTGGTTTTTTATTTAATGCCACTCCCAAGTTTTCACTCCCCATCTCCAGAGGGCTCTAGTTTACATTGGGTAAAGTGCCACCAGTAACAACTGCCCTTCAGTACCTTGCCCAAGAAGCCTTTCTTCACCTGAGAGCCAAGACAACCTGCATCAGCAAGTGACATGACTGTGGAGGGCATTATAGTCAAGCCCGACCTATGTCCTCATCTGATGTGCGCGCGCACACACACACACACACACACACACACACGCTGTTTAGCGATCAAGAGTGTGAAACCTGGCTAATCTTTCTCTGTATAGGCTTCTTGTCAGGAACTCACTTCCAGGGCCTTATTGTACAAAATATGGGTGCAGACGTCTTGGAATTGTGACAGTTTATAAGAACCCCAGCACTTTTAACATATTCACAAGTTCCAAGGGGTCTGTGCCTCCGGCGAAGTCTGATTGCAGTGTAATTTCAAACAGCGATTCAATGTACCACAGAAGCTGAATTGCTTAATAGAAGCTTCCAGACTGTGTTGCTATTGAACAAATCTCTTAAAAGGGACTTGGATAGTTGCATGAAAAAGTGTATTGGAAGAAAGCAAGAAAAAGAAAGAACTTGCATTTATATAGCATCGTTTAGAACCTCCCAAAGCCCTTCAGTCAATGAAGTGGTTTTGAACTGTAGTCATTGTTGTAATGTCGGGAAACACGGCAGCCAATTTGCACAGAGCAAGTTTCCACAGAAGTTATGAGTTAAATTACCAGATAATCTGTTTTTTAAATTATGTTGGCTGAGGGATAAATATTGGCCAGGAGAACTCTCCTGCTTTTCTTCGAATTGTGCCATGGGATCTTTTACGTCCACCTGAGAGCGCTGACAGGGCCTCGGTTTAACATCTCATCCGATAGACATCACCTCCGACAGTGCAGCGCTCCCTCAGCACCGAACTGAAGTGCCAGCCCAGATGATGTGCTCAAGTCTCTGGAGGGAGGCTTGAACCCACAACCTTCTGACTCAAAGGCAAGAATGCCACCACTGAGCCAAGGCTGACGCCTAAAGTGGGACTAGATGAGGTGGCTCATGCGGAGAAAACATAATGCACTGAGCAACCTGTTTCTGTGCTGGCACATTCTCTGGACTTCCAATTAAAAGCTGCTTACAAAGGGGTGATGGGCAAATTTAAAAACTGTGGCCAAGTAATGAAGTGACACAACACTCCAACTCTTTGAAGGATAAAAGTGAAGGCGGTGCAGAATTAGCTGGGAGCAAGGAGGAGGGGAGACCTGATTGTCCCGATAAGAAAGCATTCCGACCTTCCTGGAAAGAGGCAGAAGAAGCGAAATTAAGGACCCAGCTGTTCATTCCTGCTACTGGTAGAGCCTGTCCTATTTTGCATGTTAACGGAAGAGATCCTTGCAGTAGATCAGATAACTCGACATCGGGTTATATTGTGGCCTGGAGTCTGTGTGGCTGGTTCCACATGGTCATTGCCAGGTTGGTGTGCCTTTGCCTGTGAATGTGGCTGGGAGATCACTGGCTGGTTTGGTGCAGTCTGCCTCGAGTGCAGCCTGACCTGCCCGGTGTATCCCTCCATTGGTCATTTCTTAAAAAAAAGTAATAAAAGGGGACGCCCATTTGAATCCCATTGTTCCAGTATTGTTTTTTTTTATTCGCTTAGGGGATCTGGGCAGTCCATGTGGTGATGGTACTCACACAGCGCTGTTAGGGTGGGAGTTCCAGGATTTTGACCCAGCGACGATGACGGATCGATGATATACTTCTAAGTCAGGATGGTGTGTGACTTGGAGGGGAACTTGGAGGTGGTGGTGTTCCATGCGCCTGCTGCCCTTGTCCTTCGAGGTGGAAGAGGTCGCGGGTTTGGGAGGTGCTGCCGAAGAAGCCTTGGCGAGTTGCTGCAGTGTATCTTGTAGATGGTACACACTGCAGCCATGGTACGCCGGTGGTGGAGGGAGTGAATGTTTAAGGTGGTGGATGGGGTGTCAATCAAGTGGGCTGCTTTGTCCTGGATGGTGTCGAGCTTCTTGAGTGTTGTTGCAGCTGCACTCATCCAGGCAAGTGGAGAGTATTCCATCACACTCCTTACTTGTGCCTCGTAGATGGTGGAAAGGCTTTGGGGAGTCAGGAGGTGACTCACTCGCCGCAGAATACCTAGCCTTTGACCTGCTCTTGTTGCCACAGTATTTATGTGGCTGGTCCAGTTAAGTTTCTGGTCAATGGTGACCTCCAGGATGTTGATGGTGGGGGATTCGGCGATGGTAATGCCGTTGAATGTCAAAGGGAGGTGGTTAGATTCTCGCTTGTTGGAGATAGTCATTGCCTGGCACTTCTGTGGCACGAATGTTACCTGCCACTTATCAGCCCAAGCCTGAACATCGTCCAGGTCTTGTTGCATGTGGGCATGGAATGCTTCATTATCTGAGGAGTTGTGAATGGCGCTGAACACTGTGCAGTCATCAGCGAACATCCCCATTTCTGATCTTATGTTGGAGGGAAGGTCATTGATGAAACAGCTGAAGATGGTTGGGCCTAGGACACTGCCCTGAGGAACTCCTGCAGCGATATCCTGGGGCTGTGATGATTGACCTTCAATCACCACAACCATCTGCCTTTGTGCTAGGTATGACTCCAGCCAGTGGAGCGTTTTCCCCCTGATTCCCATTGACTTCAGTTTTACTCGGGCTCCTTGATGCCAGACTCAGTCAAATGCTGCCTTGTTGTCAAGGGCAGTCACTCTCACCTCACCTCTGGAATTCAGCTCCTTTGTCCATGTTTGGACCAAGGCTGTAATGAGGTCGGGAGCCGAGTGGTCTTGGCGGAACCCAAACTGGGCATCAGTGAGCAGGTTATTGGTGAGTAAGTGCCGCTTGATAGCACTGTCGATGACACCTTCCATCACTTTGCTGATGATTGAGAGTAGATGGGGCGGTAATTGGCCAGGCTGGATTTGTCCTGCTTTTTGTGGACAGGACATAGCTGGGCAGTTTTCCACATTGTCGGATAGATGCCAATGTTGTAGCTGTATTGGAACAGCTTGGCTAGAGGCGCGGCTAGTTCTGGAGCACAAGTCTTCAGCACGATAGCCGGGATGTTGGCGCGGCCCATAGCCTTTGCTGTATCCAGTGCGCTCAGCTGTTTCTTGATATCACGTGGAGTGAATCGAATTGGCTGAAGACTGGCTTCTCTGATGGTGGGGACCTCGGGAGTAGGTCGATATGGAGCATCCACTCGGCACTTCTGGCTGAAGATGGTTACAAACGCTTCAGCCTTGTCTTTTGCAATCACGTACTGGGCTCCACCATCATTGAGGATGGGGATATTCATGGAGCCTCCTCCTCCCGTTAGTTGTTTAATGGTCCACCACCATTCATGACTGGATGTGGCAGGACTGCAGAGCTTTGATCTGATCCGTTGATTGTGGGATCGCTTAGCCCTGTCTATAGAATGTTTTTTCTGCTTTTTAGCACAATCATCTTCCGCTTTTTACCACAACCATCTTCCTTTGTGCTAGGTATGACTCCAGCCAGTGGAGCGTTTTCCCCCTGATTCCCATTGACTTCAGTTTTACTAGGGCTCCTTGATGCCACACTTGGTCAAATGCTGCCTTGATGTCAAGGGCAGTCACTCTCACCTCACCTCTGGAATTCAGCTCCTTTGTCCATGTTTGGACCAAGGCTGTAATGAGGTCGGGAGCCGAGTGGTCTTGGTGGAACCCAAACTGGGCATCAGTGAGCAGGTTATTGGTGAGTAACCAAGGTAGTCCTGTGTTACAGCTTCCCCAGGTTGGCACCTCATTTTTAGGTACGCCTGGTGCTGCTCCCGGCATGCTCTTCTACACTCCTTATTGAACCAGGGTTGGTCCCCTGGCTTGGTGGTAATGGTAGAGTGAGGGATATGCCGGGCCATGAGATTACAGATTGTGGTGGAATTCAATTCTGCTGCTGCTGATGGCCCACAGCACCTCATGGATGCCCAGTTTTGAGCTGCTAGATCCGTTCTGAATCTATCCCATTTAGCACGGTGGTAGTGCCACACAACACGATGGAGGGTGTCCTCAGTGTGAAGACGGGACTTCGTCTCCACAATGACTGTGCGGTGGTCACTGCTACCATGGACAGATGCATCTGCGACAGGTAGATTGGTGAGGACGAGGTCAAGTAGGTTTTTCCCTCGTGTTGGTTCTCTCACCACCTGTCGCAGGCCAGAACACCTGACACAAAGCTTCCTGACAAACTAAGTGGAAACAGAAAAGAAACAAAAAGGACAAAAAGAAATAGTACTAGTCTCAAAATGTTGCTACAAATCTTATCATAGGGCTCTTTAAGTTCACTTCTGCAACACAGATTAATGGACCTGATCATCCATTCCTTAGGGGCAGGTAAATGACTGAGCCCTAAACTGACACATACACTGGGAGATTGTGTGGATGTCTAAATGACATCATCTGGGCCTTATTGTAATGTCATTAACTGAAACCTGGCAGAGGTTTCTGACATCAGTACAAAGCCTGACCTGCCAGCTGGACACATCACCAAGTGGATGAAAACCTGACCTAACAGATCTCAGCCCAATGTTCTGATCTGTGACATTGGCTTTACACCCATTAATCAGGTGTAACCGATTGAAAAATTGACCCTAGTACTTAGAAACATCGTCAAGAAATTTACCATGTACAGACCTGCTCCTTTCTCTGAGCCCTGGGGCTCGAGTTCCACTCTTCCTGACGTTATGTACCTGGCCCTTCCTAATGAAGAGGTTGAACCAGCTAGTGAACTACAGCTCCCGAAATGCGCCAACGTCACTGTCGACCAAAGCTCATAGCATGAAGCTTAGTGCTATTTTGTTTGAACCAATAGAGGGGCATCGGGTTCCTACACAATACAATGGTCAGTTGCTGACAAGTACCCACTTCTACATGGAGGGCAACAGTAAAGCAACTGGTTCAAAACAAACTGAAAGTGCGTGCATAATTAAAATATGATTCTGTCTTGGCTATCGATAAAGCGCAGTATGTCCAGCAGTGCCCCCCCCCCCCCGCCGCCCCCCGCGTCATGAAAGGCTTGAAGCTAACCAGTGGACACCGCACAATCCCACTCCAGGGTCACTTGGCCATGCACAGGTTCTTGGAAGAGAGGCAAGCAGCCGGAGGAAGTCCCGCCATCGATCTTATGCATCCTGGAGCTGTGGAGGCCAAATTTTGCCAAGCCGAGGAGGAGGGCGACCAGGGGTTCCTGTGACTTAGTTGCCCCCTCCATATACTGGGTGACCAAGGGTGAGGAGCGTAGGTGAGGATTGCTACCAGGATTTTAGAAGCAGCTCAGTGTGAAGCCCATCGCTGCCACTTTCTGCCTTTTGTAAATCGGACAGGGGGTGGGACTGATAAACAGGAAGTCATGGTACACCTTGAGAATGGCCAATCTTGTTATCGATCATTAAAAAAACACTTCTTCTACCTTAATAAGTTGATTTAGAAACACCTGAAACCTTCACAAGGTATATAACACATTTAATGAATGGGGAATGAAATACCTGGATTTTTTTTTCATGATTGACAGCAAGACTGGCCATTCACTGAGTTTTCCAGGACATCCTGTCTGTAAGGCCTGTCCTCCCACCCTGTCACAGTGGAAAATGGTTGCTGTTGGTCTGGGAAATGTGACCCAGAATCTAAGGGGGCGATTTCGCCAATGGGGGTGCGTTGGAAGTAGGACTGCTGCTTGTCGGGTCGATGTCCTGCCTGCATCAATTCGTGGCCAACCCACACTATTTTCCCGTGATTGACCTTGTTAAGCCCGTCCAGCGGGCTTAGCACGCCAATTAAGGGAAAGCCGGTTACTGAGACCGTCAGCGAGTGACGTTTCATCTGTCAAAAACTTTTGACAGATGAATTGTCATCGTTTGACAGCTCTGTGAAACTGTCAAACACTGACATTCTCTATAGTTTGATGAGTTCTTGAATTCAAGACTCATCAAACCTCTTTCTTTAGCAGAAATTAGATGGTTGCTGCATTGGAGAATGCAACAGCCATCTGTCATCTCTGCCGGTGAGATGCGAGACTCTCCGCATACCCAACTCTTGAAGCCTGCAGGAAGAAACAAAGGTAAGTAAACTTTTTCTAACACCTTCCACTTACCTCACATACTCACCTCTCCACACTTGCACCCATCACTTACCTTCACAGCGCACCTTTGCACCCCTCCGACCCCCACAGACCCACTGCTTGCCTCGGTGACCCTGGCAGGTTTCGGAGCCTTTGGGAAGCCCTCACTTGTGTGGGTAAAATGGGCATAATCCTCTTATCTGCCTGTTAACTACCTGTTAACAGGCAGTTAAGTGGCTGTAATCCCCTTCCCGCCTCCAAGGAGATGGGATCCAGCGTGGGTCGGCTACCCGCCTCCTGGCAAGATGGCATGGAGGCGGGTTAGGGGCGGGTTGGGCATCTGCCCCCAAATTCTGCCATTTTCCCGGCAGTCCTGCCTCCATACCCGCCTCCCCAAGGCTGGCAAGATCGCGCCCTAAGAGTAGAGGAGATGATGCCTGGAGACTCCTGTCTGCTGGTGGCTGAGATGGTATAACCTGGGAGTCCAAGTCCTGTGTTAAGTGCAACACCTTAAAACAGGTAAAGATTCAATCAAATAGTATAATTATATGACAAACTGCAGTGCAATATATTGTAATCCAAATATAGCACATTAAATAACTATACAAAGTAAATTATGTTGGCTATACCTACTATCTATTATCTAACCTATATCCGTTTCCAGTACCAGGCCATGGTTATGACTCCTTCCCACTGACTTCCTGCTCCCTCCCATTCACCTCCACTTCAACCCTGTCCACACGTCTGACTCTGTTAAATTAAAAGCCTGATGCATATCCTGAAGATTTTCTCAAGGTAGAAAGCAAGCAGGACTTCAAATCAGACTGCATTGCTCACAGTTCATTTGAGTGTATGACATTTCGAGGAAGCGCTGTAATATAAATGAGGCAACACTGGTGTCTCCAGAAGCAGTGAGACCCACCTCACAAGGTGGATCTTCCATGTTACTTCTGGAGGGAAAGCCCCATTGGCACAAACGTTTCCAGCACTGTTTCTCCTGGAATGTTTAGTGCACTTGCAGGAAGGCAGAGGTTTACTCAGTTCACTTTCCCAGAGGATAAGTGCAGTAGTAACCCATGCTGAAAAACCCAGAGCAGATCAGTACAGTGAGGAGGCTAACCTGGCAGCAAAAGAACTTGTCCAATAGAAACTCACCTTCTATCCTGTCCACCAATCTGTGCAACATTGAAGGAAGCCACATAGGAGTGTACAGCTCAGGGTCCTCTACACCCCTGAACTTGGAATGGCGATGGGAGTTAAGGAGCACGGACCTAATCAGGAGAGAAATCTTTTGAACAATTTGGTTTTGTTGGCAGGTGCTCTAAAGCAGATGCTTGCTCTGAACTGATGTGATGTGATTTTAGTTTTCACAGTCAGTGACTGGATTGAAGAACATTTAAATGAAGAGAATCATGAGCGTGTAATAGTAGCCAAATACTGATTGCCAAAAAAAATGGTATCATCTCAGGCGTGAGTGATTAAACTATTCATCATGTTGCACTGAAGTGCTTAAAGTGATGAAAAGCAACAGCCTTCTACGGTAACCAAGTAGGATTCCTCCCCTGTAAATGAAATTATTTTTTAAAATAACTTTGTTCTCATTCTGGAAACAGATCTTCCTTCAGCCACGTTTTCGAACATATACCCACTTGTCCCATCGCTTGCTATCCTGATACCTTTTACAGGAACGTATTTTGGTTCGGAGAGAAAGTGCCTGTGCTGTTGTCTCCCACAAGATGTCGGTGTTAAAGTGAATACTCTGGCCCCGATATTTACGGGAAAGTGTGGGGGGGTGGGGGGGGGGCGCGGAGTAGTCAGAGATCGCTGGGGGGGCACACTCTGCCCACCATCGTCCGTTCTCCACTGACCCACCTGTCTCTGACCAGTTATTTTTTCCAATGTGTATTTTATGTTCGTTAAGTATGGGAAATGGAACACATTTCGGCTCTGGGCGCTCAATGCCATTATTAAGAATCCCCACATCACTCCAAGTTAAAGCAGCCATAGCACAATAAAGTTGGCTAACTGTTGGCTAACAATTGTGCCCGAACCCTAGCTTCGGAACAGTACCCCACCGACTGCATCAATGTGAATTTTCCACACCCAACACCAGCCATTCAGCCTCTCTGACTGAAGTTGCTAATTTAGTTTCCTTTTGTGCCATTGTGAGCAGCTTCATTCAATGCATCTGCTCGGTCCCTGTTTGAGACTATTCAAACCTAATCGACTTTCAGCTGCCAGAGAGGCGCCTTTGATCCCAACAGCCAGAGGTGGAAAGGCCAAGCTCTGATGTACAGCTCCACCCACTCCCTGGCTCAAACATATTTCTGCTTTCTAAAAGCAAAACTAAAATTGCTCACCAATAGAGTAGTGGTAGTGAGGGTGTAGCGGAGTCTGCGCTCACACGTTCTGGACTTGTCCCTTAGTCCACTCTTGTTACCCATTCTACTGCAGGAAATCAAGCCTATCGCAGCATAGCACCTAACCCAGTGCATTGCGTTATCCTGTGAAGGTGCCACTAGATCCCGAAACAGGTCTTTTAATCAATCTCCTGTTGTTTGCAGTGTGCTGTGGTCTTCGCTTTCTCTAGAGGCGATTCGTGATGCAGCTATTATGGAAAGTGGTTCAGTTGAAGCCAATCAGGGAGAATTATGCACTCCCTTTATCAAAATTCATTCACATATGAATGATTGGACACAGATTGCAATGTTTCCAATTTTCCTTGATCTGCTCCAGGCCTGGACTTGGTGATGCTGCAGTCCTGGAGCACTCTGTAACTTTTTCTCTGCTCCCCTGTCCCGAGCACTGAACCAGCTGCATGTGTCTCTTCTGCTCCCCATATGCTTTGATCATCTTACTTTAACCTCCTGCAGAAGTGGTTCCTTTTGGACTGATCCTTTTGAAAATCAGGCCCAAGATCATTCCTAGTTTAAATTCCATGACTTGCTGTCCTGATCTCAATCAGCCCTGCCAACATCAGACCTGAATAGGCTCATATGGTTCTCCTTGGTGTAGTCCTTGTCCATCCACTCACCATGATATCACCAGTCCTAATTTGTGTTGTCTTAAGTTACTGTTAATTGCTTAATCTTGTTGTTTGTCTGTTACAAACTTGGACTTAAGTTAGTTGTCCCTGCAGTGTTGTGATTCTGATGTACGTAGTTTGAAGTAAAGCTCCTTTATTTTTTTAATTCTTCAGATGTTGTAGCTATTAATGGGCAATTAACAAATTCCAAATATATATATTTTTACAAAATCTAATCCTTGCATTTATATAGCCCCTTATCAGAATGAACCTTCTCAAATTGCTTCACACAATTAATCATTTTGGGTGTGCAGTGACTATATCAACATCAAAGTAGAGCAGAAAATACTGAGAAATTTTAGATGGCAACAAGGTCAAAAACAATTGGCTCCAGTGAGTCAGTACTTGAGATGTGTTCTATTTGAGATGAAAACAAAGAGTTATAGTCATAGAGTCATAGAGTTATACAGCACAAAAAGAGGCCCTTCGGCCCATCGTGTCCGTGCTGGCCATCAAGCCCTATCTATTCTAATCCCATTTTCCAGCACTTGGTCCGTAGCCTTGTATGCTATGGCGTTTCAAGTGCTCATCTAAATGCTTCTTGAATGTTGTGAGGGTTCCTGCCTCTACCACCCTTTCAGGCAGTGAGTTCCAGATTCCAACCACCCTCTGGGTGAAAAATATTTTCCTCAAATCCCCTCTAAACCTCCTGCCCCTTACCTTGAAACTATGCCCCCTGTTTATTGACCCCTCTACTAAGGGGAAAAGTTCCTTTCTATCTATCCTATCTATGCCCCTCATAATTTTGTACACCTCAATCAGGTCCCCCCTCAGCCTTCTCTGCTCT
This sequence comes from Squalus acanthias, assembly GCA_030390025.1. Taxonomy (NCBI): domain Eukaryota; kingdom Metazoa; phylum Chordata; class Chondrichthyes; order Squaliformes; family Squalidae; genus Squalus; species Squalus acanthias. The sequence goes on along the minus strand of CM059447.1, from coordinate 32,330,346 downwards.
AAGGAAAACAACCCCAGCCTGTCCAGTCTCTCTTCATAGCTGAAACGCTCCAGCCCAGGTAACAAAAAGAGAGAAGGTATTTTACCAGAGAAGAAGGAATTAATAACTTTCCAGCACTGTGGAGTCAGTTGGAAACCTATGTGCAGTGGCTGAATCAGAGTAAATAAGAGCACTTCATGTTTCCCTGTTGTGTAAATATATCTGAGGGAACAGTGGATGAGTTATGGAGTGCCAGGACTCTGGTCTAATAACTAATGGTATTCCTCTAGCACCCAGTTAGTTAATGCAGATACATGGATGTACAAGAGCTGAAAACAGGAGAATACCTTTTCTCATCGGCAATTAGTGACCTGATGATGAAATTGTGGGAATGTGAAGCTTTAAAAACTGCGATCTTTGAGTGTGTAAGTTTGCCAATGGATTGTTAACTACAGAGGACAAAAATGAGAAGTTGCACAACAGCAGGTTATAGTCCAACAGATTTATTTAAAATTACAAGCTTTCGGAGCTGTTGCCCCTTCGTCAGGTAAAGGTACAATGAGGGAATCTACAATATTACACAGTATATAAACACAGAAAGCAATTTGTCTGCAGAGATACAATCTTTCAGGGCGGCATTACATCAAAGACACACCAGAGCACAGCCAAGACAATGAGATGGGTCACAGGGGGTCCAACGTGTCAAATCCTGCTGTCTGCAGTTGAGCTTTTAATCGGTCCACCCCAGTCCAACACCGGCATCTCCGCATCATAACTACAGAGGAAAACAGGCGCTCTCTGGTTTTTATTTAGAAGAGACATTTTACCTCAGAGGCATGATCCTACTATGTTCTGCATACATATTTCTTGTAAGAATCAATAAAATATTGAATTTTTAAAAAAGTAAATAAAACAAATGGTTATTTTGCTCAAGTTTACCCTCAGTCTACAAACTAAAAGGAAGATCAATAGTTGCTGGAAAGTTGTTTAAAAGTGAATTTGTGCACTGATCAAGTCAGGACAACGCAATTAACTTGATACACTCTTTTTTACAACATCCTCAATAAAAAGAAACAATCATGCAAAGCTTTGCAGAAAATAAAAAAATCCAAATTCTGGTTCTGTTTAATCCAAGGTTTCGGATCTTTTAGTGTGTTGTGTTTAGTCTGGTTCACCTGGTATTCTCCAGCCTGGACTCCATCCAAGATTCATGATGGGAGTCAGTGGTTTATGAAACGTGAGTTACGCAGGCCTGGCTCACTCACTGGTTTATTTCTTAGTGATTCATTGGGGGCGGAGGGGGGGTGGGGGTCATTTTAACTTTTGCCGATAGTGTAAAACTGGCGGTATCGGATTGGTCGCTCGTTATACAACCCGCCCAATTTTAATTTCCATTGACTTCAACTGAAAGGAAAATCAGGCAGGGACAAGTTGCACTGTTCACTTGCACTAAACACATGAGGGTTCGAAAAGATTTCTGTGCTTGTGCTGTCCTACATGTGAATCAACATTTACATCAGGAGTTTTCTTAATTGAAAAGTGCCATTGGCTGAAAATTAAGCCAAGGTCTGGCGTCTATAACGTGGTATAAATATGCATGCACACTGGGAATTCCAATAAAGGTAGCAATGTTTTACAATCCTGTTGAAATTTCAAATTTAACATGCTACCCCCTTTCTTTACAGATTGCATCAATCAAGTATCCATTCCACTCGCAGTTCAAAGTGCCGCAATTTATTATCGATGCAGAAGAAATGCAGTCATTTCATTGTGGTTTTTCCCTTGATCCGCAGCCAGAAATTTACACCTACGATTGCCCTCTAGTTGACGCCAGTCGTTCACAATGGAATTTGTCTAACGTTCTGACTGGAAAGAGGCTTTATACTGGAACACGCCAGGCTCCACAAAACTCCATCTTCGCAGTTCAACATCACAAGTGTGCTTCAGATTGCAGGCTGCTCATGAACAATGCAATATCAGACCTACTGGGGTTTTAAATGTTATTTTCAGTGAAAACCGTGCATCATTTGTCTATATTTGAAAATCATTTCTTTGTTGTTAAGACGCAAGTTATAAAGCATCAGTCTGTTGTGAAATTAGTTTTACAGTTGGTTGCTGTAATTACGAAAACAATAGGCAGTGATGAATTTACAGCTCAAACAAAACTTCATCAATTTGTTCCAATAAAATAACAATGAGCCCCGTTTAACTGAATCCCATTTTTTTTAAAGTGGTTATTCTTCTACAGTTAAAGTAGTTGTTCTGAAACCTATGTAATACAAAGGGTGATATTGACAGTGAACGTGGAGATCTGCTCGGGATAAAGCAACCCAGTTTGCTTCCTATTTTTCCTCCTTTCCCTGTTTTTCTTGCACTGTACACTACATCTGGCTGAGACGGGATTACAGTTGCTATCAGTGAATTTCACCAGTTCCGTAAATTTCAGCAGTCTCAGATTTCCGCATAATGCTCCATTTATATTCCTGGACTGCTGCTGCTGCTGCTGCTGTCGCATATCGGTGCCTTCGACAGCATGAAGTACCACTTGGAGAGGTAGCCTTCCCCGCACTGCTCGGGGATACTGTTCATCAGCAGCAAACAGGATGGCAGCCGACTGAGCACTCAGCCACCCAACTGAAGCCAATAACGTGGTTTTACCACCAACATCAGATGATGTTCCTGGCCTGAGCGTCGAAGTTGAAATTTCACCTTCACAAGAACTTTTTTCGTTTGTTCTTGTGCTGTTGAAACTGGCCCAGGGATGCACAAAGAGGGCAGATTCCTGAGCACCGACCGGCAGCTTCAGCGCAACACACAGCCGCTCAAAAAGAAGCAATGGTGCAATACGTGTGTCAGCCGTGGTTCAGTTGACTCTGAGTTAGAAGGTTGTGGGTTCAAGTCCCACTCCAGAGATTTGAGCATAAAATCTAGGCTGACGCTCCAGTGCAGTACTGAGGGAGTGAAGCACTGTCGGAGGTGCCGTCTTTCGGATGAGACGTTAAACTGAGGCACCATCTGACCTCTCGGGTGGACATTAAAGATCCCATTGCACTATTTTGAAGAAGTTTCCCCATCCTAGCCAATATTTACTCAACTAACATCACTAAAAACAGATTGTCTGGTCATGATTACATTCTATTTGTGGGATCTTGCTTTGCACAAATTGGCCACCATGTTTCCTAAATTACAACAGTGACTACACTTAAAAAGTACTTAATTGGCTGTAAAGTGCTTTGGGACGTCCTGAGGTTGTGAAAGGCGCTATGTAAATGCAAGTTCTCTTTTCTTTCAATATAAATTCAGCATAAGCATTTCTTTTACAGACAGGAGGTATTAAGCTCTATTTCACGTACAACTTAATTGTGCACATGTTTAAACCTTTATAAATCACTGGTTAGGCCTCAGCTGGAGTATTGTGTCCAATTCTGGACCCTGTGCTTTAGGAAGGATATCGATGCCTTGGAGAGGGTGTAGAGGGCGTTTACCATATTGGTACCGGGGCTGAGGGGCTTTAGAGACTAGAGAAGCTGGGATTCTTCTCTTTAGAACAGAGAAGGTTAAGGGAAGATTTAATGGAGGTGTTCAAAATTATGAGGTATTTTGAAAGAGTAAATAAGGAGAAATTGTTTCCACTGGCCGTGGGTCAATAATCAGAGGACACAGATTTAAGATAGAATCATAGAATGGTTACAGCACAGAAGGAGGCCATTCGGCCCGTCAAGCCCGTGCTGGCTCTCTGCAAGAGCACTTCAGTTAGTCCCACTTCCCCACTCTTTCTCCGTAGCCCTGCACATTTTTTTCCTTCAGGTACTTATCCAATTCCCTTTTGAAAGCCACGATTGAATCTGCGGCCACCACTCTTTCAGGAAGTGCGTTCCCGATCATAACCACTTGCTGCGTAAAATTTTTTTCCTCATGACGCCTTTGGTTCTTCTGCCAATCGCCTTGAATCTGTGTCCTCTGGTTCTCGACCCTTCCGCCAATGGGAACAGTCTCTCTCTATCTACTCTGTCTAGACCCCTCAGGATTTTGTAGATAATCGGCAAAAGAACCCAAGGAGAGATGAGGACTTTTTTTACACAGCGAGTTGTGATCTGGAATGCGCTGCCTGAAAGGGCGGTGGAAGCAGATTCAATAGTAACTTTCAAAAGGGAATTGGATAAATACTTGAAAAGGAAAAAAAATTGCAATGCTATGGGGAAAGAGTGGGCCTAATTGGATAGCTCCTTCAAAGAGCCGGCGCAAGCATGATGAGCCGAATGGTCTCTTTCTGTACTGTACGATTCTGTGATTTAGCTGCTGAAAAGTTCTGTTAAAATGGAATTGGCTTATATTGGACCATACTGCCTGTTAGTTATTAGTTTAACTGGAACTTCGCTACTTGGGCTAGCATACGTACCGTGGCTGCAGTGTGTACCATCTACAAGATGCACTGCAGCAACTCGCCAAGGCTTCTTTGGCAGCACCTCCCAAACCCGAGACCTCTTCCACCTAGAAGGACAAGGGCAGCAGGCGCATGGGAACACCACCACCTCCAAGTTCCCCTCCAAAGTCACACACCATCCTGACTTGGAAGTATTTTGCCATTCCTTCATCGTCGCTGGGTCAAAATCCTGGAACTCCCTCCCTAACAGCACTGTGGGAGTACCTTCATCACACGGACTGCAGCGGTTCAAGAAGGCGGCTCACCACCACCTTCTCAAGGGCAATTAGGGATGGGCAATAAATGCTGGCCTTGCCAGCGACGCCCACATCCCATAAGCGAATAAAAAAAATAATTTGTGCAGTAATTAGAAGTGTTAAACAGGACTTAGTGATGATAACTGCCAAAATAGTTTAAAGCCAAAGTAGTAACTTGGCAGTGAGAGGACAATTCCACCCTTTAAGGGCAACCAGCACTGAAAGCTGATTACTGAGCTCAGCCAGCCTTGGTGGGATACATACCACTGTTCCATTCACCCAGCCGGTTAAGTGCAGATAGGAAGCTTTTACTCATGAATAAAAATCCAGCTATTAAACATTTGAATTATCTTGGGCAAACAGACTTTGACTTATTCTTTCCAGTTCCAGGCTCTCCCCTCCCCTTCCCCCCACAATGTATTTTGGATAAGGACTAGAATTTCTATTTTCGATCAATCGAGGTTAAATTACTGCACAAACTGCAATGCTACACAAGTCTTGGCCAATATAGTGCAGGGAGTATGGATCTTGCAGACATGAAAATAATGAGGGGTGATTTTTCATTCCACTTCTGGTTTTATAAACCCAAATTGATATAATTCTTATTTCCAATATATTTGTTCCTATCATTATCTCAGCTAAAATCAGCATGAAGACTGTCTCAGATCTTGTGATAGAAGGTCTGCTGTATCCTTTTATTATACCACATCACATGTAAAGCTCCGGAGGCTGAATTAACCTTTAATCCTTATCCTAGTTCTAGTCAGAACTCGAGACCAATCCTCATTTAAATGATAGTGGAGTTCTTCTGATCTTCGCTCTTTGGGAAGCTGTGAATGATTTCTTTTTAAAGATAGTTAAGATTTATACTCCAGCTGTCCTTTGCAAGCTAAGAAAATGCTGCCAAGAATGGCTCCAAAATTACTATAATTTTCATAAAAGTGCAAAGATTTGCTTTTTGACCTCACCCAAAAGCCTGCTGTACAAAAGATGATATTTTGTCCTGGATATGAAAGAGAAGAACAAATCATTTCAAATTCTGTACATAATTCTGGGATATTGGCTTTATTGATACAAAAGTAAAAACTGGTATTGGACATAGGTTCCAACTGTTTTTGTTACTGTCTCTCCTCCTCTTCCTAACATTCCATATTTTTACCTGCTGTTATGTGAATTATTTCTCACCATATTTGTCCTTTCTTTGTTTTAACTTGCTCTCTTGCAGATCATAATTGCTTGACTTCCTTCCTCTCTCTTTATCATCAACGTCCTCCCCCCTTTTAAGATTCAAGTCTCAATCTTTATCGCTTACCGTTATTGGGTGATTAGGTTTGATTTCAGTCTCATGCACCAGAAAAAGGTGGAACCTCCCTCAGTCGCACTTTCTCCAATCTTCAGCAGGCACTGCCTTTGAAGGGGTGAGTTCTGGCCCATTGACACGAGCAGTTGCTTCCCCCCCCCCCCCCCTGTTATCTGCATCAAGGAGATCATATCCCGAAAGCCCTTCCAAAACATTGCAAGACTTTGAGCCATTTCAGCCTGGTCCAGACTCCTGGAGCCATCAGTTGAGTGCAGTTTGCTAGATTTTGGGTTTTCTGGGGTCTTAGATTGGGTTCAAATATAAAAGCTCGTTATAAGCATGCGCACATTATTAGCTAGAATGTGCTATGAAAGCTTGTGAAAATGAGGCCGAAATTTAAGGGTGCCTTTGCACTGCAGCTGTTGGTTGTGCAGTTTTAGTGCAAATTTTGCACCTTCTGCTCCCAGTGTGGAGCCTCATTTAATTGTGAGCACAGATTGGAGAATCAGGTGTAGGAGTCTGCATGCCTGATTCACAGCACTCATGATTTTCCAGTCAATCAAATTCATCAGAAAATTAGGACTGCCACAAATTAGACACTCTGACTGCCGTGTTCAATCCTCCAATCCGGGTTCCGCTCTGAGCAAGTTTCTTCATCGGACGTCTTGCCTCGAAAAATGTACCCTTTAGTGTAAATGCAGCCTAACTCTGTGGTCAGGGCCTGGTGCAACAGCAAAGCAGTGCAAGGCTCTCTGGCAGAGGGAGTCTCATTGTGATGTCCTGTTAAGTCTTAACTCCACATTTACACTATAGGGGGGTAATTTTGACTTTGGCCAATAGTGTAAAATGGGTGATATTCGACCAGCCTGCTGGTGTGCATCTCTCCCAATTTTCATTTCCATTGAAGTCAAAGGGAGAAATGTATAAAGGGTGGGTGATCGGATATCGCCCATTGTACACAATCACCCAAAGTCAAGATTACCCCCTACTGGGAGTGTCCGTGCAAAGTGAAAACTGCTTTACACCAATGCTAAAATTGTCGTGTAAGTAAAACCTGAAGGGCTAGAAAGATTTGTGCATTTGCGCCTTCGGAGGGGGGGCGCGCTAACGGGGCACAATTGACTTTTCGCCCGGGCGCGGCGCTGCTAACGACTCCCGCTAAATTCAGCGGGAGATTAGCGGCGGCGCTAACCGGTAGCGCCCGCTCCGTTGCGCAGGCGATGACGATGTCATCACTGTGCGCAGCGCCCCGTTTTTGCCCCTCCTGCAAAATTGGCCCGCGCCCTCTGAATCTGTGCCGGGCGATGACAGCGACCGATTCAGGGGGCGGGAACGGAGCAGCAGGAGGCTCACGGGGCAGTAAGTAAAGGGGAGGTGGTGAGCGGGGGGGGGAAAAAATCGGCCGACTTACTTGTCGCATCTTTGAACGCGGGGTCGGTGCCGCAATCTGGCAGCCCGGCACTCCTCGAGTGACAGGCTGCTGGCACGGCACCCCGCTCCCCGGTGGTCCAAGAAGGGCCCGCAGAGTCGTGGGCTTGGGCCCTCCCCCTCAATGAGGGGAGGAGCCCTTCCATGTGGCAGCGCTATGTGGCCCAGTGCGCAGCGCTGCAGAACGCACCGCCCCGATATTCGGGGTTAGCGCTCTAAGAAGGAAGTGGAGCGCTTTAATCAGCGCTCCATCTCCCTCTTGGGGCGCTAAAACTGAATTTAGCGATCGCCGCCGCTATTTTTAGCCGGCCGCTTAATTTAGCGCCCAGGCGATGTTAGCGACGGTCGCTAACGAATTTTTCCCCCAAGACTCAGAAATGCATCTGTTTAATTGGCAGAATTACTGACAAAGGATGAGTTAAGAGCGAAAAGTTTCTGAAGCTTGCCTTTCTGTAAATGAAGACTACATTATTCATGGATGGTGAGGCAGATTCGAATATGATGAGTGAATTGCAACCTCCAACTAAAATCAACAAGGGATTCCAAGCTTTCTATGAGAAATAGTTCCAGGAATGACTCGTATTTTAAAAATCGCTGTTAAATGTTATCTACTGTGAAGAATTAAGACTACTCAGTATTTTATAGGAAACAGTGTAAGCGGTACTGAGGGTTTAATGAGGCTTTCTGATCAGCGCTGGACTATGTCAGGCACTCACACAAAACTAAAATGCATACATATTCAGAAAGAAATGGCATTTATTCGGTGAAAGCCCTGACATTTCACAGTACTTTCATTGCACAGGCAGTTATACCACATGGGGACCAGGACAATGCAACTCGTGGGCCCCACTGGATATTGCCAGCCTCGTCACTGGCGTTCTGTGTGGTTGATTCCATTCATTGTAGAAATCTCAGATGCCACCAGGCCCCATGAGGTTATCCTTCAACTGCATGAAAAGGAACAATAAAAATGTTAATATAAATATTTGAATTATTGATGCACGCTGCAAGTGGATGACTTGGCTCAGTAATGGCCAGCAACCAGACAGATACAGCTTTGTCACTGCTGCTCTTTGTCTTCAAATGACTCAGGAAATTAAATTTTACAAAAGAACTTGCTTTCCAATCAGTAGACCCTGGAGAGTATAGGCACCCAGATTTGATGCAGTAATGAGATACTGTTGTTACACTTTAATCTTTTTTTTAAACTTTATTTTTCTTTTGGTTGTAGTATTGCTAACATAAATCAACCCATTTCTAGTAATTGAATCTAGCAAATTAGAGGTGCACAGTAGTCCTAATGAACTTGGTCACGTTCAATGTAGGTGGCCTGTGTGCGCCATTCACCATTAACTGCATTATTGTTGCTTCCTTACTTGTGCCCGTGTTTATGAATGGATTTCCTCTTTCAGTGAGGTACATTCCTCTTCAGGAAGAGATGTAAGCCTTGGGATTTGGAAATGTAATTTTGGAATTCGCGAAAACCATTCATCTCCCATATGTGGATCTTTAGATAGTCTGAACCTGCCCGAATCAGAGGAAAAACTGTAGAATGCTCGCAAGCAAATAATTATTCTCAATGCAGCTCAGCCCACTCCGCACCATTGCTCAACATCTGGTGAGGTTCCTTTCTGTGTGTTTCCTAAGGGTGCAAAAGACATTGCCTGACTCATAACAACACTTTGTGCTTTGTTCTTGTACTCTGATTAATTAATTCTCTGAAAACGCCTCACGTAAAGGCAAGGCACAATAATATTCCTTTTTATGGTATTCATTAAGGGTAAGAGGTGTTCTCCCAATGGTTCTCGTGCCTGGAGAGTTACTTGGTTAACAATCTGTGATGGCACTACTCTCACACTGGTGGAAGTCACTGGTGAGGCTGTCCTTTTCCTGTATTGGTTAATGTGGCAGCCTCAATAGCATTTATCGAACCACCTCGAGATGATTAGAGAAGCTGGGATTGTTTTCCTTGGAGCAGAGAAGGTTAAAGGGAGATTTAAAAGAGGTGTTCAAAATTCTAAGGGGTTTTGATAGAGTAAATAGGGAGAAACTGTTTCCACTGGCAGGAGGGTCGGTAATTAGAGGACACAGATTTAAGATAATTGGCAAAAGAACCAGGGGGGAGATGAGATTTTTTTTACTCAGCGAGTTATTGTGATCTGGAATACGCTGCCTGAAAGGGTGGTGGAAGCAGATTCAATATTAATTTTCAAAAAGGAAAAATTTGCAGAGCTATGGGGCAAGAGCAGGGAGTGGGACTAAGTGGTTAGTTCTTTCAAAGAGATGGCACAGGCAGAATGAGCCAAATGGCCTCCTTCTGTGATGTATTATTCTATCTTCTCTCCCCTTTACCAACATACAAATGCTTTAGTAAGTTTCAATGATAGGGTACGGACAATGAAGTAGGAAATTGCTATTGATCTTTCATGTCCTAATAATGTTCAATTGCGCTCCAAGCCAAACATCATTTTACACTTATTCGGTCTCATGCCCCTTAAAGATGAGGTGACCAAAAACTGCCATCCTTATTTGATTACTGAAGTGCTATCATTGATTGGACAACCAGCCTGTTGTCATACAGAAAAGCTGCAGCTTTGCTGCATGTATTCGGTTGAAACAAAAGATCATCAAATGTCCCCCTTTCACAAGCCATAAAGTGTCAGCATTACCAAGCTTATCTAAATCTTATTACGTACTGGTGCTTTAACCATTGGCCCTGGTACACTCATTTGCATTGTGCTCCTATATTATACTGTCCTATATTGTCTACTGTCTACTAAATGATTTTGAAATTATTGATACATAAAGTTAGTATTACAAAGGATAAGAAGAGAATGAGAAGATCAAAATGCCAATCTGTAAGAATGTCATTTGTCATTCAGCCAGAGCAATTTAGATTGTCAGTTATCTTGGAGAAATCAAGGCCCTGTATGAGTGAGTCTTCCAAATGAAAGGAAATTGCCTTGAGCTATGAGACTTTATTTGATGGAATGCGGAACACTGGGAACGCATGTCAATAAACACAAGATATTGAACTGGAACGGGTTTATTTGTAAGAAGGTTCCTCTTGACACAACGGCCTTGAATATCCCCCGTATTTGTGCCCCAAGAAACACGTAACCGGAGCGCAATTCTATTACGCGGCCTAAATAATTGCGGAGTTTTGGGCGTAAGTGGGTTACACGCACAAGTACGATTCGCCCAAATCTCCGTGATCTTTTACGGCCGTCTACCAATCCCTCCATCCATTAAGCTGGCCCCCGCCCCCACCCCAAGTTACAGAGCCTCATGTACAAGTTTCCTGCAATTCCGCTTGCTCAGAGTCGCTCTTCAAATTGCAACCAGATTTTTGGGCGCAACTGGAAACAAAGTTACTTTTCTGGTCTTTTATTGCAATTTTTTTTAAAGCGTTTTTAAAAAATTATCTTCACAGGCGACCTGCTCTGCATTTTCTGTGTCTTTTCATGCATTTTTATGGCATAAGAATAAGTCACGTTAAAAATTGAAAATCTTCCCCGGTTGCAGGTTCCTAAACCTGCTGTACCAGATGTGCATGAATGATGGTTAAATGAGTTGAAACTTTAATTTTCATACTTAAAGAAGAAATTGTGTGAGTTCCGATTCTTTCCGCTGGTTTACGCCTAGTTTACATTCGGGCGGATTCTAATGAGATTCGTAGTAAATTTGAGCGTAACCTGACGTCGGCAGAATGGGCGCGGGAACGGGGGCATTTTTGGGCCTAACTTCCAGGTGGGCTTACTGTCTCTATAAAACTTTTCATATTTACATAATTTAAATAGAGATGACCAAAGCCATTGTCTTCGGGCCCCGCCACAAACCACGTTCCCTAGCCACCGACTCCATCCCTCTCCCTAGCATCTGTCTGAGGCTGAACCAGACTGTTAGCAATGAGCTTCCCATAGAAACATAGAAGATAGGAGCAGGAGTAGGCCATTCGGCCCCTCGAGCCTGCTCTGCCATTCGATGAGATCATGGCTGATCATCCAAATTCAGTACCCTGTACCTGCCTTCTCCCCATATCCCTTGATACCTTTAGCTTCCCCGACCACATATCGGCGGCATAACCAAGACCGCCTATTTCCACCTCCGTAACATTGCCTGTCTCCGCCCTTGCCTCAGCTCACCCACTGCTGAAACTCTCATCCATGCCTTTGTTACCTTGAGACTTGACTATTCCAGCGCACTCCTGGCTGGCCTCCCACATTCTACCCTACGTAAACTTGAGGTCATCCAAAACTCGGCTGCCCGTGTCCTAACTCGCACCAAGTCCCGTTCACCCATCACCCCTGTGCTCGCTGACAGACATTGGCTCCCGGTTAAGCAATGCCTTGATTTCAAAATTCTCATCCTTGTTTTCAAATCCCTCAATGGCCTCGCCCCTCCCTATCTCTGTAATCTCCTTCAGCCCCACAACCCCCTCGAGATATCTGCACTCCTCTAACTCTGCCCTCTTGAGCATCCCTGATTATAATCGTTCAACCATTGGTGGCCGTGCCTTCAGCTGCCTAGGCCCTAAGTTCTGGAACTCCCTTCCTAAATCTCTCCGCCTCTCTACCTCTCTTTCCTCCTTTAAGACGCTCTTTAAAACCTACCTCTTTGACCAAGCTTTTGGTCATCTGCACTAATTTCTTATGTGGCTCGATGTCAATTTTTTTGACTTATAACACTCCTGTGAAGCGCCTTGGGACGTTTTACTACGTTAAAGGCGCTATATAAATACAAGTTGTTGTTTTGTTGTAGAGACCTTGGCAATGATTGATAATAAAGCTAAGAACATGTATTAATCTCAGCAGGTTTCTACTGTACAGTTACAAAATGATATGTGCTGATATTTATTTACAGCCCCACTACAATACTACTTGACATCTCATCTTGATAAATTGTAATCCAATCACACTCTAATTTTTCTTAAGCAATTTAAATCTCCTAAAACTAATTGAATTGACACATCATCCTTTTCAGTTAACCGTATCTCACTAAATATATCACAGTGCTGCCTACGATCCAGCTTGGCCCGGCCTCTGAACTAGATCGGTCTTGTTGCTGTGACTTGGGACTGTTCATTTCAGGTCCAGCCCCAGGCCCCCATCCTGATAGATCAGTACATCTCTACACATATGTAACATAACAGCCTGACTGGAACGGGAACTGAAGCCATTACCATTTGGAAATAAAATTTGAAGCAGCTTTGTGCCTGCCTTCGTCGTCTATGTATCGTCTATGTGTGCGAGCTGTAACCATAGCAACTCTCGCTAAATAAATGCCGCTGAGCTTTCTGTGGTATCGGTATCGCCAACAAAGTACGCTAGCATGAAGCAACTGAGACAAATTAAAAAATGAAACCCTCTCTCGAGGTGCTTTCAACATCCATGAGCATGCTATCTGTCACTATGGTAACCAACTGAACATGCTCACCTAACACACTTAAGGACATACGATGAAAACTATGTATAGCAAATACCCAATCATTTTTATTAGAACATGCAGTGAATATGGGTATATGGTTACAAACTTACAATAGAAAATCACATTTAGACTTCTCCATACGACCTACTGGATTTAACTATTACCAATATATACACATACATATGCACGCAGCGTCCTCTTCAGTTCTGGCATTTTTAACCTCTTCTCAGAGGAATGAATAATGAACGGTTTGAATTTGAACTGCAACATGCACTTGATTGTGATTTAAAATTAAGACTGAAATGACAACTGCTGTTGGAACTATCCTTGCAACTCCAGGAGATATTCGTCCATCTCCACCACTTGCCTTAGAGCCAAGAGCAGCAAACATCAGCCCAGGACAGTGCTTTCAACCACCATCGAAATGAAGGCATACGCTACAGTGCCGTTATAAGACCGCTTTTGCAGAAGGTGGGAGCATATCTCGGGCCCTGATCCGATTCCTGAGCAGGCTTAAGTCGTGGTGTGAGGCCACCTCCAGCAGGTAGTCTAGCAGGTGGACTTGCACTAAAGCCCCGTAATTAGGAGTCTCACTCAATGGGAGTGTAGATCAGGTGCAAAGGTTCGTATGCCTGATTTGCAGTGTTCCTGACTTTCTGCTCATTGAGTTCATGCTCTGAACATTGGGTGTGTCATGAATCAGTTGTGCTGACCTCTGCACTCAGTTCTTTAATCTGCACTCCCATTGAGTGAGATTCCACACCAGGGGCGGAGTCTGGCCATTTGGGTGCTCTAGTGCTCCTTAACTCCAGCCTGGCACAATGCCTTGGGTATTTTAGAAACTTAGGCCGCGATTTTCCCTACCTGGGCAGGTCCGGTGCCTTCGAGGTCAGTGGCGGGCTGCGAGTCTGTTGCTGCCTGCAGCCCACTGCAAAAAAAGACTTTCCCGTAATGGGGCTTGTTAAGCCCGTCTTGCGCGCTCCCCGGCCCAATTAAAAGGTGCGGGTCTGGTGACGTCAGCACTGACGCGTTTGGTGCCGGTATATTTTAAAGGGGTCATGGCCACATTACATTTGAAGGTTCATCTAGAAGTGTGGAAGTTATAGTTATTGCTTGTTTGTAGTGAACATGAGCTCCCAGAGACAGCGGGCTGCTCCAAGATTCTCTGATGACTCCCTCCATGTGCTTGTGGAGGGAGTCCGAGCACGCAGGGAGGTTCTCTTCCCTGCCAGTGGCCGCAAGGGACCTCCCCAGGAGACCAAGGCAGCCTGGCTCCAGATAGTGCAGGAGGTGACCAGCAGGTCTGTGGTGATGAGGATCTGGGTGCAGTGCCGCAAGCGCTTCAATTATCTCAGTAGATCAGGAAAGGTGAGTACAAAGCCACACTCAATCTCATCCTGCTGCGTAACTCATCACATCCCCATCACTGCCTTCCCTACCCTACTCCTGCACATCCTTACTCACACCAACATACCTTGCACCTCCACCCATCCCTCTCTCTCCATCTACACTATCACATCCCCATCTTACTAACAACCCCTCACACTCGCCCTCATCCTAATGCAATCATACCAACTAACAACACGTAAGGAGGCCACTTGGTATTGCCACCCCACTCCATCAAAGTCACCCTCTACACATGTAACCCTTCCATTCCTTACACTCATTCCATTATTCTAACTCAACCTTCTCTTCTTTCCCTCCTTGCAGGAAAAGAGAGCCCACAACACAAGGGAGAGGCAGAGAACGGGAGGAGGCCCTGCATCCCTAGCAATCCTCACCAGTGCGGGAGGCTGCCCTGAAGATCTCTGGAGTGGGTGACCAGCCGGCATTGGGGGGCAACCTGGTGACAGAATCAGTTTCCATACAGCCACATGGCATTCATCAGTCACTCATATGGGGGCTGATGTCAGGAGACATTGAATGCTCATCATGTGCATAATGGTATCGGTATGCAATCTACATATGATATATCTAACTGATCTCTTTACTCTCTCACAGGTCCATCAACAGCCCCCCTCCACTGTCCAGGAGGAAGAGCAAGAGCACTCCTCAGAGGAGCCTCCAGCCTCTGAGGGCACAGTGTCACCTCAGCCAGCACCAGCGCAGATACTTACACCTCGGTGGGTCCCACGTGAGATAGAGTAGCGCTATCACCTGGTGTTTCACACTGCACACGTGAGCATGAGCAGATGGTGGAGACAGGGTCAGCAGTAGAGTCTCCTTGTCAGAGGGCGTAGGAGTTTCCTAGCTCTGCTCAGCTGTATGCAGACTCTGAGCCTCGGGGGCCATCAAGGAAGAGGGTGATCCTGGAGCTGCAGGAACAAGTGCAGGAGGCTCTGACTGGTTTTGCGAGCACAGTGACTGCATATGTTCAGAGAATCAAGGAGTCCTTCTCCAACATGAGCACCACCGTCTCGCAGGCAATTGCGGCTGTAGGTTCCTCCATGGATAGGATGGCCACCTGCATGGAGGACCTAATGTGCCAGTCGCACGAATAGATGGGCATCTATGGAGGATAGAAACCAAAGGCTCATAGACGTCCTTTGTAGGAGGGATGTCAGTGTAGACGTGGGTCCTCATGGCCCCACTGCTGTGCAGCAAGGTGCTCTCCAGCTCCTTGCTAGCAGGGAAGTGCGGGTGGCCCATGAGACGGATGATGACGGGAGGGGACATGGAAGTGGGGGGCTCCTCTCAAAGTGCTCACACTTCTCTCCCGTTGCCCCCACCCCCCTCAGTCAGAGCCCCAGATACCTCCTCGGATCGCGATGGCTGAGTCTGCCCCTGCACAGTCGCAAAAGGAGCAGACTTTGGCGGGGCCCTCACAGGCACCAAAACCCAGAGGATGACTGCCAAAGGTGTCTAAGTAGGCACAGCAGGGAAGTGAGCAGGCTGGCTCAACCTCTGCTGAAGCCATAGGGGTAGCACCACGTAGAAGCACACGGAAGCGTAAGATGCCATGCAAATAGAATCACAAGGGTAGTCATTTGGGTGTTTTTTTTTAACGTTATTGTTAAGTTTACATTCAAATCATCTTTTGTATTAAATCATTTATTTTCAAAAGTTTGCGGTCCATGACAAATTTGTGTGCAGAATTGGAAGTGGCAGAGTGAACGGTCAGGGCTACCTTAACCTCCAGCAATGGTGGTGACTGTGAAAACAATGGACTGGTCATTGTAGGGATGCTTTATGGTATGGATGTGGGGTGTAACCAACCTGGCGACGTATATGCCAGCCACATGGCTGTGCTGCATAAAGTTAAGTAAATCTGGCCGTGGTGAGGCCATCCCTGGCCTCACGGGCAGAAATGTGGTCGCATACTGGTGAAATCTGGACCGCTGGCTCCTCCAGGTCTTCCTCATTCTCGTCTTCCACCTGATGCTCCTCCTCCTCCTCCTCTGAAGAGGCTGTGCGCTCTGCGTCTTGTTCCTCATGTGGCACTAATCCCCGCTGCTGCACTATGTTGTGCAGGGCAAAGCAGACCACAATGATTCTGGAGACCCTGGCTGGTGCATACTGAAGTGCTCCTCCAGATCTGTCAAGGTATCTGAAGTGCATTTTCAGCATGCCTGTTGTTTGCTCTATGACACATCTGGTGGAGATGTTGCTTTGATTATAATGTTCCTCAGCCTCATTACTTGGCCGCCTCAAAGGTGTCATGAGCCACGTCTTCAGTGGATAGCCCTTGTCTCGAAGCAGCCAGCCAGTAAGTCTGTTTGGAGGTGCAAAGAGCTGAGGGAGGGTGGACAGCGCAGGATGTACGAGTCATGGCAGCTGCCAGGGAACTTGGCGCACACATGCATGATGATCTTCCTATGGCTGCACATTGAGGGAGTGGAAGCCCTTGCGATTGACAAACACTCCTGGGTGATGATGGGGTGCCCTGATGGCCACATGTGTGCAGTTGATGACACCCAGTACCTGTAGGAAACCAGCCAGAGTGGCAAAGCCGAGCGCCTGCTCAGTAACACTGGCTTTTCAGTGGCAAAGTTGATATAATTGGCTGACTTGTCAAAGAGGGCATCGGTGACCTGTGTGATGCATCTGCGGGCAGCCGACTGCGAGATGCCGCAAACGTCTGCTGTAGATCCCTGGAAGGAGCTTCAGGTGAAGAAGTTGAGGGTGTTGGTGACTTTGACAGCCACTGGTAAGGCATGTCCACCCGCTCCTCTGGGCTGCAGGTCTTGCTCCAGCAAGCTGCAAATGTCTGCGACGACCTGGCGCGATAGCCTGAGCCTCCTTTGGCACTGCTGCTCTGTCATGTTGAGGAAGCTCATCCTCTGCCTGTATACCCTGTGTTGGGGGTATAGAAACATAGAAACATAGAAAAATGGGAGCAGGAGTAGGCCATTCGGCCCTTCGAGCCTGCTCCTCCATTCAATATGATCATGGCTGATCCTCTATCTCAATACCATATTCCCGCTCTTTCCCCATACCCCTTGATGCCTTTTGTGTCTAGAAATCTATCTATCTCCTTCTTAAATATATTCAGTGACTTGGCCTCCACAGCCTTCTGTGGTAGAGAATTCCACAGGTTCACCACCCTCTGAGTAAAGAAATTTCTCCTCATCTCCGTCCTAAATGTCCTACCCCGTATCCTGAGACTGTGACCCCTCATTCTAGAGCCCCCAGCCAGGGAAACATCCTTCCTGCATACAGTCTGTCTAGCCCTGTCAGAATTTTATACATTTCAATGAGATCCCCTCTCATTCTTCTAAACTCAAGTGAATACAGGCCTAGTCGACCCAATCTCTCCTCATACGACAGTCCTGCCATCCCAGGAATCAGTCTGGTGAACCTTCGCTGCACTCCCTCTATGGCAAATATATCCTTTCTTAGGTAAGGAGACCAAAACTGCACACAGTACTCCAGGTGTGGTCTCACCAAGGCCCTGTATAACTGTAGTAAGACATCCTTGCTCCTGTACTCAAATCCACTTGCAATGAAGGCCAGCATACCATTTGCCTTCCTAACTGTTTGCTGCACCTGCATGTTGCTTTCAGTCACTGGTGTACAAGGACACCCAGTGAAAGGATTATTACTTGTCCTAGCCCTTTTCGGGCTACCCCGGATCAGGTGTATTCCCCAGACGTTCACCTTCAACTAAAGTTAGAGGTAGCCGGATCCTAAAGACGCTTAATTGGGTCTAAAGGTCCAGACCATCTCTCCCTAAAGGAAAGGAACAACCTGAAGATGGTACCGTCCTCCAGATAGCACTTTTAATAAGTTTAGCTAGACTGTAACCTTCCGGATATTATGAGGGTCTGGAAAACTCCCACAGAATTCTGCAACTCCTCACCACAGAGTGTACAGAGATTGAGTTCACGAGTTTGATACAGAAGTACTATTTGAAATAATTCTAAAAAAATATAGATTTATTAAAGAACCGACATGTAGTTTACAGTAGGTGTTTCAATCGCAACTTTAACAATTCCAAATAAAAAAAGCTTACAATTCTTATCATCAGAGATCCTTATTCTCAAATCTTAACTTTGTTACATTTTTAGATTTCTTACTTAGTCTTATTCCAGGACATCCACCAAAATCAAATACCTTGATCCCCGAGACTCAAAAGAGTTGAAAACTTACAGAGATTGCCTCTGAAGTCTGAGAATCGGTTTGCCCCTTCCAGCGAATTCTGTCTTCCTATTTGAAAGTTCTTTATTTATACTCTTTCTCAGTGGTATATCCTTTGAAGTTTTCTGCTGATGTAAGCTAATTATCTCTAGTCATTTTTCTGTTGACCCCTTCTATTCTTACAGTTAGTTCAGCTTGCAGCATTCAGACTCGTGTCTGCTGTGTAGGTGTCTCAAACTTATCATAAAAAATGGTTGTAACAGGTGTATCTATTTGATGTCATTCTCACGAAGGTCTTCTATTCAATTCTTAAGTCACTTCAGCTGGTTGTAAGCAGACTTCGTGTCTCCTAGGTGTTCCAAGTTCAACACAAAAACAATGTGATGGCTGTTGCATCTATTGATGTCATATTTATGAAAGTCTTCTGTTTGTACCTTTTTACAACATGTAAATTAAAAACACTTCAACCGGGTACACCATTGTCCCCCTAGCCACCTCAACTGGTTGTACCACAGACTCCTGTCTCCGTGTTCTAAGTTTAACATAAAAACGATTTGACGGCAGGTGTTCCTTTTACTTGATGTTATTTTTACAAAGGCACATGTTTCTTTAATGTTCTGTGTTTCATTTCAAAGTGTTGGTTTAAGACACCTTTAACTGGGTATGGTATTGTGTTCTTTCCAAGCTGCAGAATTTCGGGAACCTCTAAACCTTTGCTTCAATAGGGCTTTTGTTTCAGTGTCAACAACTTATCTTATCTCAAAAGCCTGTATGCTGTTTACAGCTTTAGATTGTTAGGCTTCCAAACCTTCAAGCCCAGTTTGTCATGTTTTAATAATCAAAATTCTTTCATAGGATGGTGTATTTTTCTGAATATGGCTATTCCTTCACACCAGGTCCCTTTGTACATCAGCATTCCCCAATCTATCACCATTTAAATAATAATCTACCTTTCTGTTTTTCCTACCGAAGTGGATAACTTCACATTTATCCATGTTATACTGCATCTGCCATGTATTTTCCCACTCACTCAACTTGTCTAAATTGCCTTGAAGCCTCTTTGCATCCTCCTCACAACTCACAATCCCACCTAGTTTGGTGTCGTCAGCAAACTTGGAAATAATACATTTGGTTCCCTCATCCAAATCATTGATATATTATGGCCCAGAAATTCGGCTCCCTGGCTTCCCGCGGGTGCAAGGATCCCGCGCGCACCTACCTACCGCGCCTGCCGTTGACCTCTGGGCCCACGGGGACTTCAGCTCCTGGGCCTCCTGCAGCTGCCGGCGCGCAGTGCTTGTGTATCCCAGGGGCGTAGTTAGTGCGATGCGTCCCCTGGGATCACGTGGGCCATGGAGAGCCAATGGCAGCAGACCATCTTTCATTCATAGATTTGACAGGAAGACCTGTCAAATCTATGAATTGAAATCGGCCCCAAAACAACACCTAAACTTCAAATACATTTTTTAAAAAGCCATCACATTTTTAAAATAACTTTAAGTTAAATAAATTAACTACTTTAAACAAAAATTTAAATTTTTGAAAAAAATAAAATACTTTTTAACAGTGCTAAAAATAAACTTACCTTTCTTTAAAGTATCTAAAAAAGGTAAACCTGTCGAAAAAAATTTTAAATTGTAATTAATTAACCACTTACCTTGTTAAAAACGGGTCTTGCGCCTCCTTTTTAAAAGCGCAGCTTCTCCATACTTACCCTTCCCGGAGAAACCTGAAAAAAAACCTAAGTTCGCTGCGTGCGCGCAGCCTCTCCCGCGCACGCGGTTCACCTCTGAACCCCTCCCTTCACGAGACCGGAAATTCCGGTTTCCCGCGCATGCGCAGTGCATGCAGGAAACCGGCACTTCAGGAGGCCTTACGGGTGAGTAAACAGCGCGTACTCACCCGGCAAGTGCCGAATTTTGGGCCCATTGTGAATAGCTGGGGCCCAAGCACTGATCCCTGCGGTACCCCTCTAGTCACTGCCTGCCACCCCGAAAAAGACCCATTTATTCCTACTCTTTGTTTCCTGTCTGTTAACCAATTTTGAATCCATGTTAGTATATTACCCCCAATCCCATGTGCTTTAATTTTGCACACTAACCTCTTATGTGGGACTTTATCAAAGGCCTTCTGAAAATCCAAATACACCACAGCCACTGGTTCTCCCTTATCTATTCTACCAGTTACATCCTCAAAAAACTCCAGTAGGTTTGCCAAACACGATTTCCCTTTCATAAATCCATGTTGACTTTGTCTAATCCCGTTGATATTTTCTAAGTGTCCTGTTATCACATCCTTTATAATAGACTTTAGCATTTTCCCTACTACTGATGTTAGGCTAACCGGTCTGTAGTTCCCTGCTTTCTCTCTCCCTCCTTTTTTAAATAGTGGGGTTACATTTGCCACCCTCCAATCTGCAGGAACTGTTCCATAATCTATAGAATTTTCGAAGATGACAACCAATACATCCACTATTTTCATGGCTACCTCTTTTAGTACTCTGGGATGCTGATTATCAGGCCCTGGGGATTTATCGGCTTTCAATCCCATTAATTTCTCCAGCACTATTTTTTTACTAATACTAATTTCCTTTAATTCCTCCTTCTCACGAGACCCTTGGTTCCCTAACATTTCTGGGAAGTTATTTGTGTCCTCTTCCGTGAAGACAGAATCAAAGTATTTGTTTAATTGCTCTGTCATTTCCTTGTTCCCCATTATAAATTCTCCCATTTCTGACTGTAAGGGACCTACATTTGTCTTCACTAATCTTTTTCTTTTTACATACTTGTAGAAGCTTTTACAGTCCGCTTTTATGTTCCTTATCGCCTCCAGCATGGTTCAGACCTGCGCTGATGCCCTCTGCCCTGTGCAGCATCTGGTGGTTGAGGAGAAGGTTGGCGGTGTTGTTGGTGCTACTGGTGTGCCCAGTTCTGCTGGTGTTGGGGCTGATCGTGGTCAGATTCTGAGGAGCATGGTGAAACAGTATAAACGGTACCCATGCTGATGGAATAGATGGCAGGTGAAGATGACAGAAGCAATCTGTCAATGGTGAGAGAGGTTGTTCCAATGAGGTGACACTGGATAGAGAGTTTGCTCCAAACACTTGCAACCTGCATAAAGCTCAATCTGTCTTCCAAATGCAGTAAGCAACAGCTTCTGAGCTTGGAAAGTGAACAGCTGTGAGGTGGGAGCTTTTATAGCACATTTCAAGCTGTCAAATAATCTGCTGGGTCAATGGCCATTCATCACCCGCCTCAGCTTAACAGATGTGATCCCCGAGCAGTGAGGACCCCGTGGGCGAGCACGTAAAGTCAAAAGGTGAGCTCAAATGTATTCTTGATGATGTCCAAACAAGGTCATAATGAGCTTAATTGCGTTGCCCGCTGCTCCCTGTCGGGTCTGCTCAGCGCTGACAGACCCGACATTGAGAAAGGCGCGTGGTGGCGGGTTCACAGCGGGGTCCCAACCCACTGGGGGAAAAAAACACTTTCCCACCCGACCCGCCACCAATCCCGCCCACTGACCCCCTGGAAAATTCCGGCCTTATTTTCCAATGCTTTTAGCGTTGGGAGAGAAGCAACCCTCGCACCTGCATCCTCCTAATGTGTAAAGTAAACCAGTCATGGAACAGAGCAGGGCACATACATGTTCCACATTCAGTGCTGCTTTGTGTAACAGAGGCCTGCCAGCTTAGCATTAGAGGTTCCGTCACCTTTAGCTCCGTGCCCACTTCTTTGTCCAGGAGTCTTCCCCCACCCCCAGCACAGCTGACCCTTTCTCCCGTTTTCAGAATTCTCGTTCCACCTGAACCCCTCCCTCTGTCCTCTTGCCCCCTCTAGATCTTTTCATTGTGCACTGCCGGCGTGACATCGGCTGTCTCAATTTCTCTGTTCCCCTCACCCACTCCAATCTACCTCCCTCTGAACTTGCAGCACTCCGTTCTCTCAGATCCAACCCCAACATTGTCATTAAACCTGCTGACAATGGTGGCACTGTTGTTGTTTGGCGAACCGACCTCTACCTTGCGGAGGCTGAACGCTAACTCTCTGACACCTCCTCCTACCTCCCCCTGGACCATGACCCCACTACCGAACAGCAAGCCATCGTTTCCAAGACTGTCACTGAGCTCATCTCCTCTGGAGATCTTCCCTCCACGGCCGCCAACCTCATAGTTCCCCAACCCCACACAGCCCGCTTCTACCTCCTTCCCAAGATCCACAAACAGGGCTGCCCTGATAGACTCATCATTTCAGCCTGTTCTTGCTCCACAGAACTGATTTCTTCCTATCTCGACTCTATTTTTTCTCCCAGTCTTTTCCCACCTACATCCGCGACTCTTCCGACACCCTCTGCCACTTTAACAGTTTCCATTTTCCTGACCCCAACCGTCTCCTTTTCACTATAGACATCCAATCCCTCGACACCTCCATCCCCCACCAGGACGGCCTGAGGGTGCTCCGCTTCTTCCTTGAAAAGAGGCCCAACCAGTCCCCATCCACCACCACCCTCCTCGCCTGGCTGAACTTGTTCTCACATTGAACAACTTCTCCTTTGACTCCACTCACTTCCTCCAAATTAAAGGTGTTGCTGTGGGAATCTGCATGGGTCCTAGCTATGCCTGCCTTTTCATGGGATATGTGGAACATTCTTTGTTCCAGTCCTACTCAGGTCCCCTCCCTCACCTCTTTTCCAGTACATTGATGACTATATCGGTGCTGTTTCCTGCTCTCGCCCTGAACTAGAAAATTTCATTCACTTTGCTTCCAAATTCCACCCTTCCCTCACCTTCACATGATCCATCTCCGACTCTTCCCTTCCCTTCCTCAACTTCTCAGTTTCCATTTCTGGGGATAGGCTATCGACAAACATCCACTGACTCCCACAACTACTTGGCCTACACTTCCTCCCACCCCACTTACTGTAAGGACTCTATTCCATTCTCCCAGTTTCTCCGTCTCCGTCGCATCTATTCTGACGATGCCACCTTCCATACTAGTGCTTCCGATATGTCTTCCTTTATGCTCAACCGAGGATTCCCCTTTACCATGGTTGACATGGCCCTCAACCATGTCCGTTCCATTTCCCGCACTTCTGCTCTCACCCCTTTCCCTCCCAGAACCACAATAGGTTTCCCTTGTCCTCACCTTTCACCCCACCAGCCTCTACATTCAACAGATCATCCTCCGCCATTTTCGCCACCTCCAGCGTGATCCCACCACCAAACATATCTTCCCCTCCCCTCCCCTTTCAGCATTCCGAAGAGACCATTCCCTCCGCAACACCCTGGTCCACTCCTCAATCACCCCTAACAGCCCCTCCCCTTCCCACGGCACCTTCCCGTGCAAGCACAGGAGGTGCAACACCTGCCCTTATACCTCCCCCCTTCCCACTGTCCAGGGCCCCAAACATTCCTTCTAGGTGAAACAGCGATTTACTTGTACTTCTTGCAATTTAGTATACTGTATTCGCTGCTCACGATGCGGTCTCCTCTACATTGGGGAGACCAAACTCAGATTGGTTGACCGCTTTGCGGAACACCTCCATTCAGTCCATAAGCGCGACCCCGAGCTTCTTGTCGCCTGTCACTTTAATTCTCCGCTTCACTCCCACTCTGACTTCTCTGTCCTCGGCCTCTTACACTATTGTACCAATGAAGCTCAACGTAAGCTCGAGGAACAGCACCTCATCTTTCGATAAGGTACTTTACAGCCTTCTGGACTCAACATCGAGTTCAACAATTTCAGACCATAAACTCTGCCCCTTTTTTTACGGATGTAACTATTCGCAACACCAAAGTTCTGATTGGTCCCTTTGGATGACAACACCTGATTGCTGATTGGTCCCCTTGGAGGACAAGACACACCCAGCAGTTTCACTGGAATGTGTAATTTGATCCTCCCTGCCTACGTAATCAGTTACTTTGCAAAGTGCAATTCGAGCCATTCTGACTGCCTTGCTCCAGACAGAGCAGAGCTCACTTGGAACAGACTGGGCTCACCCTCGCGGGTTAAGACTTTCTCCCACCTCCCAAACAAGTTTCTGACCTCCTCTCCCCCCACCCCCCCCAGGTTCCTGACCTTCACGGAAGAGGACACAAATAACTTCCCAGAAATGCTAGGGAACCAAGGGTCTAGTGAGAAGGAGGAATTAAAGGAAATTAGTATTAGTAAAAAAATAGTGCTGGAGAAATTAATGGGACTGAAAGCCGATAAATCCCCAGGGCCTGATAATCTGCATCCCAGAGTACTAAAAGAGGTAGCCATGGAAATAGTGGAAGCATTGGTTGTCATCTTCGAAAATTCTATAGATTATGGAGCAGTTCCTGCAGATTGGAGGGTGGCAAATGTAACCCCACTATTTAAAAAAGGAGGGAGAGAGAAAACAGGGAACTACAGACCAATTAACCTAACATCAGTAGTAGGGAAAATGCTAGAGTCTATTATAAAGGATGTGATAACAGGACACTTAGAAAATATCAATGGGATTAGACAAAGTCAACATGGATTTATGAAAGGGAAATCGTGTTTGACAAACCTACTGGAGTTTTTTGAGGATGTAACTGGTAGAATAGATAAGGGAGAACCAGTGGCTGTGGTGTATTTGGATTTTCAGAAGGCCTTTGATAAAGTCCCACATAAGAGGTTAATGTGCAAAATTAAAGCACATGGGATTGGGGGTAATATACTGGCATGGATTGAAAATTGATTAATAGACAGGAAACAAAGAGTAGGAATAAACGGGTCTTTTTTGGGGTGGCAGGCAGTGACTAGTGGGGTGATGCAGGGATCAGTGCTTGGGCCCCAGCTATTCACAATATATATCAATGAGGGAACCAACTATAATATTTCCAAAAAGAGTTCTGACAAAAGGTCATCAAACTGAAACATTAACTCTGTTTCTCTCTTCACAGATGCTGCCTGACCTGCTGAGAATCTCCAGCATTTTCTGTTTTTATTTATGTAATATTTACAAGTTTGCTGATGACACAAAACTTAGTGGGATTGTGAGTTGTGAGGAGGATGCAAAGAGGCTTCAAGGTGATTTAGACAAGTTGAGTGAGTGAGCAAATACATGGCAGATGCAGTATAACGTGGATAAATGTGAAGTTATCCACTTTGGTAGGTAAAACAGAAAGGCAGAGTACTATTTAAATAGTGATGGATTGGGAAATGTTGATGTACAAAGGGACCTGGGCATCCTTGTACACCAGTCATGAAACAAACATGCAGGTGAAGCAAGCAGTTAGGAAGGCAAATGGTATGTTGGCCTTCATTGCAAGAGGATTTGAGTACAGGAGCAAGGATGTCTTACTACAGTTATACAGGGCCTTGGTGAGACCACACCTGGAGTACTGTGTGCAGTTTTGGTCTCCTTACCTAAGAAAAGATATACTTGCCATAGAGGGAGTGCAGCGAAGGTTCACCAGACTGATTCCTGGGATGGCAGGACTGTCGTATGAGGAGAGATTGGGTCGACTAGGCCTGTATTCACTAGAGTTTAGAAGAATGAGAGGGGATCTCATTGAATTGTATAAAATTCTGACAGGGCTAGACAGACTGTATGCAGGGAGGATATTTCCCCTGGCTGGGGGCTCTAGAACGAGGGGTCGCAGGCTCAGGATACGGGGTAGGACATTTAGGACTGAGATGAGGAGAAATTTCTTTACTCAGAGGGTGGTGAACCTGTGGAATTCTCTACCACAGAAGGCTGTGGAAGCCAAGTCACTGAATATATTTAAGAAGGAGATAGATAGATTTCTAGACACAAAAGGCATCAAGGGATATGGGGAGAGAGCGGGAATATGGTATTGAGATAGAGGATCAGCCATGATCATATTGAATGGCAGAGCAGGCTCGAAGGGCCGAATGGCCTACTCCTGCTCCTATTTTTCTATGTTTCTATGTTTCTCTCCCTGCCAAAGTTCCTCCTGCCCGGGTTCATGACCTTCTCCCCTAACAAGTTCCTGACCTTGCCCCTCTTCTCTCTGTCTCTCCCCCTCTGCCCTCTCTCTCCTTCTCCTCTCTCTCCCCCCTCTGATCTCCTTTCTATCTCTCCCCTCCTGTCTTTCTCTCCCCATCCTCTGTCTCTCACTCTTCCCCCTCCGATCTCTCTCTCCCCCCTCCGATCTCTCTCTCCCCTCTCGTATCTCTCTCTCCCCTCCAATCTCTCTCTGCCCCCCTCCGATCTTTCTCTCCCCCCCCGATCTCTCTCTCCCCTCTCGTATCTCTCTCTCTCTCTCTCCCCTCCGATCTCTCTTTCCCCTCTCCGATCTCTCTCTCCCCCCTCCGATCTCTCTCTCCCCCCTCCGATCTCTCTCTCCCCCCTCCGATCTCCCTCTCCCCCCTCCGATCTCTCTCTCCCCCCTCCGATCTCTCTCTCCCCTCTCGTATCTCTCTCTCTCTCCCCTCCGATCTCTCTCTGCCTCCTCCGATCTCTCTCTCCCCCCTCCGATCTCTCTCTCCCCCCTCCGATCTCTCTCTCCCCCCTCCGATCTCTCTCTCCCCCCTCCGATCTCTCTCTCCCTCCTCCGATCTCTCTCTCCCCCCTCCGATCTCTCTCTCCCCCCTCCGATCTCTCTCTCCCCCCTCCGATCTCTCTCTCTCCCCCCTCCGATCTCTCTCTCCCCCCTCCGATCTCTCTCTCTGCCGCCTCCGATCTCTCTCTCCCCCCTCCGATCTCTCTCTCCCCCCTCCGATCTCTCTCTCCACCCTCCGATCTCTCTCTCCACCCTCCGATCTCTCTCTCCCCCCTCCGATCTCTCTCTCCCCCCTCCGATCTTTCTCTCCACCCTCCGATCTCTCTTTCCCCTCTCCGATCTCTCTCTCCCCCCTCCGATCTCTCTCTCCCTTCTCCAATCTCTCTTCCCCCCTTCGATCTCTCTTCCCTCTCTCTCTCTTTCCCTCCCTCTCTCTCTCTCTCTTCCCACTCTCTCTCTCTCGCTCTCTCCCTGATTTCCTCTCTCTCTCTCTTCCCACTCTCTCCCCCTCTCCCCGATTTCCTCTCTTCCCCTCCGATTCCCCCTCTCCCTCTCTTCCCCCTCCAATCTCTCTCTCTTCCCCCTCCGATCTCTCTCTCT
Source organism: Squalus acanthias (assembly GCA_030390025.1). Lineage (NCBI taxonomy): Eukaryota > Metazoa > Chordata > Chondrichthyes > Squaliformes > Squalidae > Squalus > Squalus acanthias. The sequence continues at coordinate 32,302,879 of CM059447.1, read as the reverse complement.
GCTCCCTCCGCTCTCCCCCTCCCCCTCTGATCTCTCTCTCCCCCCTCTGATCTCTCTTCCCCCTCTCTCTCTTTCCCCCCTTCTCTCTCTCTCTCTCACTCTCTCTCTTTCTCTCTTCCCACTCTCTCGCTCCCTGATTTCCTCTCTCTCTCTCTTCCCACTCTCTCTCTCTCTCTCTCTCCCTGATTTCCTCTCTCTTCCCCTCCGATTCCCCCTTTTGATCCTCTCTTCTCCCCCCGGCCAGCATGGATCCAGTGATGGACCTTCTCCCATGGAGCTTAAGGAAAGTGTGGCCCCGCTGCTCTGCAGGCCACAACTGTCGGGTACTGCGCATGCGTGGCCTTGGTAAACAGTGCGCATGAGCAGAAGGCCTCAAAAGTGTTCGTGCAAATAATCCCTTTGTTTTTTTATATGGCAGCTGTTGATGATTCTACCATTCCCATTTACACCTCTTCTAGTCTCATCTCTTGTTTCTTGACTTGTCCCATTACCATTTCCTTTTGCCTTGCACCATCATACTTTTTGTCATTTAATCTCTCCTGCCTTCCACCCTATCACAGACCTTCCCTTTTGTTTTTTCCTCCCCTCCCCCCTTTCCCTGCACCTGCACTTGCTTAAAATCTGCTACATCTCCAACTTTTTCCAGTTCTGACGAAAGGTCCTCGACCTGAAACGCTAACTGTGTTTCTCACTCCACAGATGCTGCCTGACCTGCTGAGTGTTTCCAACATTTTCTGTTTTTATTTTAGCATTAGAGGTACCCGTCTCTGACCATTGTCTGTCGTATAATGCCACCTTTATTTACTGTTTGAACAACAAAATCAAAAACGTGTAACCAAATACAATAGTAGATGGAATTCCCACCCTCCAATTTTCTTCCCTCTTCTTTTCTCCTCCTCAGATTATGCCTGATGGCGTCCAAATCCCTGGGTAGTTATTGATCTCCAGCACCTCACCCAGGTCCATTTTTCCTGTGACAGCCTGGACACTGTCAGCAGGCCATTTCGTCACAGAGAAGCCCACTCTCTCTCTCTCTCCTCCAGCACCATTCACTGCATAGTGCTCAGGACAGGAACCCTGACTGATTATCCCCCTCCCTCCCTAGCCTCGGGGCATTGAGACAGTTACAGTGCCTCTTCCGTCACTCTGGCTGTGATTAGCTAATTCAGGTTTGAGTTGGAACCTTCCTCATCTGTAATGGCTCAGTTCCACACCAGATATTAAATTTACTAGGTAAATCAGTGGGAAGCCTAAATGGAGCCATTTTATAATGGGCAATGAAGAAAATGTACCACATAACAGCACAGATTATGTTATTTTTACGGTGTTTGTAATGAATGTCCTGATAGAAATCTATTTAATATCACCACGGGGACTAAACAGCAAATTTATTCTGTCTGTATGAAAAAAAAATTAGATAATGAACCAGCACAGTTCCAGCTTATTGAAAGACCAAACCAAGCAGAAACAATTCAAGCAACTTAGGCCGATCGCGAAAGATAAGACTACAGATGGATTTGCAGGTGTAATAACAGAAAAATGGTACAATGTGAAAGGACTTGGGACACACACACACACACACACACACACTGCAAGCCACAGTAAATGTGTTACAGCCAGACACTGTCACCCCCTCCTACAAACACCACTGAAAATTTCAGTAAAAGCATTCAAAACAGAGCATGCCCAGGAACTGAATATTTACAATATGAAAATGAACGAAAAACAAAGCCCAGGTCCGGGGCCAACAGCTGTGACAGTAGTGCAATTAAAGTTAGAACATACATGGTAAAGGGCAGGCACATCAGGGAGCCAGTCTGCACTCGCGGAGTGTACACCAGCGGGAGACCTGCAACCATTCAATACCGACAAAAAAATCCTCAATCAGGAGTGGAAGCAAAAATGTTTCAGTTTGAATGCCTGGCTCTCGCTCTTATTGCTGATGCAGCCTACAGTCAGGCTATCAGTTAGAATGATCTCCCCTCTGTATATAGTCTCTTTTCTGAATGATTTCTTATTGTAAGGCCGTTGGATCTTGGTCACTCCGGTGCAGTACTGAGGGAGTGCTGCACTGTCGGAGGTGCCATCTTTCAGATGAGACATTAAACCGATGCCCTCTCTTCCCTCTCAGGTGGATGTACAAGATCCCATGCCATTATTTCGAAGAAGTGCAGGTGAGTTCTCCCCTGGAAAATATTTTTCCCTCAACCAACATCACTAAAACAGATTATCTGGTCATTATCTCATTGCTGTTTGTGGGAGCTTGCTGTGCGCAAATTGGCTGCCGCGTTTCCTACATTACAACAGTGACTCCACTTCAAAAGTACCTCATTGGCTGTAAAGAGCTTTGGGACATCCTGAGGTCATGAAAGAAGCTGTATAAATCCAACAATTTAATTTTCTCTTTTCTCTTTTCTCATGGTATATTTTATGTTACTGTGAGAGGCTTTCACTGGCTCACACAGCTTGTTGAAGCCCCCACAGAATACAAGCTGCAAAAATTGGCACGCTGCTTCTCCTGCTTGTAGAACTGTTTCCTTTGTAGTGCAGAGTTTACCATGGCTTTTGTTAGCGGAATTGCTAAGCATGCATTGGGCTGCAGGACATCTGTGGCTTGTCCACTGTTACCCAGTACAATTCCATTGATTGGAAAGCATTCCTGCTTGAAGGGTGTCCCTCAGTCTGGGGCTCCAGCTAGGCCATGGTGCTCGCAGAGTGCACGCCGGGAATTCGTATAGACACAGACTGTGACTTCTCATCGTTAAAATAAATGGACGCAAAATCACAGGCTGCAAGGCAACGATTTCCCATAGCACCCTGTGAGTGCTACTCCCCACTTGGGGAAAACAGATAGGAACATAGGAATTGCTAGACAAACAAAGCCCAAGGTCCATCAAGTTCGCCTTCTACCATCCTAGTAGTCACATGATACAAATGAGAATGGAGTTGTTGACTAATCATGGCAATTAGTCTACACCAGACCCAGACATGAGGCGAGGAAAACCCCAGTGGTGGAGAGCTTTGAGAACCATAGGTTCGAAGTCATCTGTTCCTCTCGAACACCTACCACATGTCATGTCGCAAATTACCAGGAGTGGTGAATCGTCACTATAGGCCGTAGATTGAGATTTAACTGCCCAATATTAGTAACAAGCAGGTTAACAAGTTTGTGTGAAATTCTTTTATCTGCTATTTTATTGGAGGGTTTAGCCTGTTTAAAATAAACAAACAATGATTTTATTCAAATAGCAAGTAAAGGAATTTCACACAAACTCATTAATCATTGCATAACTCAGGGCGACAGGGAGAGAGGATTTAAATTAAGAGAAAGCCCAGCAGGGTAGATACAGGGAGAGAAGATTCAAAATCTGTAATGGGAGCCAGGGCTGAAGTTGGGAGCCAGAGTAACCATTTATATATTGCAAGTATTTTGCTTTTTACTTATAGAAAAAATGTATTTATGGAATCCATCTTATAAAGGTAAGAACTTTGGTGGTTAGACATTTTGTAATATTGACCTCCATATTACTTGAGAGTCATGGCATTTTAGTGGGTTTTTTGAGTGGAATTTTTTTTTATGATGCTGTTTTTGGGGAACACCACATATAGTTACTATCCAATGACAGCATCGCCAATATATTAAAGAACTAGACTTGTACCTGCCTTCAGAGACCATCGATCGAAAAAGGCCCCATGATTAGTCTCTCTGATCCTATTGGTCAAAGTCCTTGCATGTTATTGGATGAAAGGACAATACTTTCTGTTTCCGGGATCTGACTGGTTGAAGGGGCACCACAATTATACATTTCTACATCCTTACAGACACAAACTTTTCATTCTATAGATATGAAATAGATAATACAAGAAAAACAAATACACACTACTCCTGCAAGATCCCAGATGTAAGCTTGTCTTATGATTTATTTTCCAGACAAATCCTACTTTTTCTTTTCTGCCATCAATTAACCTTTGGTGATGTGTAAAATTCTGCAAACGGAGCAGAACTTGGATCCAGCTACATTCTTATAATGCTGCCTGTCTCTGTTTTATCACTTACTTTTTCTTTTTCATTTAAAAGTGCTAGATGGTGCCCTATTAAAGTAAAATGTGTAAGAACAAATCCGCTATCTCAGCACTCAGCCACAGGAGCACATTAGTGACTGGTTTTCTACCAGGAACTAATTTAATATGACATAAGGTTTAGAGTGCTGCTGCCAGATGTCAACAGAACTGTGTGCCCTGCATTATAATTCACACCTTTGCCTCAGATTTACCTTCAACCAATTATTCTGTTAACTGCGATGGACCAATGGGTCTGCTCCCTCACACGTCACCACGAGGAGAAGGTGAAATCATTTCTTTCCTGTTTAACGCTTCCAAAAACTGACGGTTGAAGTTGTTCACCCTTTGTAGCTCCCAGCAAGAGTTCCCTCACCTCGTCTGTTCTTTATAAAATTATTAAAATTTCTACTTTAAATCCCCGTCATAACCTTTAATCACTTTATGTTACGTTGAGGAAGATATAAGCATTGCCCGGTAGGTAAGAGCCATTCTCTTACAACATCTGTCGACCATCTCACTTCTCCTGCTTATCCTATCGTCTCTTGCAGTTGCTCAGAAATCTGTTGATGTGAGCTCAAAAAGTCCGTTGAATTGCTCAGTAGACAGTTAATGGGAGTTATTGCAGCAGACAGTAAACCACAAGCTCCCGTCCCTACACCTGAAGATTATTAGTTTCAAAAGAAAAATCATAATGTGATCCGGAAAAAAAATTGAGTGGGTGCAATGGATTAGCGTTACAGCTGACCTTTCAGCGCTGAGAAGGTCAGCCCAGACTGAAGGACGGAAAGTCTCCTCCTCTCTCTCGGCTGTAAGGGCTTTAATAAAAATGGATTGAGGTGGCCTGAGACGCAAATCCACAACACATACTTCTGGGCTAATTGACAATAAAATTGTCAGGTTTATTCAAAGGAACCACAAAGATGGCCAATGTGGAAAATGGAATTGTTGTACTAGTTGCAGCAGTGAGCGTTCCTTTGGAAATTGAGCGAGGCTGTCTGTTGGTGCAGAGTATTTCCATTTAGCTGATGCTATACCTGACCCAGGAGTGCTTGTTGTGGACACTGAACACCAAAGCAGATAAGACTCCATTCCCCAGTACCTTGATGAGCAGAAAATTCCCTTTCCTATCCCCCCCCCCCGCCACCACAACCTCAACATGGCCTTTTAGTTGTCAGGCACACACAATGTGCCAACTCTTTCCTGTTAAAACTGGCACACACTTAAGCTGCTTTCACGTTACGGTTAGTGCCGTGCCAGTATTTCAAACTGTTGGCACGTGGGTCTCTTGTAGCCACCGCCAACACCAAAGTAAATTTATTGGATTCGCTAAGACCCCGTAAAAGAAAAAAGAGTCTACCTGGTCACCAGCCTTCACAAATCCAGTGCGTTTACTTCAGAGTTGCCACTGACTGTGTGGAACCCGTATACTGTGAGCCAGTGACATTAGCACATCACTAGAGTAATATAAACTAGTCAGCGGGTACGGTGGTGTAGTGATTATGTTACTGGACGAATGTGAGTTCAAATCCCACCATGGCAATTTGAGAATTTGAATTTAGTTAAAAAAATCTGGAAATAAAAAGCTAGTATCAGTAACTGTCGTAAAAACCCAACTGGTTCTCTAATGTCCTTTTTAAGGAAGGAAACCTACCCGGTCTGGCCTATATGTGACTCTCCAGTCCCACATCAAGATGGTTGACTCTTAACTGCCTTCTGAAGTGGCCCAGCAAGCCACTCAGTTGTTTTAAACAGGGCCACGAGGGATGGGCAATAAATACCAGCCTTGCAAGTGACGCCCACATCCTGACCATGAATCAGACTTCGGTGGCAGAAGGCACGGCTGCAAAGAGACGGGCAATGCGCAAGAGGCAAAAGTTGGAGAGTTCTGCGGGGCATTGTAGCATTGGAGGAGGTTAAAGAGATAGAGAGGGGTAATACCATGAAGGGATTTAAACACAAGGATCAGAACTGTAGGTCAGCGAAGGCAGGGGTGATGGGTAAGCGGAACTTGGTGTGGAATAGAATGCAGGCAAATTAATTTAGTGTAAAAACAGGAAATTGCTGGAAATGCACAGTAATTTAAGCAGCACCTGAGAATGAAAGAGAGATTCGCATTTTGTGTGTGAACCTATATCACAACTGAATTAATTAGGTAACATCTATCTCCCCTTAAAAAAAATACTCCCTATGTGGATATGGAACTCCAGTTCTTACATAGGATTACATAGGATATACGGCACAGAAACAGGCCATTCGGCCCAACCAGTCCATGCCGGCGTTTATGCTCCACTGAGCCTCCTCCCGTCTTTCATAGAAAACTTAGAAAAATAGGAGCAGGAGTAGGCCATTCGGCCCTTCGAGCCTGCTCTGCCATTCAATATGATCATGGCTGATCCTTTATCTCAATACCTTATTCCTGGTCTCTCCCCATTCCCCTTGATGCCTTTTGTGTCTAGAAATCTATCTATCTCCTTCTTAAATATATTCAGTGAACTGGCCTCCACAGCCTTCTGTGGTAGAGAATTCCACAGGTTCACCACCGTCTGAGTGAAGAAATTTCTCCTCATCTCAGTCCTAAATGCCCGACCCCATATCCTGAGACTGTGACCCCTCGTTCTAAACTCCCCAGCCAGGGGAAACATCCTCCCTACATCCAGTCTGTCTAGCCCTTTCAGAATTTTATACGTTTCAATGAGATCCCCTCTCATTCTTCTAAACTCTAGTGAATACAGGCCTAGTCGACCCAATCTCTCCTCATACGACAGTCCTGCCATCCCAGGAATCAGTCTGGTGAACCTTCGCTGCACTCCCTCTATGGCAAATATATCCTTTCTCAGGTAAGGAGACCAAAACTGCACACAGTACTCCAGGTGTGGTCTCACCAAGGCCCCGTATAACTGTAGTAAGACATCCTTGCTCCTGTACTCAAATCCTCTTGCAATGAAGGCCAACATACTATTTGCCTTCCTAATTGCTTGCTGCTCCTGCATTTGCTTTCAGTGACTGGTGTACAGCATCTAAATCTATCAGCATAACCCTCTATTCCCTTCTCCCTCATATCCTTGTCTAGCCTCCCCTTAAATGCATCTATACTTTTCACTTCAACCACTTCCTGTGGTAGTGAGTTCCACATTCTCACCACTCTTTGGGTAAAGAAGTGTCTTCTGAATTTCCTGTTGGAATTCTTGGTGAATATCTTATATTGATGGCCTCTAGTTATGCTCTTTCCCACAAATGGAAACATTCTCTCTGTGTCCACTCTATCAAAACCTTTCATAATTTTAAAGACCTCTAATTAGGTCACCCCTCAGCCTTCTTTTTTCAAGAGAAAAGAGACCCAGCCTGTTTATCCTTTCCTGATATGTATACCCATGCATTTCTTCTGTCCTGAGTAGGTTTGTTGCTATCATACTCTGCATAGAGCCACGACAGTAGGATTTTGAGAAGAAATACAGAAACAATTGCTGATATTCAATAGGCTTAGATCATAGAGGTGTTCAGCCCCTGTTAGTGTGGTTAAGGGAGTGGATCTGTCTGATCACCAGTTTATATGATTTATAGTGGTTATGAATCCATTTGCCTTTCTGGTTTCGTGGTGCAGTACATTGTATCTTCTGCTGTTCTAGTGGTGAATGTGCAGCCAGTTTCTGATGGCTGAGTGATCAGCATGTATTGGTGTTTATTGAATTGGTGAGGAAGGATCCCTCTTTGATTTTGCTGGGAAAGTCGGTCACCTTTTGAGATTGGACTTTAGTTTCCATGAACATCTCAATTATTGGGGTCTTCAAAATCAATAACTAAAATACGTTAGTTGTTTCACTCTGAGTAAACTGCTGCTCAAAATCCATCAGAAGAGAAAAGGGTGTGTGGAGCACATTTATCACTTCTAACAATAACACCAAACCTTCTGCTGGATACAGATCATTCAAAATACTTGCAATATTCCATGCAATAACTCAGTACATCCATGTATTTTTTTCCTGTGGAGGGGAGGGGTGAATGGGTGATAAATGAACAAAAGACAATAATTTGCAACAAAGTATCATTATAGATGGAATTATGTCACAGACCAAGGATTTTACACTTTCCAAATTGTACAGAAAAACCTCATCGTAGTTCTGTGACGTTTGAAGGTTAATGTTCCATTTCATAGTGCAGCAATAAATGATGCCTTTCATTTTTTTTCTGCCTAAAATATGCCTCTATAAAATCAGAAGCATTAAAGCGCCACTAAAGTATGACACTTCTCTGCTAACAAATTGGTATTTTATTTTACATAATTCTTCAGACTGGAGGGAGGTGTGCCCCATGGGTCAGTGTTGGAACCACTGCTCTTTTTGACATACATTAATGACCTGGACTTGGGTATAGAGGGCATAATATCAAAGTTTGCAGATGACACAAAACTCGGAAATGTAGTAAACAGTGAGGAGGATAGTAACAGACTTCAGGAGTACACAGAGAGACTGGTGAAATGGGCAGACACATGGCAGGTGAAAGTTAACGCAGAGAAGGGTGAAGTGATGCATTTTGGTAGGAAGAATGAGGAGAGGCAATTTAAGTTAAATGGTACAATTTTAAATGGGTTGCAGGAACGGCGAGACCTGGGGGTGTACATACACAAATCTTTGATGTTGGCAGGACAAGTTAAGAAGGCTGCTAAAAAAGCATATGGGATCCTTGGCTTTATTAGTAGAGGCATAGAGTACAAAAGCAAGGAAGTTGTGCTAAACCTTTATAAAACACTGGTTAATCCTCAGCAGGAGTATTGTGTTCAATTCTGGGCACCACACTTTAGGAACGTTGTCAAGGTCTTACAGAGGGTGCAGAAGAGATTTACTAGAATGGTAACAGGATTGAGGGACTTCAGTTATGTGGAGAGACTGGGGAAGCTGGAGTTGTTCTCCTTAGAGCAGAGAAGATTAAGAAGAAATTTGATAGAGGTGTTCAAAATCATGAACAGTTTCGATAGAGTAAATGAGGAGAAACTGTTTCCAGTGACAGAAGGGTCAGTAATCAGAGGAACAGTTACATATATCATGGAAAATAGGTTTTGTTTCTTAGGAACTTTAAAAAAAAATAAAAGATGTGCCCCAAACAACGTAATTAAATTGAACCTTTAAAAAAATCCTAGCCTTTAGTCTTTAATGGTGATTGGCAAAAGAACCAGAGGCAAGATGAGGACTTTTTTTTAATACAGCGAGTTGTTGTGATCTGGAATGCACTGCCTGAAAGGGTGGTGGAAGCAGATTAAATAATAACTTTCAAAAGGGAATTGAATAAATACTTGAAGGAAAATATTTGCAAGGCTATGGGGAAAGAGCAGGGGAGTGGGAATAATTAAATAGCTCTTTCAAAGAGCTGGCACAGGCACGATGGGCTGAATGGCCTCCTGCTGTGCTGTATCATTCTATAATTCTTTCATCTTCAGGAGACTGGAAGCATTAAAATAAATAGTTTGTTCAAAGTAAAATTATTAATGCGATTGCCCACTCAAGAGAGTTGCTAATCTCGGCCAAGGTGTCAGGAGGAGCTGGTAGGTGGAGCCTGGGTGGGGAAAATTGGAAGTGAGGAGTGACCTCGTGTTAGTCTCCTCCAATAGCTGTTTACCGAAGTGCAGAGACCTGGGAACAAACAGGTTCTCTGCTGACCTTCTTGACCGAGGCATTGTTGTGCGGTCTGGGCAGGGAATCTAAAAAGAGTGAGAATTTTTCTTTTTTCTTAAAAAAAGGAATAAAAGTAAAGTAAAACATGAAGTATACTTCACATAGTGGAACTGTATTTAAGATTGTGGCCTATTACATTGTAACATGGTGAGAAAAGAAAGACTGGACCCAAGTACAAAATTGAACTCCATGAAATTTCTTTGGATATACTTACACTGCAACTTAAGCATTGCTGCAAAACTATACAGTGATATTAAAGATGCAGATTGCTCTGGAGGCAAGCAGTGTTGCAGCTTCTTGGGAAGACCATCTCCTACTTGTTGGGTTTGACACAACATGGAGGATAACACCAATATAACGTCAAATTGGGTTTATAAATAGCTCAAGGGGTTCATTGGACTTGCTGAACACTTCATAAACTTACCCAAATGGAGTCAGTGTGTAGATGCACCCGCCTGCACTCTCAACACATTGGGCCGTATTTTCCAACCCCCACGCGCTGTGTACACACCCGTAGGGACATCGGAAATACTGATTTCAGGCATGCGAAGCGCATGCGCTGAAAACTGGTATTTCCGATCTGTCAAGAATGCTCTTGACAGATCGCACGCCTGCCCTGGAGAAGGGCCTCTGCGGGGGGAGAGTTCCGCTTTCTGCAGAACCTCCGCCCGCTGAAATCCCTTAAAAATCTTACGCCTGGTAAAAGCAGGCATCAGGCCTGCTTTTACCAGCATAAGAGTTGAAAAAAGTAAAAAAAAAAATTTATCTCATTTATAATTTTAAAATAGTTTTAAAAAAGGTAAGTTAATTTTTAGCCTGGTAAAAATCTTTAATTATTTTTTTCAAAAACTTAAATTTTTGTTTAAAATATTTAATTTAATGTAATTTTAACTCATTTTAAAAAATGTGATGGTTTTTAAAAAATTATTTAATGTTTTGATGTGTTTTTGGGGTGATCTCCATTCATACTTTTGACAGGTCTATCTGTCAAAAGTATGAAGGGGGATTCCCTTCTCCTATTGGCTGGCTTGGCCCACGTGACCCCAGGGACGCCTGTGAGCCGCCTGCACCCCTGGGATACCTGGGCCCTGCGCATTTCGACTGTGGAGAGGCCCAGCATCGGAAGTGTCCGGACCTCGTGAGCCCTCAGGTAAGAGCGTAGATTTTTTTTCCGTTAGGAGGCCTCCTATCGGAAATTACGGGCCATTAATTTGAACACCTGAGATTGGCGCTCTGCACATGTATCGAAGCCCAAACATGCAGAGCTCACTCCTGGGTCTGACAGTCCCTCCCACAGCCAGAGAGTACAAACAAGGTACTGACAGCAGCAAAGGAACACTGCAGCTGTCAATCAGAGTACAATAGCTACAGTATAACTACACCCTCAGTGCACAGCAGTCATTACAAGCCAATGGCAACTATAAGACAGTCTTGAGGTAAATCTGTACTGGCACACGATAGCAGGATACAATTTAGGGAGGATGGGGGTCTTTGTAGAAATATCCACCACTGCAAATTCATGTGTTAGCTAATGATCTGAGAACAGTAGTTACAGTATAATAGCACCTGTAGATAGTAAAGGATTGTGCACTCATTTAATTTTTACATTTAAAAGAAATACAGAATGATTTTTTTCCCGCAGACTATAAACTATCTTTTTGTTTTACTATTATATTTCATTATTAATTTGTTTCCTACAATGTACAAACCTATTTTTCTCCCTTGGGTACAGGGAGTTTATGCATAAATATGTGACCCTGCAAGTAGAATATGAAATAATTGGGCAAAGCTGCACAATATAAAGCGATTTCAGTTAAAGAATTGTATTTATACAGGGCCTTTAACATCAAAATATCTCAAACACTTCACACAATTAATTACTCTTAGAAGTGTGGTGACTTATTATTATACTGCTCTGCTCAAGGTGAGTTGGAGGATAAGATGTGACACCATGGAACACACAAGGCATGATATAATATGGTTCATTTCTTGTGCTGTCATCCATTTTTTAAAAAAATTCTCTTCCTGCAACCATCTCTCTTGTTCTTTCCTACTCTACTCCTTTCTTTCTTATGCTCTGTGTCTTTCTGTTGGTCTTCCTCTTTTTATTCCTCTGGTTATGCTCTCAAAGACTATTCTCATTGAGGTCTATCTGTTGCTTTGTTTCACTCTTTGTGCAAGTCTCTCCTTTGCTGTGTCTCCTCTTTCTTCTCTATCTCTCCCAATCTGTTGGAGTGGCTCTCACACTCTTTACTTATTTAGTTGGTCCGTAGCTATTCCAGCAGACCCAAGCCATGGGTTCGGAGACCATCCATCCGTCCGAATGGGTGCAAGTTAGGCTGGGGCTCAGATACACTGGGTGTCGTCTTCAAGTCACAGTTTCTTGTATGAGCTCATGCGGGGGTATAGCTTCAAGCTACCAATACAAGGCCAACAACATAAAGGAGGCGGGACTGGGAGCAGGGATTCTCGAAATTGGGCGTTCCCACTCATTGGCTCTCAGTTGGGACCCGCTGTAGCATTAGAGTAGGAATGCCTGGTCTCACCAGGTGTACCTTGTTGAAACCGATGGAAGTGGGACCCACCTGTAGGGGAGGGTGGCATAATCTGTAACGCTCTGTGGGGGTGGAGAGTGAAAAGAACGGGCATCTTCTCCCAGCTGGACAACATCTGCTGGCGTTTCTAGCACCATCAGTGGGGGCTTGTCACGACGGCACTTCAAACCACCAAAAGCGCCTCTCCTGACTCCACGAACTTCAGCAGGGTTGGGAGGGAGTTCAGCAGCAGGTGTGATTTTGGCGTAATAGCTAGGATCACGCCCTACGGACTTTCTGGGTCCCAATTTGTACCTCCTATTTTTTTTCTTAAACTGAATAAACACCGCAAGATGGTGAGCCACACGTTCCATGCTGGAGGTCAGCACGTGGATCAGGCAGAGAGGGCCATCTGAGAGGTGATGAAACATGAAACTGAGAGGGAAAGTGGGTGTTTGAGGGCTCCGACGTGAAGGGAATGGAGCTTGGTGTTAGAAGCAGTGGGCACAGGGGTCCAGGGTGAGAGTTGGGTGTAGGGTTTGTACTTGGGAGTGGTCATGGGTCAGGAGCAAAGGTCAAGAATGCTCCACTGCACTTACACCGGTGAAGTGGGGCCAAGTATATGTGTATATAGTTAGCTAGCTAAAGAAACAACATTGAGGCTAAAAGAAATCAGAAAAAAAAATCATAGAATCGCAGAATAGTACAGCACAGAAGGAGACCATTCGGCCCATCGAGTCTGTACCGACTCTTCAATCCAGTTAGTCCCACTCCCTCGCTCTTTCCCCATATCCCTGTATCTTTTTCTCCTTCAAGTATTTATCCAATTCCCTTTTGAAGGCTACTATTAAACCTGTATCCACCACCCTATCAGGCAGTGTCTCTCGTTGCATAAAAAAGTTTATCCTCACGTCACCTCTGGTTCTTTAGCCAATCACCTTGAATCTGCGCCCCCTGGTTATCGACCCTTCAGCCACTGGAAACAGTTTCTCTTTATTTACTCCACCTAAACCCTTCATGATTTTAAACACCTCTATCAAATCTCCTCTTAGCCTTCTCTGCTCCAAGGAGAACAACCCCAGCTTCTTCAGTCTATCCACGTAACCGCAATCCCTCATCCCTGGAACCAGTCTAGTAAATCTCTTCTGTACCATATCCAAGGCCTTCACGTCCTTCTTAATGTGCGGTGCCCAGAATTGGACACAACCCTCGGGATTGGATTGGTTTGTTTTGCTGCAGTTGCTAGTCCTGATTCTTAGCTTTGAAAACAAATGGGGGATTTGATTGGTTAATTTTGTGTATGTTGGCGGTTTTCCTACCTGTCTGTATTTGAGTAAATCAGTAAGGATAACTTCGCAGATAACAGTTATTTGAGCCGATCAGGTAAGTGTGATGGAAACTTTGCACATGTGACATTTTCAAGTGTGATGCTGAATGTGATTGCACGTGAAGTTGTTTTTTACTATAATAAATCTAGTTATTATTCCCTTATAATTCATTGCTGGATTCTGAGGAGACATACACATATATATTAATTATAAACTTTAAAACAGTGACTAAACTTCAAAAGTACTTCATTGGCTGTAAAGTGCTTTGGGTTAATTATTTCAAATCGATCAAATATATACTGACTTCATGAACTGCATTGTATTGTGTGGCTGCAAGACACAGATTGAAAATATAAAAAAATTCAATGGGAAGGTTGAGGGGGAGGGTACCAGAGTTGAAACAGAATGTTATATAGAGAGTCTCCTCACAAATAACACCTCTGATACACATTGAACTTTCATAAAACAGATGGTTATAGCTCCTGCATAGATTTTTTTAAAACACCCTTTCCATAATAATGCAGCTCTTGCATTTCCTGTGGTCCCGAAGGTGGCATTATAGAGCAGGCCGATTGTGTTTGCAAAAGAAGAGCTGCTTACACCTCCCAGTATTTAAATAAAATGACTTTCTCCGCCTGTCAGTAAATTGCTTTGAAGCTGAGATTTATAACCAGAGAAGTCGACCCCGAGCCTTTCAGTGTCTGCAGTAACAGAATTGTGAAGCTGCACGATCCTTCATCCTCCTATTGCAATAAATATTTCAGTCAGGGCAGCAAAAGAGATTCTCAGGAGCCTACACAGCAAATAATGGAGAGAAAAAAAGTACAACAGAAGCAAGGGCAAGTCTAATTTTTAAAAGATAAGCTTGTTGATCTTGTAAAGCTGGAGCTATTGAAATACGCAATTGTAATGACTGTGCTAAAAGATGATAGTGATACCAGGGCAGTGCTGGAGGCAGATACTGTTATGTTACAGAAATCTGAGGCAGAAAGTATTGCTTGGACCAACTACACCGTCATCAAGTCATGTAAACCGCACTGAGTCCCCAGACACCACAGGCTCATGAGTTTACCAAATCTAGGTCAGAATGTGGATTAATTTCCCTCTGTCAAAACTCCTTAATCTCTGTTGCTGCCAGTATCTCTTTTTTTTTGTAATAGGATTTTCTTTGATCTGGTGAGCACAATCCTAAACATCTTTAATCTGGTGTTTACACTGACTCGGTCCCTCTACACGACAGCTCAAAGTACAAAGTGCAAAACACACAATTTGCACACAGCAAGGTCCCACAAACAGTGAATGAGATAAGGCTTCTAGTTAATCTGTTCTGGTGATGTTGGTTGAGTGTAGATTCACCAGAATGATACCAGGGCTAAGTGGTTAATTTATGAGAACAGGTTGCATAGACGAGGCTTGTATTCCCTTGAGTATAGAAGATTAAGGAGTGATGTAATTGAGGCATTCAGATGATTAAAGCAGTTGATAGGGTAGATAGGGAGAAACTATTTCCTCTGGTGGGAGAGTCCAGAACAAGGGGGCATAACCTTAAAATTAGAGTTCGACTGTTCAGGGGTGATGTCAGAAAGGCCTTCTTCACACAAAGCGTAGTGGAAATCAGGAACACTCTTGCCCCCATAAAGCTGTTGAGGCTGGGGGGTCAATTGAAAATTTCAAAACTGAGATTGATAGATTTTTGTTAGGCAAAGCTATTAAGGGTTACGGAACCAAGGCGGGTAGATGGAGTTAAGATACAGATCAGCCATTATCTAATTGAATGGCGGAACAGGCGCGAGGGGCTGACTGGCCTACTCCTGTTTCTATGTTCCTCTGTTCCTAAAGGACCGGTGAGTGTAAAGAAGTAAAAAGTAATCGAAGTGTGACCTCACCAGAAAGCAGGTAAGTGATTAGTTGGTGAGTATTTCTCTATTTCTCGCTTTTTTTCCAAACTTGAGCATCTAAATTTAAGTGCCTTGGTGTAGATTAAAAGATATAAGTGTTCCAAATTTTAAAACTAATTGATTAATTGAGATGGGAGACCAGGCAATGTGTTGTTGTTGTTGCATGTGGGAGCTGGTGGACACCATTGAGGTCCAGGGCTACCACATCTGCAGCAAATGTTGGCTGCTCGAGGAACTTCGGCTCAGAGTTGATAAGCTGGAGTCCGAGCTTCAGACACTGCGACACATTAGGGAGGGGGAGCGTTACCTGGACACTAAGTTCCAGGAGGCAGTCACACCCACTAGAGTAATTACTTCCAATTTGGCCCATGGTCAGGGACAGGAGGGTGTGACTACAAGCGAGGCAGGTATTGGGATCCAGGAGGTAGTGGTGGAGGAGCCTCAGCCCTTGGCCTTGTCCAACAGGTACGAGATTCTTGCTCACTGTGTGGACGAGGCCAGGGACTGCAGGGAGGATGAGCAAACTGACCACAGCACCGTAGTACAGGGAGCCATTCAAGTGGGGGGAGCAAAAAGAAATGTTGTAGTGATTAGGGACAGTATAGTGAGGGGGATAGATACTGTTCTCTGCAGCCGAGAGCGTGAGTTCTGAAGGCTGTGTTGCCTGCCCGGTGTCAGGGTTAAGGACATCTCCTCTGGGCTGGAGAGAAACTTGGAGTGGGAGGGGGAAGATCCAGTCGTCATTGTCCACGTAGGTACCAATGACATAGGTAGGACAAAGAAAGAGGTTCTGCTGAGAGAGTATGAGCAGCTAGGGGCTAAATTAAAAAGCAGAACCACAAAGGTAATAATCTCTGGATTACTACTTGAGCCACGAGCGAATTTGCATAGGGTGAATAAGTTCAGAGAAATGAACGAGTGGCTCAAAGACTGGTGTGGGAGAAATGGGTTTCGATTTGTGGGGCACTGGCACCAGTACTGGGATAAGAGGGAGCTGTTCCGTTTGGACGGGCTTCACTTGAACCATGCTGGGGCTAGAGTCCTGGCGAATCGAATAACTAGGGCTATAGAGAGGGCTTTAAACTAAATAGTGGGGGGAGGATCCAGGTGAGCGGGAATTTAAAAAGTCAATGAGAAATGAGAAAGCAATAGAGCAGGCTAGAGATGGGGGAAATAATAACCAGAGTGTGACAGGAAGGGACAGAATGTTTAAAAATAAGAGTGCAACAGAAAAAAAGGCCAAAACAAGGAAAAATGGTAAAAAGACAGTTAAAAGCTCTATATCTGAATGCACGCAGCATTTGTAACGAGATAAATGAGTTGACGGCACAAATAGATACAAATGGGTATGATCTGATTGCCATTACAGAGACGTGGTTGCAAGGCGACCAGGGCTGGGAACTGAATATTCCAGGGTATATGATAATTCGGAAGGATAGAAAGAAAGGAAAGGGAGGTGGGGTGGCTTTGTTGGTAAAAGATGGGATCAGTGCAGTGGTGGGAAGTGATATTGGCTCAGAAGATCAAGATGTAGAATCGGTTTGGGTGGAGAAAAAAATAATAAGGGGAAAAAGTCTCTGGTGGGCGTAGTCTACAGGCTCCCGAACAGTAGCAATGCTGTTGGACAGAGTATAAATCAACAAATAATGGAGGCCTGTAGAAAAGGTACGGTAATAATCATGGGTGATTTTAATCTCCATATTGATTGGACAAATCAAATTGGCCATGGTAGCCTGGAGGAGGAGTTCATAGAGTGCATCCGGGATGTTTTCCTAGAACAGTATGTAATGGAACCAACCAGGGAGCAGGCTATCTTGGATCTGGTACCATGTAATGAGACAGAATTAATAAATGATCTCATAGTAAAGGATCCTCTCGGAAAGAGTGATCATAGCACAGTTGAATTTCAAATTCAGTTGGAGGGTGAGATAGTTGTATCTCAAACCAGTGTCCTGATCTTAAACAAAGGCAATTATAATGGCATGAGGGCAGAACTGGTTCAAGTGGACTGGAAAAACAAATTAAATGGTAAAAAAGTTGAAATGCAGTGGCAGACATTTAAGGAGATATTTGATAACTCTCAACAAAAATATATTCCAGTGAGAAAGAAAGATATTAAGCAAAGGGAGCACCATCCGTGGCTAACTAAGGAAGTAAAGGATGGTATCAAATTGAAAATGAAGGCATACAATATTGCCAAGATTGGTGGGAGACCAGAGGATTGGGAAATTTTTAAAAACCAGCAAAGGATGACTAAAAAAATAATAAAGAGAGAGAAGATGAATTATGAGAGTAAGCTGGCAAGAAACATTAAAACAGATAGTAAGAGCTTCTACAGGTATATAAAAAGGAAGAGGGTAGCTAAAGTAAACGTTCGTCCCTTGGAGGATGAGACTGGGGAATTAATAATGGGGAATGGGGAAATGGCAGAGACTCTGAACAAATATTTTGCATCTGTCTTCACTGTAGAAGACACTAACAACATCCCAATAATGGATAATCAAGGGGTCACAGGGAGTGGGGAACTAAAGACAATCACTATCACTAAGGAAATAGTACTCAGTAAAATAATGGGACTAAAAGACGACAAGTCCCCTGGACCAGATGGCCTGCATCCCAGGGTCTTAAAAGAAGTGGCTGCAGAGATAGTGGATGCATTGGTTGCAATATACCAAAATTCCCTGGACTCGGGAGAGGTCCCAGCAGATTGGAAAACCGCTAATGTAACACCCCTATTTAAGAAAGGAGGGAGACAGAAAGCAGGAAACTATAGACCAGTTAGCCTAACATCTGTTGTTGGGAAAATGCTGGAGTCCTTCATTAAGGAAGCAGTAGCAGGGCATTTAGAAAAAACATACTGCAGTCAAACAGAGTCAGCATGGTTTTAGGAAAGGGAAATCATGTTTAACAAATTTGCTGGAATTCTTTGAGGATGTAACAAGCAGGGTGGACAAGGGTGAGCCAGTGGATGTGGTGTATTTGGATTTCCAGAAGGCATTCGATAAGGTGCCACATAAAAGGTTACTGCATAAGATAAGAGCTCACGGAGTTGGGAGTAATATATTAGCATGGATAGAGAATTGGCTAACTAACAGAAAGCAGAGAGTCGGGATAAATGGGTCATTTTCTGGTTGGCAAACAGTAACTAGTGGGGTGCCACAAGGATCGGTGCTGGGGCCCCAACTATTTACAATCTACATTAATGACTTGGATGAAAGGTCCGAGTGTAATGTAACCAAGTTTGCGGATGATACAAAGATGGGTGGGAAAGCAAGATGTGCAGAGGACTCAAAGAATCCGCAAAGGGATATAGACAGGCTAAGTGAGTGGGCAAACATTTGGCAGATGGAGTATAATGTGGGAAAGTGCGAGGTTATCCACTTTGACAGGAAAAATAAAAAAGCAAACCATTATTTAAATGGAGCGAGATTACAAAATGCTACAGTTCAGAGGGACCTGGGGGTCCTGGTGCATGAAACACAAAAAGTTAGCATGCAGGTACAGCATGTAATCAAAAAGGCAAATGGAACGTTGGCCTTTATTTCAAGGGGGTTGGAGTATAAAAGCAGGGAAGTCCTGCTACAACTGTACAGTTTTGGTCTCCTTATTTAAGGAAGGATATAATTGCATTGGAGGCAGTTCAGAGACGATTCACTAGGTTAATTCCAGAGATGAGGGGGTTGACTTATGAGGAAAGGTTGAGCAGGCTAGGCCTATACTCATTGGAATTTAGAAGAATGGGAGGTGATCTTATCGAAACATATAAGATACTGAGGGGGCTCGACAGGGTAGATGCAAAGAGGATGTTTCTCCTCATGGGGAAATCTAGAACTCGGGGGCACAGTCTCAGAATAAAGGGTCGCCCTTTTAGAACTGAGATGAGGAGGAACATCTTCTCTCAGAGGGTCGTAAATTTGTGGAATTCTCTGCCCCAGAGAGCCGTGGAGGCTGGGTCATTAAATACATTTAAAGCGGAGATAGACACATTTTTACAAGATAAGGGAGTGAAGGATTATGGGGTGCGGGCTGGGAAGTGGCTTTGAGCCCAAGATCAGCCAAGATCTTATTGAATGGCGGAGCAGGCTCGAGGGACCAAGTGGCCTATTCCTGCTCCTATTTCTTATGTTCTTATGTAATGTTGGTCAGGGCATCGGGAGAACTCCCTTCTCTTCTTCAAAATAGTGCTGTATAATCTTTTGTGTCCAGCTGAACAGGTAGACAAAGTGCTACTTACATGGGACATCAACATATTGAAGAGGGATTGTATGTTGGTGGATTCACCTCTAAAAATCTAATTTCATTTCTTTTTGGAGCAGATCTTCATGAGGAAGCAGATGCCAGGAGGGACTTAAATGTACGTGGACAAAGGGAAAAATAAAGTGATCAGGAGAGATTCAACTGCAGGTAGGCAAGAAAAATAAGAAGCTTTTAGTCAAAAAGATGGCTGGGGTGAGTTTTCTCCCCAATATTCCTTAGTGTAGGTAAAAACTGTTGGTTTCACCTACATTGATGAGCAGGGCTAAGAACCACTAAAATTTTAGCTACTTTTATATTGCACTGAGACTCTCACTAGTGGTGCCAGATCCCGCTATGTGGTGACTGAGTGACTGGCTACAATGTTTTAATTGGATCTTTCCAGCTTCAGGGCTCAGTGAATCACAGCAGGTTACTGTTGGCAAGACCTGAGCATTGGAGACAGGTGCCACTAGCATGGGTCTTGAGTAATATAACAGCAGCTTTCGACTTGAATAATTGCGGACACCTCACAAGAAAAAGAGACAAGGTGAAGTGATGACTATCAAGCAGGGCAAGTAAAGGAAACCGAGTTGTTAATATTAAGATAGTTTGAATGCCCTCCTCTTTAGCTCATACCAATGGAACATTTCATTCCTGTTTTGCCCTAGTGACATAAATTCATTCCGAGCTCAAAGTGAACAATCACAGTTTTGAATTCCCATTTCAAAATAATAAAAGAACATAAAACTTTTGAGTGATAATGATCCATGGAGACAGAGTGGGATGAGATCACAGGACAGGTATCAGTGAGGAAGGCTATTCCACCCAGCTTAGCTCATCCATTCAGCAAAAATATATAGCTCCCCATCACAGTATTCAGCAGTTTCTTAAAATATAAAACATAGAAACATAGAAAAATGGGAGCAGGAGTAGGCCAATCGGCCCTTCGAGCCTGCTCCGCCATTCAATATGATCATGGCTGATCCTCTATCTCAATACCATATTCCCGCTCTCTCCCCATACCCCTTGACGCCTTTTGTGCCTAGAAATCTAATCCATCTCCTTCTTAAATATATTCAGTGACTTGGCCTCCACAGCCTTCTGTGGTAGAGAATTCCACAGGTTCACCACCCTCTGAGTGAAGAAATTTCTCCTCATCTTAGTCCTAAATGTCATACCCTGTATCCTGAGACTGTGACCCCTCGTTCTAGAGCCCCCAGCCAGGGAAACATCCTCCCTGCACCCAGTCTGTCTAGCCCTGTCAGAATTTTATACGTTTCAATGAGATCCCCTCTCATTCTTCTAAACTCTAGTGAATACAGGCCTAGTCGATCCAATCTCTCCTCATATGACAGTCCTGCCATCCCAGGAATCAGTCTGGTGAACCTTCACTGCACTCCCTCTATGGCAAGTATATCCTTTCTTAGGTAAGGAGACCAAAACTGCACACAGTACTCCAGGTGTGGTCTCACCAAGGCCCTGTACAACTGTAGTAAGACATCCTTGCTCCTGTACTCAAATCCTCTTGCAATGAAGGCCAACATACCATTTGCCTTCCTAACTGCTTGCTGCACCTGTATGTTTGCTTTCAGTGACTGGTGTACAAGGACACCCAGGTCCCTTTGTACATCAGCATTTCCCAATCTATCACCATTTAAATAATACTCTACCTTTCTGTTTTTCCTACCAAAGTGGATAACTTCACATTTATCCACGTTATACTGCACCTGCCATGTATTTGCCCACTCACTCAACTTGTCTAAATCACCTTGAAGCCTCTTTGCATCCTCCTCACAACTCACAATCCCACCTAGTTTTGTGTCGTCAGCAAACTTGGAAATATTACATTTGGTTCCCTCATCCAAATCATTGATATATATTGTGAATAGCTGGGGCCCAAGCACTGATCCCTGCGGTACCCCACTAGTCACCGCCTGCCACCCCAAAAAGACCCATTTATTCCTACTCTCTGTTTCCTGTCTGTTCATCAATTTTCAATCCATGCCAATATATTACCCCCAATCCCATGTGCCTTAATTTTGCACACTAACCTTTTATGTGGGACTTTATCAAAGGCCTTCTGAAAATCCAAATACACCACATCCACTGGTTCTCCCTTATCTATTCTACCAGTTACATCCTCAAAAACTCCAGTAGGTTTGTCAAACGCGATTTCCCTTTCATAAATCAATGTTGACTTTGTCTAATCCTGTTGATATTTTCTAAGTGTCCTGTTATCACATCCTTTATAATAGACTCCAGCATTTTCCCTACTACTGATGTTAGGCTAACCGGTCTGTAGTTCCCTGTTTTCTCTCTCCCTGCTTTTTTAAATAGTGGGGTTACATTTGCCACCCTCCAATCTGCAGGAACTGTTCCATAATCTATATTCTTGGGTTTATGCCTCCATTACCCCACCTAGGATTCCACTCTACATGTTGGAATGTTCTTTATGTGAAGAGCTTCCTGATATCAGTTCTATTTTGGTCTTTCACTTGTTTGGACATGTGTCCTGTGTTCCTAATATCATGGTTTAATTTGAAGTAATATTCTAGATTTACCTTTTCCATAACATTTACCAACTTAATGCCTGTATAAGGCCACCTCTCAGATGCCTCCTTTCAAAGCTGAAAAGACCAAGTTTCTCAAGTCTTTCTTCAAAACTCAGTCCTCTGTTGTTGGGGTTAAGGATCAGTCAACTGTGCAGTTCCAACACCAAATGACAATCATTTTCTTTTATTAAAAAAAAATCTTGTTTGTTGTGCAGTAAAATTTCTATTTGCATCGTCTAAAAGGGATCTGAAGGCTGGAAAAAAAACTAAGTATGAGGTGATATCAAGATTTTGCTTGCAGGTAACTTATCATTCTCTCTCTCTGTCTCCATCGCTGGCTGTGTGCCTGTCCCTCCCTGTCTTCATGTCCCTCTCTGTCTTCATGTCCCTGTGTCAGCTGTGGCTCAGTTGGTAGCACTCTCACCTCTGAGTCAGGAGGTTGTGGGTTCAAATCCCATTCAGAGACTTGAGCACAAAAATCTAGGCTGACACTCCAGTGCCGTCCTGAGCTCCGCTGTACTGTTGGAGGTGACGTCTTTCGGATGCGACGTTAAACCGAGGCCCCGTCCGCTCTTTCAGGTGGACGTAAAAGATCCCATGGCACTATATCAAAGAAGAGCAGGAGAGTTATCCCCAGTGCCTGGCCAATATTTATCCCTCAATCAACATCACTAAAAAGCAGATTATCTTGTCATTATCACTGTTTGTGGGAGCTTGCTGTGCGCAAATTAGCTGCCACGTTTCCTACATTACAAGAGTGACTGCACTTCAAAAGTAGTTCATTGGCTGTAAAGCGCTTTGGTCCGGTGGTTGTGAAAGACGCGATATAAATGCAAGTCTTTCTTTCTTCTTCTTCTTTCCCTCTCTGTCTTCATGTCCCTCTCATGTCTTTGTCTACTTCTCTATCCTACGATGAAAACACTCAAATCCACAAAATCATTTCCAAGACACATCATTCAGTAATTTCTAATCGTGAAAAAAACCACTTAGCTTCCTCTTCCTCTTAACAATTATAGCAAAAAAAATGTCCCTACCAAACAGGAAATTTTGTGAAAATTATCGGCAGGAATTTCACCCAGGCCCCGGCATCAACTTCAATGCATTCCTCTCTGAAGCTTTCAATTCAATTCATGTTGGAAAGGCTTCAAAACAATGACCTCCTTTCTCTTACCAGATCGACTTCTCACTTTTGTCCACCCCAGTCCAACACCGGCATCTCCGCATCACAGATTCTTATTGGCTAGGCTACTGACAAAACATTTTTGGTTAGCACACAAGACACCGCATTCAAATACTATGGGCTGGATTTTGATACTGGGGCGGGTTGGGGTCGTGTCATCCGCATTTCGTGTTATCCACCCGACTGCGATTGGATGTGGGAGATTGATGCAATTTTCACCTAATTGGGCAATTGAGTTCCAGCATGTGGGAACCCATGAACCAATTAGTGGTTTCAGTCTGAAAGTCACCTCTGATGATGTCATCATTGCTGCTGCATTGTAGGTCAGAGACTGCTTGGCCTTTGCTGTGAGAGGACCTGGATGCAAAAGCTCTAAGGAGAGAGAGAGAGAGAGAGAGAGATTTTTTTTTTGCATCCAGGTCCTCTCACAGCAAAGCCAGGCAGTCTCTAAAGACATTCAATGCAGCAGCATCAGAGACGACTTTCAGACCTAATACTACTACTAGCTTCATCACATCTCCGTTGTAATAGTGGACCTGCAGCTGATAGTCAGCTATCCAAATGTGCTCCCGCCAGGTTTCACAATCGTGGTTCAGAACAGGCATGCTTCACGTAGAACAAGGGTTAAAATCACAAAGGCCTTTCAAAATGGCATTATAGAGCCAATTTAGTGCTTGTTAAGGGCCTTAACAGCCTATCCCGCCTCTTAAAGACGGGAAGGAGTCGGGACCAGCAGACGCGATTTAATGAAAATTGCGTGGAGGCGGGATGGAGGCGGACTTGTGCCCACCCGCCAGTTTTCACAATTTTAACTCCCACACGCCTCCAAACCCGCCTCCACGGGTCAATGAAAATCCAGCCCTATGTCTGCAAACTAAACTCTGTGAAGTAGCTAATAGACACCACTTTGGAAAAAAGAGCATAACCACAGAGGCCTGGTTAAAGCAAAGGAGCAGCAAACATATTACATTGCAACAAGACAATTTTATTTTAGAGAAGGGCGAAACTGGATCAATTAGGGTGGAAATCTGTAACATCAAGGGAAGAAAATTAATAGCTGGGAATTGCAACAGAAGAAAGTAACACGGAATTATTTCCACAATGACGAGTGCATTGTGGAATGGGAAGCTGATAATTATGGGATCAGCGGGGAATCAGTCGCGGGAGAGGGAAGTCAGTTCGTGGAACGGAAGCAGCAATGTCTTTCTTTATACAGGGACCTGTGAAAAGCCACAATTTTAATTGTAAGCTTCGATAATAGAATGTTTGGAGGCTGGAGAAAGATGGAATCGCGACGCTGATGATATTAGATTTAATATGGTGGAATGAGCTGGAGCAAGGAATTATATTTTGGGAAAACTGATTTTCATGGAAAAAGGGAAGACTGATTGGGAAGTAATAGTGGAAAAATAAACACAAGAACAGTTGAATACTTTAAGTATATATCTGTACATCATACATTTTTATAGGCCAAAAGCCAATGTAAAAATTAATATTTTAATGGTTAAATAGAATGGTTTAAAAATTAGCACAACAAAATGCAAGAGCTAATAGGAAAAACTTAAATGAGATTTATGAGGGAAGCACATTCTTAGCGAGCAAAATATTAAGGAAAAGGGAAAGAGCCCAACAGCTAAGAAAGGTGAAATAAATGGGGAGGTAAGGAGTACAGCTGAAATGTTTATTCGATGATAATGACACATGAAGATTTCATGGTAAAAATTGTCTGTGGTATTCCCTGAACCGTTACTGCAGGGATGTGAGAAGAATTCCAGCTCATAGGTTAGTAATGAAATGCTCATTAAAATATTGGAGGCCTTGAATATTCATGAGGCATTAGGACTTGGAAAACATAAGAGTACAACTAAGGGGGCTGTGGCAGAAATATGTTCTAGCTCACTGAGCACAAGACTTGTTGTAGAAGATACAAGATACTTAATATCATTCTAATTCAGGAGGCCTGAGAGGGAAGTACAATGGACAATAAAGGAAGCATTTCAAGTCAGATTAATGAAAGACAGATCATGATTGATTAATTAAATTCTTCGATGGTGAAATGTGGGTGCTACTCTATATTCCGATGTTTAGAAAGTGTATGATAAGGTCCATCACGACATTAATTTTGGAGGTCCTCTATGAGGTTAGTCATGGAGGTCCTGCCAGTCATTTGCCCCTTTCCACTGCACCACCTGAGTTTTTTGCCCCGTCCAACATGCACCACTATAATCTGTTTAAAAGCTTATCACTTTATTGGTGTTTGACATTGGTCAGTAACTAAGAGGAACCTTTGATTTTTTCACTGGAAATCAAACATGCAGAAATATGAATATTAGGCTTCGGTTGTAATCCTAGCCAACAAAATAATTAACGTTAAAACCCTCCAAAGTGCTGTGTACATTTACATTTTTATCTACAGCAAGGCAGGTTTTTGAAATGCTGCATCTGACGTTTATGCAGCTGTGAATTATTAATCATTATTTATAGAAAGGAAAGGCCGACATTCCTATGATGCTTTATCATTGCCTCATGCAATTACTTTACATGGTTTGCATGGCAACGTCCCTCAAACAATGAAATGGTTCATTACGCCTTGGTAAAGCATCTTGGGACTCTACTTGCATTTATATAGCGCCTTTCATCACCTCGGGGTATCAAAAAAGCTTTACAGCCAATTAAGTCATTTTGAAGTGTAGTCACTGTTGTAATGTCAGGAAGCACAGCAGCCAATTTATACACTGCAAGATCCCACAAACAGCAATTAAATTAACGATCAGATAGTTTTTTTTTATGTCATGTTAGTTGAGGCATAAACATTGGCCAGGACACCAGGAGAACTCTCCTGTCATGGGAGGATCTATTGAGAGGGCAAAAAGAGTATTGGTTTAATGTCTCATCTGAAAGATGGGAGCGCTGACAGTGCAGCACTCCCTCAGTACTGTACTGAAGTGTCGGCCTAGATTATATGCTCAAGTCCTGAAGTTGGACTTGACTCAAAACCTTCTGACTCGGAAGCAAGGCTGCTTCCACTGAGCCAAGGGTGACACCTGATTCATAAGGTTTTAATATCCACCTGCAACAATGGAGCAAGCAGAGGTGGTCTCGGTTTAACATCTCGATGAAAGGACAGCAACCATATGGGTTGTGGGAGCCCATAAAACCCTCCCACCGTATAGGGATAACCACCCCCTAATTGGCTGGTACAAATATGGTTATGGTTATGGAGGAGTGTTCACGTTGTAGCCTGTCAGATGGTTAATCAGCCTGTGATGCCTTCCACTACTTCACACTATTCTCCAAAGGAAAGATTGTGAAGATCTGAAAACAGCAACCAATTTTATGGGTAAATTTAGTTATTTGTTTTAGGAATCAAGTAATTTTTAATTTTTTTGTTATGTTAGAGATGTTGATTTTAGCTACACACCTGACTGAAGAAAGAAAATAGCGGTTGAAAATAATGTGAAGAAATTATTTTAGTAATTTAGTTGGTTTTGTGATACTTGCTGGTTTGTGAATGGTAGCTTTGGAGGTGCCATCATTTGGTTGAGCTGTTAAACCGAGGCCGCTTCTGTCCTCTCAGGTGAACGTGAAAGATCCCATGGCACTATTTCGAAGAAGGGCAGGGGAGTTCTCCCCGGTGTCCTGGTCAATATTTATCCCTCAACCAACATAAGTAAACAGATTATCTGGTCATTATCCCATTGCTGTTTATGGGACCTTGCTGTGCGCAAATTGGCTGCCATTGTTTCCTGCATTAAACAGTGACTACACTTCAAAAGTACTTGGCAGTGTTAAAATATCTTAACCACCACTGTTATTTACTGCTATGAAATATTGTTGAGCTTCACGCTCCAAGAGATACTATATTCCTTACCTAATTCTCATTCTCTGAATTATAGTAAATTAGTCCCAATTCTAGAATTTTTTTTGGGAGCATTTCCAACGCTCTTAACTGCATAAACTCTGGAATAGACACTACCTCCTTCCTGAAAATTAAATGAAATTAAATGCTCTGTGTCAAATGATTACTTTACCGAGATTGTAGGGACGAGTGGATCTGCCGTGGTGTTGCATATGGCAGCTTGGAGTATATGGTTTTTCTCTTGCCTCTCTCTGCTATCTTTGTGCTGCTATTTGTCTCTGTCTCTCTCTCTCTCTCTCTCCCTCTTCTGCTTTTGTCTCTCCTTCACTTCTCCTCTTCTCTATTTTTCCCCCCCCTGACAGGCAGGAGATGGTGGGTGACACGGACCGGTGCAGTGGTGAAAGAGCCACCGGAAGCTGCAGTCTGCATTTTTCACTGGGCGTTGCACAGAAGATGTGGTCCTCAACTGCTCCTTTGCCACCCTTACCCCCATCACTCGGGCTTCCACCCACCCATTGCTCCCATCATGTGCTCTACTCCACTTGCCCATCCCCTTCCTATCACCCCCTCACTCCCACCACTACCCCAATATCTTCCCCTTTGAACTATTTACTCAACCTGTGTATTCTCCCCTATACCTCACTCCACTGTCACTCACCTCATAATAGTTCTTGATCCCCCAAGGACAGGTGGGAGAGGCCAGAGGTCACATGCTGAACCTATTTTCTTTCTCCCCTCTCCCATTACCCTCTTCTACTATCTATTTCCCTCAAAGAGGCCTTGTTTGCTTTCAAAATTTAACTTGTGCTATTTAAGAACATAAGAACATAAGAAATAGGAGCAGGAATAGGCCACTTGGCCCCTCGAGCCTGCTCCACCATTCAATAAGATCATGGCTGATCTAGGGCTCAAAGCCACTTCCTCACCTGCTCCCCATAACCCTTCACTCCCTTATCTTGCAAAAATCTGTCTATCTCCACCTTAAATGTATTTAATGATCCAGCCTCCACAGCTCTCTGGGGCAGAGAATTCCACAGATTTACGACCCTCTGAGAGAAGAAATTCCTCCTCATCTCAGTTCGAAAAGGGCGACCCTTTATTCTAAAACTGTGCCCCCGAGTTCTAGATTTCCCCACGAGGGGAAACATCCTCTCTGCATCTACCTTGTCGTGCCCCCTCAGTATCTTATATGTTTCAATAAGATCACCTCTCATTCTTCTAAATTCCAATGAGTATAGGCCCAGCCTGCTCAACCTTTCCTCATAAGTCAACCCCCTCATCTCTGGAATTAACCTAGTGAATCATCTCTGAACTGCCTCCAATGCAAGTATATCCTTCCTTAAATAAGACCAAAACTGTACGCAGTACTCAAGGTGTGGTCTCACCAATACCCTGTACAGTTGTAGCAGGACTTCCCTGCTTTTATACTCCAACCCCCTTGAAATAAAGGCCAACGTTCCATTTGCCTTTTTGATTACTTGCTGTACCTGCATGCTAACTTTTTGTGTTTCATGCACAAGGACCCCCAGGTCCCTCTGAACTGTAGCATTTTGTAATCTCTCTCCATTTAAATAATAATTTGCTTTTTTATTTTTCCTGCCAAAGTGTATAACCTCGCACTTTCCCACATTATACTCCATCTGCCAAATGTTTGCCCACTCACCTAGCCTGTCTATATCCCTTTGCAGATTCTTTGTGTCCTCTGCACAACTTGCTTTCCCACCCATCTTTGTATCATCCGCAAACTTGGCTACATTACACTCGATCCCTTTATCCAAGTTATTAATGTAGATTGTAAATAGTTGAGGCCCCAGCACCGATCCTTGTGGCACCCCACTAGTTACCGTTTGCCAACCGGAAAATGACTCATTTATCCCGACTCTCTGCTTTCTGTTAGCCAGCCAATTCTCTATCCATGCTAATATATTACCCCCAACTCCGTGAACTCTGATCTTATGCGGTCGGCAGCAGGGAAGGAGGAGCGGACCTGGTTGGAGCGGCAGAGGCCTGAGGTGAGTCAATAAAGGGAGGCCCGAGGCTCAGGTAGGCCTCAGACCAGCGTCGACAGCGGGGGAGGAGGAGCCTTTCTTTCTTTCTCTCTCCCACAGAGCGGTCGGCAGCAGGGAAGGAGGAGCGGACCTGGTTGGAGCGGCAGAGGCCTGAGGTGAGTCAATAAAGGGAGGCCCGAGGCTCAGGTAGGCCTCAGACCAGCGTCGACAGCGGGGGAGGAGGAGCCTTTCTTTCTTTCTCTCTCCCACAGAGCGGTCGGCAGTGGGGAAGGAGGAGCGGACCTGGTTGGAGCGGCAGAGGCCTGAGGTGAGTCATTAAACTCACCTACGTGGCCTTTTTCACCAGCGGGGTAAGAGCTTCGCGGGCTTTTTCAAAGGCAGGGGGCGGGGCCAATTCATTGGTACCCGTATATAGGTGGAGCGGTTGCGGGGAAGGAGGAGCGGACCTGGTTGGACTAGTAGTGACTCCCACCCTCCCACCTCCTCTAACCTTTAGGGGTAGAGGTAATTTAAAAGGTAGGTTCAATTTTATATTTTGTTTTCAGGGACTTAACTCCTGGACCTAAGATAAATAAGTTTAAATTTTAGTAATAAAGTAACATAAGGGTTAAGTCATGACAGGAAGTCTCGGACCCGTTTCATGCTCCTCCTGTGCCATGTGGGAAACCAGGGACACGTCCAGTGTCCCTGACAACTACGTGTGCGGGAAGTGTGTCCAGCTGCAGCTCCTGACAGCCCGCATGGCGGTGCTGGAGCTGCGGGTGGACTCACTCTGGAGCATGCACGATGCCGAGAACTCGGTGAATCGCTCATTTAGTGAGTTGTCCACACCGCAGGTAAAGGCTAGGACAGACAGTGAATGGGTGACCAAGAAGCAGGGCAATATCAGGAAGGTAGTGCAGGAGTCCCCTGTGGTCATCTCCCTCCAAAACAGGTATGCCGCTTTGGATACTGTTGGGGGAGATGGCCTACCAGGGGAAGGCACCAGCAGCCAGGTTCATGGCACCATGGCTGGCTCTGCTGCACAGCAGGGCGGGAAAAAGAGTGGTAGGGCTATAGTGATAGGGGACTCAATTGTAAGGGGAATAGACAGGAGTTTCTGTGGCCGCAACCGAGATTCCAGGATGGTATGTTGCCTCCCTGGTGCAAGGGTCAAGGATGTCTCGGAGCGGCTGCAGAACATTCTGAAGAGGGAGGGTGAACAGCCAGCTGTCGTGGTGCATGTAGGTACCAACGATATAAGTAAAAAGCGGGAAGAGGTCCTACAAGCAGAATTTAGGGAGCTAGGAGCTAAATTAAAAAGTAGGACCTCTAAGGTAGTAATCTCTGGATTGCTACCAGGGCCACGTGCTAATCAGAATAGAGAGAACAGGATAGTGAGATTGAATACGTGGCTTGAGCAGTGGTGCAGGAGGGAGGGATTCAAATTCCTGAGGCATTGGAACCAGTTCTGGGGGAAGTGGGACCTGTACAAAAGGGACGGTCTGCACTTGGGCAGGACTGGAACCGATGTCCTCGGGGTAATATTTGCTAAAGCAGTTCGGGAGGATTTAAACTAATATGGCAGGGGAAGGGGAACCTATGTAGCGAAACAGGGGGAAGTAATATGCAGTCAGAAACAAATGTTAGAAGGGTGAGAAACAATAGGGGAAGGCCGAGTAAACAAAGGCAAGAAACACAAAGGGCCATACTAAATCAGAAGTCTAAAAGGACAAAGGATGTTAATAAAATAAGCCTAAAGGCTCTGTGTCTTAATGCAAGGAGTATCCGTAATAAGGTGGATGAATTGACTGTGCAAATAGATGTTAACGGATACGATGTGATTGGGATTACAGAGACGTGGCTCCAGAACAATCAAGGCTGGGAACTGAACATCCAGGGGTATTCAACATTTAGAAAGGATAGAATAAAAGGAAAAGGGGGTGGGGTAGCATTGCTGGTTAAAGAGGAGATTAATGCAATAGCTAGGAAGGACATCAGCTTGGAGGATGTGGAATCAATATGGGTTGAGCTGCAGAACACCAAAGGGCAGAAAACGTTAGTGGGAGTTGTGTACAGACCTCCAAACAGCAGTAGTGAGGTGGGGGAGGGTATGAAACAGGAAATCAGAGGTGCGTGCAAAAAAGGCACGGCAGTTATCATGGGTGACTTTAATATGCATATAGATTGGGCTACTCAACCTGGAAGCAATACGGTGGAGGAGGATTTCCTGGAGTGTTTAAGGGATGGTTTCCTAAACCAATATGTTGAGGAACCAACTCGAGGGGAGGCCATCCTGGACTGGGTGTTGTGTAATGAGGAAGGACTAATCAGCAATCTTGTGGTACGAGGCCCCCTGGGGAAGAGTGACCATAGTATGGTGGAGTTCTACATTAGGATGGAGAAGGAAACAGTTAAGTCAGAGACCATGGTCCAGAACTTAAATAAGGGCAACTTTGAGGGTATGAGGCGTGAATTGGCGAGGTTAAATTGGCAAGCGATATTTAAGGGGCTATCAGTGGAAGGGCAATGGCAGACATTTAGAGATCGCATGGATGAACTACAACAATTGTACATCCCGGTCTGGCGTAAAAATAAAAAAGGGAAGGTGGCTCAACCATGGCTAACAAGGGAAATCAGGGATAGTATTAAAACCAAGGAAGTTGCATACAAATTGGCCAGAAGTAGCAGCAAACCCGAGGACTGGGAGAACTTCAAAACTCAGCAGAGGAGGACGAAGGGTTTGATTAGGGCAGGGAAAATAAAATATGAAAGGAAGCTTGCAGAGAACATTAAAATGGACTGCAAAAGCTTCTATAAATATGTAAAAAGAAAGAGGTTAGTAAAAACAAACGTAGGTCCCCTGCAGTCGGAAACAGGGGAAGTCGTAATGGGGAACAAGGAAATGGCAGATCAATTGAACAAGTACTTTGGTTCGGTGTTTACTGTGGAGGACACACACAACCTGCTGGAAATAAAAGGGGTCAGAGGATCTGGTAAGAGGGAGGAGCTGAGGGAAATCCTTATTAGTCGGGAAAAGGTATTGGGGAAATTGATGGGACTGAAGGCTGAAAAATCCCCGGGGCCTGATGGTCTGCATCCCAGAGTACTTAAGGAGGTGGCCTTGGAAATAGTGGATGCATTGACGATCATTTTCCAACATTCCTTAGACTCTGGATCAGTTCCGATGGAGTGGAGGGTGGCCAATGTAACCCCTCTTTTTAAAAAAGGAGGGAGGGAGAAAGCAGGGAATTATAGACCGGTCAGCCTGACATCGGTCGTGGGTAAAATGATGGAAGCAATTATTAAAGATGTCATAACAGACCATTTGGAAAGTGGCGACATGATAGGTCCAAGTCAGCATGGATTTGTGAAAGGGAAATCATGCTTGACAAATCTTCTGGAATTTTTTGAGGATGTTTCCAATAGGGTGGACAGGGGGGAACCAGTAGATGTGGTGTATTTGGACTTTCAGAAGGCCTTCGACAAGGTCCCACACAAGAGATTGGTGAGCAAAGTTAAAGCACATGGGATTGGGGGTAATGTGTTGACGTGGATTGAGAACTGGTTGGCACACAGGAAACAAAGAGTAGGAGTAAATGGGTACTTTTCAGAATGGCAGGCAGTGACCAGCGGGGTACCGCAGGGTTCGGTGCTGGGACCCCAGCTGTTTACATTATATATTAATGATTTGGACGAAGGGATTAAATGTAATATCTCCAAATTTGCGGATGACACTAAATTGGGAGGCAGTGTGAACAATGAGGAGGATGCTAGGAGGCTACAGAGTGACTTGGACAGGTTGGGTGAATGGGCAAATGTATGGCAGATGAAGTACAATGTGGATAAATGTGAGGTTATCCACTTTGGTGGTAAAAATAGAGAGGCGGACTATTACCTGAATGGTGGCAGATTAGGGAAAGGGGAGGTGCAACGAGACCTGGGCGTCATGGTACATCAGTCACTGAAGGTGGGAATGCAAGTGCAGCAGGCAGTCAAGAAAGCAAACGGAATGATGGCCTTCATAGCAAGGGGATTTGAGTACAGGAGTAGGGAGGTGATGCTGCAGTTGTACAGGGCCTTGGTGAGGCCACACCTGGAGTATTGTGCGCAGTTTTGGTCTCCTAACTTAAGGAAGGACATTCTTGCTATTGAGGGAGTGCAGCGAAGGTTCACTAGATTGATTCCTGGGATGGCCGGACTGACATATCAAGAAAGATTGGGTCAACTGAACTTGTATCCTCTGGAGTTCAGAAGAATGAGGGGGGATCTTATAGAGACATTTAAAATCCTGACTGGTTTAGACAAATTAGATGCGGGCAGAATGTTCCCAATGTTAGGGAAAACTAGAACCAGGGGTCACAGTCTAAGGATTAAGGGGAAGCCATTTAAGACTGAGCTGAGGAGGAACTTCTTTACCCAGAGAGTGGTGAATCTATGGAATTCTCTTCCACAGAAGGTTGTTGAGGCCAGTTCGCTAAATATATTCAAAAGGGAGTTAGATATAACACTCACAACTAGGGGGATCAAGGGGTATGGCGAGAAAGCAGGAATGGGGTACTGAGGTAGCATGTTCAGCCATGAACGCATTGAATGGCGGTGCAGGCTCGAAGGACCGAATGGTCTACTCCTGTACCTATTTTCTATGTTTCTATGTAACCTTTTACGTGGCACCTTATCGAATGCTTTCTGGAAATCCAAATACACCACATCTATTGGTTCACCTTTGTCCACCCTGCTCGTTACCTCCTCAAAGAACTCCAGCAAATTTGTTAAACATGATTTCCCTTTCATAAAACCATGCTTGACTGCATTATGATTTTAAAAACTAAAATTAGAATGAGGAAATATACTCTCTCTTTCTCTTGCAGAGGTGAATGGAATTACAATTGGGTTCTACAATAAGCCGATAACCTGCTCCGCCAGATTACCACACATGCAGTGACGATGAAAATTTACTCCACTGTCTCTCTCACTCTCTGTCTCACAGGAGTTAGCAACTAAGAATCTGTCTCACAGTTCCAAACAGTAATACCTTTACATTTGCTGTCAACAAAACACAGATGAAATAAGTAAATGCTTTCTGTTGGCTTTAAAATTTAATTTTTTTTTCTAAATTTAGCTAACATTAGCGTAAGGAAATGTGTAATCAGAACACTGTCCATTCTCCTCACTCTCAGACACAAACACACACTCTGGCCGGAATTTTCTGGCGTCCCTGCGGGCGCGATTGGAGGTGGGTCAGAAGGGAAATTTGAAATAACCTGGAGCGGGTCAGTAATCCGCCATCATCCCGCCCCCACACGCCTTTCCCTCGGGCGCGTTTGCCAGCATGGCAGCGACCCAAGCGACAGAGGCGGCTGAGGTAATTTAGATAATTATTAGGTACTTGTCAGACCCTTAAGCCTCTTTTTAACCCTACCTTTCAAATTTCCCGGATGACCACAGGAGCCACGTCCGTGAACCTGAGGCGGCCATTGATCCAGCTGATTAGTGCACAGCATGAAAAGTACAATAAAAACTCCCACCTGATACCTGGTCACTTTTCTAAGGCAGGTGCTGTTGCTGAGTTCATTGTCAGCACAGGTTTAGTTTTTTAGAGGTTGCAAGTCTTTTCAGCAAAGTTGGGATCCACTGTCACCTCATTGGTAGAACCTATCACACCATTGATAGCTTGCTTCTGTCATCTCTACTTGACCTGCCATCTATTACAGAAGCATGGGTGCCGTTTATACTGTCTCACCTTGGTTCGCAGAATCAGACCATGATGGGCCCCAACTCCAGCAGCACCAGGCACACCAGCAGCACCAACAAAAACACCACCAACCTTCTCCTCAACCACCTGATGCTGCACAGGACAGAGGGCATCAGCACAGGGCTGCACCGCACCGGAGGCGATACCCCCAACACAGGGTATACAGGCAGAGGATAAGCTTCCTCAACATGACTGAGCAGCAGTGCCAAAGGAGGCTCAGGCTATCGCGCCAGGTCATTGCAGACATTTGCAGATTGCTGGAGCAAAACCTGAAGCCCAGAGGAACGGGTGGACACACCTTACCAGTGGCTGTCAAAGTCACCACCGCCCTCAACTTCTTTGCCTCAGGCTCCTTCCAAGGATCTGCAGCAGACATTTACGGCATCTCGCAGTCGGCCGCCCATAGATGCGTCACACAGGTCACCGATGCCCTGTTTGACAAGTCAACCAATTATATCAACTTTGCCACTGAAGCCAGTGTTAGTGAGCGGGCGCTGGGCTTTGCCACTCTGGCTGGCTTCCCACGGGTGTAGGGCATCATCGACAGCACACATGTGGCCATCAGAGCACCCCATCATCACCCAGGAGTCTTTGTCAACCGCAAGGGCTTCCACTCCCTCAATATGCAGCTCGTCTGCAACCATATGAAGATCATCATGCTTGTGTGCACCAAATTCCCTGGCAGCTGAGATGACTCTTTCGTCCTTTGCCAGTCCACCCTCCCTCAGCTCTTCGCTCCTCCAAACAGACTTTCCAGCTGGCTGCTTGGAGACAAGGGCTATCCAATGGAGGCATGGCTCATGACACCCCTGAGGAGGCCAAGTACTGAGGCCCAGGAGAGATATAATGAAAGCCACATTTCCACCAGATGTGTCATAGAGCAGACAATAGGCATGCTGAAAATGCGCTTCAGATACCTTGACAGATCTGGAGGAGCCCTTCAGTATGCACCAGCCAGGGTCTCCAGAATCGTCGTGGTCTGCTGTGCACTGCGCAACATAGCGCAGCAGCGAGGATTAGCACTGCATGAGCATCAAGGCTCTGAGTGCACAGCCTCTTCAGAGGAGGAGGAGCAGGAGGAGGAGCATCAGCTGAAAGACGAGGAGGAGGAGGAGCAGGAGGAGCCTGCGGTCCAGATCCCACCAGCACCCGAGCACATTGCTGCCCGGGAGGCCAGGGATTCACTCCAGTGGCTTCAGCAGAGGTAGTTGCAGGCTGCTCACTTCCCTGCTGCGACTGCATTGACACTTTCGCCAGACGTCCTCTGGGTTTTGGAGCCTGTGATGGCGCCGCCAAAGTCTGCTTCTCCTGCGACTGTGGAGGGGTAGACTCGGCCATCGCGATCCGAGGAGCCACCTGGGCCTCTGACTGGTGGGGGGGTGGGGGGGCGGGGCAATGGGGGAGAAGTGTGAATGCTTTGAGAGGAGCCCCCACTTCCATGTCCCCTCTCACTATCATCCCTCTCACTGGCCACCTGCACTTCACTGCAGTGGGGCCATGAGGACCCAAGTCTACGTTGACATCCTTCCTAGACAGTAGGTCTATGAGTCTCTGCCATCTATTCTCCATAGAGACCATGTGCTCCTGTGAGTGGTGCATTCGCTGCTCCATGCAGGTGGCCATCCTATCCATGGAAGAGCCAACAGTCGCCATCGCCTGCGACACAGTGGTACTCATGTTGGAGATGACTCCTCCATTCTCTGAACATTTGCAGACATCACGGTGACAAAACCTGTCAGAGCCTCCTGCACTTCCTGCTGCACCTCCAGGATCGCCCTCTTTGTGGATGGCCCCCGAGGCTCAGCGTCTGCATGCAACTGAGCAGAGCGGAGAGCGTCCTGCACCCTCTGGCGAGGAGTTCCCACTGCTGTCCCTGTCTCCTTCATCTCCTCTTGCTCACTTCTGACTTGTGAGACACCAGGTGACAACACTACTCTATCTTGCGTGGCACCCACCCAGGTGTGCGTATCTGTGCTGGTGCTGGGTGTGCTTATGTCTGGTGAAGCTGCACCCTCAGAGGCTGGAGGCTACTCTGAGGAGTCATCTTCCTCTTCCTCCTGGACAGTGAGGGGGGTGGGGGGGGGGGGGGGGGTCTCTTGATAGACCTGTAGGAGAGTAAAGAGATGAGTTAGAAATGTCATATTAAGAATGGGTACAGATAACATTACACACATGATGACCATTCATTGGCTGCTGACATCAGTCCCCATATGAGTCACTGATGTATGCCATGTAGCTGTGAGATGTAATTCTGTCACCAGGTTGCTGAGATGTCCCCCTCTCTCCGTCTCCCACCTTCAGCTGCTCGGCAACTCCAGAGATTTCCAGAGCGACCTCCTCTGCTGCTGTTAAGGTGGCCAGTGATGGAGGGCTATCTCTGGTTCTCTCCCTCTCCCTCTTATTGTGGGCTCTCTTCTCCTGCAAGGAGGGAAAGAAGAGAAGGTTGAGTGAGAGTGATGGAATGAGTGTAAGGAATGGAAGGGTTACATGGGTAGAGGGTGACTATGATGAAGTGGGGTGCCAATGCCAAGTGGCCTCTGTGTGTGTTGTTAGTTGGTATGATTACATTAGGATGAGTGTGAGTGTGAGGGGTGGTTAGTCAGATGGGATGTGATAATGTAGATAGAGAAAGAGGGATGTGTGGACATGCAAGGTATGTTGGTGTGAGTAATGATGTGCAGGAGCAGGTTTGGGAAGGCAGAGTGATGGGGATGTGATGAGAGGCACAGCAGGATGAAGGTGAGTGTGGCTTTGCACTCACCTTTCCTGATCTAATGAGGTCATTGAAATATTTCCGGCATTGCACCCAGGTCCTCCTTACAACATCACTGCTGTTCACCTCCTCTTCTATTTGGAGCCAGACTCCTTTGGCCCGCTGGGGAGGTCTCTTCCGCCCACTGGAAGGGAAGAGGACCTCCCTGCATGCCCTCACTCCCTCCACAAGCATATGGAGGGAGTCATCGGAGAACCTGGGTGCAGCCCTCTGCCTCCGTGCATTCATGTTTCCAACTGTTTGGAACACTCCTATGGTCCAGTGCAGTGCCTGCACACTCCGAGATGAACCTTCAAATGCAATATGGCCATGGCTCCTTTAAATATCGATAACGTCATCAGACCCGCACCATTTAATAGGGCCGGGTATTGCGCAGGGCTGCCTTAATAGGCGCCATTAAGGGAAAGTTGATCTCAGGAGCGGAATGGAATGAAGAACAGGGCGGCGAGCCGCCACGGCGACTGCCCGCACCCGACCAGGTACTGAAAATGCCGGCCTCTCTGTTTAACACACTCTCCATAAACTTTACCAGAACACAGCTCCAGTGATATCTGATGAAATGGGGAAAAATGTGAAATCTTTGGGATATTTTTTTGCATATCAAAACATAGAAAGAGGATATATTATCAAAGCAAAACTTTTACTATATGTAGATGTAGATAGAGATATTTACAATTAGTACTTGACGATAATGGTGTTTGCCTTTAACGAGAGCAGCACAATATATTTGGCCAGTTATATCCACATGACTTTTTCAAATCTTCTTTGAACTGGTCCAAACATAACAGTTTACAAATCTTAGTAAAATGTTGCATGCTGTAGAATCTTTGGGTATTTGTGTGTGGAATCATTGCCTCAAAGTCATGCAGGATTTTTTTCTAAAAACCCAAACTTGTTTATTTGTAATCGTTTAGTGTGTCATTCCATTCTGAAGATAAAACAATCCGGATAACAATCTTGTATTCATTAAAATGACAGCTTTCCCATTTAAGCTGCAAATCCAGCAGAA
This sequence comes from Squalus acanthias, assembly GCA_030390025.1. Taxonomy (NCBI): domain Eukaryota; kingdom Metazoa; phylum Chordata; class Chondrichthyes; order Squaliformes; family Squalidae; genus Squalus; species Squalus acanthias. Next base: position 32,264,039 of record CM059447.1, on the reverse strand, counting down.
TTTAGTTGACTCTGAAGCCTATTTTAATTCAGTTTTTCATCTGATAAAAGTATCAGTGTAAGAAGTTTGCAGGCTGTTGCTCAGAGACGGTGTATGATTACTATTACTCATGATTTATTGACGAGCCCATCTACCTGTCCATTTGCAGTCCTGAATCTGTTCTGCAACATTTACTGGCCAAGCTTGAAGTGTTTTCCTGGGTGGCTGCGATTGCCTCATGAAATGTGCAGCCAATGACTTAAAGCCGACTCTGGTTTAAAGTGAAAGCTATTGGGATAAAGGCAAAGTAGTAAATTGGTTAATGAATGGGCTGCATGATAGGGAACAAAGGACAATGATTAATGGTAATACTGTAGTTCTAATTGGATAGTTGAGCACTGTCACATTAAGTCTTAATGGACTTGCTCTTAAATTCTGACTGGGCTAAGTAGCAAATCTGAAGAGACAGATGAGCTGGTTTAATTTGCTTGAAATTGTATGGAAGATTTGTTCAAACTTAGGCCAGTTTGCCTCAGATCCACTTTTGCCTTTAAAAACAGAATAAAATAGTATTGGGCATGCACAAAGGACGAAGTGCTTCTCTGCACTTTGGTGGTTCCAATTTGTTTGTGTTGCCAAAAGATTGTTTATACTGTGGTGCGCATAGGTGCCTCGCGGTGACGGCAACAGAAGGCATAGTCTTTTTTTAGTGTCCATTTAGTGGAGTACAGGAAACTCTCGTTTAAACGGCACCTAAATATCCGGAATTCTCTAATAACCGGCAGAATTCATACTCCGAAAACTACAGTCTACAGTCGTTTATAAGTTTTGTTTTACTGTTAAGTAATTAAAGAGTTATGGATTACCCTCAACTGGCAGTACTGTACTTAATCAAGCATCTTCCACCATCCATTTAACACAACATTCTGTAGGGGAGTACCCAATTATACTGCACATTTCTTGATTTTTTTATTTTTGTTTGTTAAAAATAGCCTCGCTAGATATACCTCTCCGTTATCCGGAATGTTTAATCAACCGGCACCATCCCGGTCCCGTCGGCGCCGGATACGAAAGAGTTTCCTGTATATCTGATTCTCATGGTTGGTTAGAATCGTAGAATCATACAGCACAGAAGAAAACCAATTGGCCCTTTGTTCCTGTGTCAGCTTTTTGAAAGAGCTATCCAATTAGTCCCATGCCCCTGCTCTTTCCCCATAGACCTGCAAATGTTTTCCTTTTCAAGTACACGGTCTCTAAATTGTCGGACTGCTTGTCTGATATCCAGTACTGGATGAGCAGAGATTTTCTCCAATTAAATATTAGGAAGACCAAAGCCATTGTTTTCAGTCCCTGCCACAAACTCCGTTCCCTAGCCACTGACTCCATCCCTCTCCCTATCATCTGCCTGAGGCTGAACCACACTGTTCGCAACCTTGGTGTCATATTTGATCCTGAAATGAGTTTCCGACCACATATCGGCGGCATAACTAAGACCGCCTATTTCCACCCCCGTAACATCGCCCATCCCCACCCTTGCCTCAGCTCATCCGCTGCTGAAACCCTCATCTATGCCTTTGTTACCTCTGGACTTGACTATTCCAACGCACTGCTGGCTGGGCTCCCTTGTTCTACCCTATGTAAACTTGAGGTCATCCAAAACTCGGCTGCCCCTGTCCTAACTCGCACCAAGTCCCATTCCCCATCACCCCTGTGCTCGCTGACCTACATTGGCTCCCGGTTAAGCAATGCCTCGATTTCAAAATTCTCATCCTTGTTTTCAAATCCCTCCATGGCCTCGCCCCTCCCTATCCCTGTAATCTCTTCCAGCCCCACAACCCCTCGAGATATCTGCACTCTTCTAATTCTGGCCTCTTGAGCATCCCTGATTATAATCGCTCAACCTTTAGTGGCCGTGCCTTCTGTTGCCTAGGCACTAAGCTCTGGAATTCCCTGCCTAAACGTCTCCGCCCTCGCTACCTCTCTTTGCTCCTTTAAGATGCTCCTTAAAGCCTACCTCTCAGACCAAGCTTTTGGTCACCTGCCCTAATTTCTCCTTATGTGGCTCAGTGTCAAATTTTTCATCTTGTAATACTCCTGTGCAGCGCCTTGGGACGTTTTACTACGTTAAAGGCGCTATACAAACACAGGTTGTTGTTGTGTTCAATTCCCTTTTGGAAGTTACTGTTGAATTTATTTCCACCACCCTTTCAGGCAGTGCACTCCAGATCATAAAAACGTGCTGCATAAAAAAAAAAAAATCTCCTCACCTCCCCTCTGGTTCTTTTTAACAATCCTGTGCCTCTCCAGTTCCTCTTTTGATTCGTGGTGGTTTTGTGTCGAAAGGGGGTTAAAAAAAAAACTGGGGAGGTGGCAGAACCAAAATAGCTCGCACAATGGAAGTGCCAACTTAGTGCTCATTCCTGACCATGCCAAATTATGGGCGGCCAAGAACTCCCACTCAAAACAGACTGGAGCCTCATTGATAAATGCTAATGGAGTGAAATGACATTGTTATGACACCTGACTCCAGTCTCATCTCTGCCCACGTTGCTAATGCAAGCTTCTGCTCCCACCCACAAGTCATGGGTGGTACAAGCCAGGAGGCGCCTATTTTCAGCGGTTCTTTAAAGGGATCCTCAGTTGCTCTGGGGTAAAACTAGAAAGTTTCAGGAGACCTTTTTGCCTGCCTTGGATAAGTGGTTGTTTCGCTACTTGGACAATTTCAAAGTGCTTGTAGCTGCTGCCGGACCTTCTGAGCATCTTAAGGGGCTTCTGGCAGTGTTCTTACTTTCTTCATGCGTTGGGGGGTGCGGGGGCGGCCATTCTGCAAATCCCACTCGGGCAAGAGGAGGAGGAACAGCAGCATCAGGAGGAAGGAGCAAAGACATCTGCCGCTGGAGGGAGACCAAATGGAAGGAGGTGGACGTGCATGAATCGTCCACCGCCCCTCCCCCCCCATCCCCACCCACCCCGGATAACAGAGTTTATAGGCTCAGAGCAACACACCTGCAGTTCTTTGAAGCGAAGAGCATAAGGAAGCTTTGTTTCTCTAGCGAGGTTGTGACGGACTTGTGTAGCCTTTTGCAAAAAGGGCCTCAACCAACTGCCACGGTGCTGCTTTAATCCAGACGGCTGCAAGATGCACAAGAAGAGGCTGGGTAGCTCAGTCTCAGATGTTCCCTGTGCTCCTGTGGGGCTACTCCTAGCTTTCACTTGACCCCTGACCCGGAACTGCTCAACTAAGATGGTGAATTCACAATGTGAGGAACTTCAGATCAACACCTACACCCCATCGCTCACGGCGCTTGGTCAAAAACAGACGTCCCACAACGTGGGATTTAAGTTGTTCCTAATTGTATTTCACAGCCATTTCTATACCTTCCAACACTCCATCACTGATGGATAAATTATAAAAGTTGTGACATAATGCAGTTTGTCAAGCAGAAGCCCACGATTGCTGCTACTCGGAAAGAAGAATGAATTAGGTTGAAAAGTTCATGTCTAACGATGAGAAAATACTGTAATACTGAAAAAAATAACTGTGTACGCTGGAGCTAGCAGGGGTTAACATGAAGAGAGACACAGTGACTGCAGTGTGGAATTGTATAAGCATGTCAGTGAGGAAGAGTATTGATTGGGCAATGAAGAGAATGGGAGAAGTAAGAGATACTGCAGGCCCCATGCCTGGCTGCGGTTCAGATTATTAACAGCCCTGTGCTTTTCTTCAGCAAGAAGTCCTAGCCAGATGTAGAATTCTATAATTTATATGTATTAACTGGTCAATCTCTTGTGGTGTTGCACAGGGCGAGTCAAGACCAAGGGAAGCAGGAATAGAAGGTGGAGGATAATTAGACAAGGGCACACAGACATAATTTAGTCCCCATTTTAAAATCAAACATTCTGTCCTTAATTTTATACTATTGAGGTAATATTGAAGTACTGTACAGTAGAGGCAGAAGAGCTGGGAGATGCAAAACTGAGGTGCTTTAACGTCACCACTGGCAGGAGGGTGCAATTACATTGAGGTGCTGCAAACACTGACAATCACTGCACAAAGGCGAACGCTTGCACCCAGGCTCTCCAATGACTCCCTCCATATGCTTATGGAGGGAGTCACAGCACGCAGGGAAGATTTCTTCCCTTCCAAGGACGGAAGAGACCTCCCCAGGACACCAACTTACCTTGCACCTCCACCCAACCCCCTCTATCTACTTTATCACTTCCCCATCTCACTAGCCACCCCTCACACTCACCCTCATTCTACTGCAAGCATACCAACTAACAAACACACAAGGGTGGGCATTGAGAGGTTTAGCCAATGTCCATGTGAAGTTTCTGGTAATGTGTTGTCATACAGTGAAATCTCTTTTTCCAAAAATGACCCTTATTGGACAGATCTGAGCACACATTGAGAAGTGTCTTACTGAGTTCCAGTGATTGTTCAGTTATAACTCCCCCCCCTCCCCCCCGCTATAGTGATGAGTGTGCATGGAATGGCTTGGACATTAAAAGGATGCTTCACGGTGCTGGTGTGGGGTGGTGTCAACCTGGCGCATCATGTGGCAGCCAGGGTTTACAGCATCAAGTGAAGAAAATCTGGCCATGGTGATGCCATCGCTGGCCTCCCGGGCAGCAATGCTGTCAGGGGCTGATGCCCTGTGTCCAGTGCAGCATCAGGTGATGGTGGAGAAGGTTGGTGATGTTGTTGGTGATGTTGGTGTGCCTGGTGATGATGGTGTTGGGGCTGATCGTGGAAGGATTCGGAGGACCAAGGTCTGATTGTTTCATTGGCTCCGATGTTGCTGGAATAGATGGCAGCTGCAGGTGAGATGACAGAAGCAATCTGTCAATGGTGAGCGAGGTTCTCCCAATGAGGTGGCACTGGACATACAGTTGGATCTAAAAACTTGTAAGCTAAAGAAATCTCTATATGTATTAAAAATGCAGTAACCAATATTTTCTGTGCTCTGAAACTCACCATCTGCAACATGGCATCCTTGACACCACTTCTGCAGCTGTCAGCTTTTCACACACATCAGAGCAGACTCAAAGCACGCCAGGTTGAGCTGGCGAGTTCCCCGAACAGCGGGTAACCCATGGGGGAGAACGTAAAATTAGAAGTAAGCCTCAAAATAGTGTTAAATTGGCTCTTAACAAGCCATTTAACTATCTGATTTGTATACCCCGCCGCTTGGTCTCGGGTCAGTTTTGCGCTGACAGACCCGACACCTGGGAGACTCGTGAGGAGGCGGGTTTCCTAGCCGCTGTCAATCTTTGCGATTTTGACAGCGGACCTGCCTCTAAACCCGCCCCCTCAGCGCTATTAAATTCACGGCCAAAGTGTGCACAGAGATAAGGTATTTATTTTTTACTAGTCAATCTCCCATGGCTTCCCACACGGGGAGTTAAATCCAAGTGCCGTATCCTGGTCAGGCAGGGCCGGGGAGGATAATTGGACCCAGGTGGGCGGAAGTAGGCTGACGAGGAGGGAGTAGGCCCAAATGATCTTGTCAGATGGGCGGGCGGGGGCGCTAGGTCCAAATTTTCCTTTCCGTTGTGGTGTAGCAGTCAGCGCAGACTCCATGGATTTTTAGATTATGAACATATACCCTTATTAAAAACTGGTCAGGCTGTTTGGGGGGGGGAAGCTGTGGAAAAACACTCAAGCTGAAGGTGGCTGATGTAACCAGGTTGCATTCATATGGTAACGGACTGTCCTTGGGAACAATGGCCCGAGAGGCCCACTCCCAAGTCATGAATAACGAGGCTGGCGACTCATTGTTTCTGAAGAAGATGAGTTCGGTAAGTTAAATTGGCTGGGAGATTGAAACGAGATCTAAACCATCCAAACCTGGGAGGAGGCCTGGAAACCATTTCCCTGAGGCCATGTGTCCATTAAAACCACAGACAGCGGTCTGTGTATTGGAGGGATATATCAGAGAGCCGTTTTGGATAGCTCTCTCTCTCTCCTGCCTTCCCCACAACAGAACGTCAAGAGGAGCTGAGCCTTGCTCTTCCAACCGAGACGGACTTCGACTCAGACTGGGACTCACATGCTGTAAGGCCGGTACGGAACCAGGTAGCCGAGACATACGGGAGGAAGCTGCAAGCAAGATCAAGGGCAATCTAGGTGAGCATTGCCAAGCCTGCACATCCACAAGATCACTTAGCTGTGTGAGGGGGTGCCTGTATGTTCCTACCAAACCAGAGGGGGTTTAGCGTTGGAAGGGTCCTGTGATAGTTTAGTTCACGGGAGGGTGTTTTTAGGCCGTGGTAAGTCAGCACGGCAGGGGCTTGTTGGACAAATCAGGGTTGTACTGTTTTAAACTGTACTGTTGTGTTCACACCGCTCGTACTGTATGCGAGTGGAGTGGTTTTGTCAACCTTAATAAACACTGTACGGGTGAGCCCGAAAACGCTGTCCATGTTCCAATCTGTCCTCAGTAATCCCTATCGTCCAGAACTTGTAGTAAGTGGGTTTGCGTGCTCACTACAGGCGGGGCGAAACCACTTACAATAATTGACGATTGCGGCAGGGCCTATAGGAAATTGGCCACCGCAGAAACCGGTTACAGTGGTGAGCAGGCTAGGTTTTTTCTGTTGATGTTCCTACAATGACAGAATTCACTTGTAAGCTTTCCCTACCATTTGTTCCACTTCAAAGTATGTGCCATTTGCGCAGTGATTGTGGAGGTCGGATTCCATGTAGTCTCCAGTTACTCGATGAATGGTTTTTATTATGCATTTTTATTATTAAGGCTTGTCTCTGGTTCTAGGATAGCTGTCGAATCTTGCATTTATAAAGCACCTTTTTGCATCCTCAAGATGTCCTAATGCACTTTACATACAGCCAATGAATTACTTTAGAAGTGTAGTCACTGTTGTTATGCAGTCAGTTGTGACAGCCAATTTGAACACACCAATGTCCGGCAAATAGTGAGATAAATGACGAGTTAATCTATTTTTAGTGGTGCTGGTTGAGTGATGAATGTTGGCCAGGCCACCGGAACAACACCCCTGCTCTTCTTTGAATAGTGCCGTGGGGGCTTTTATGTCCATTAGAACATAAGAACAGGCAGATCGGGCCTTGGTTTAACGTCTCATCCAAAAATTGGGATCTCCTACAATGCAGCACTCCCTCAGATTTGCACTGAAATGTCAGTCTAGATTATGTGCTAAAGCCCACGGCGCTCAGAGGGTGGGTTCAGAGGCAGGTCAGCTGTTAAATTCAAAATGATTGACGGCGAGCTGGGAACCCGCCGCGAACCCACCTCCACGCCAGTTTCCAAAGTCTGCGACTTCAGAACAACACCACCAACCTTCTGCGCAATCACCTGATGCTTCACAGGACACAGGGCATCAGCACCTGACAACATTGCTGCCCGGGAGGCCAGCGATGGCATCACCATGGCCAGATTTACTTCACTTGGCGCTGTAAACCTTGGCTGCCACATAATTCACCAGGTTAACCAGCACCATACGACATTCTTACAATGCCCAAGCCGTTCCTTTCACACTCATCACCATTGCGGGGTTACCGTGATGTCTCACCATTCACTGCAACTCACTAAGACACTTCCAAAGGTGAACACAGACGTGTACAATAAGGCAAAGTGTTGAAAATAAAGATTTCAATGTTTGACAACACATTAACAGAAAATTTACATGAACATTGCATAAAGCACACAAGTGCCTACCCTTGTGTGTTGTTAGTTGGTATGATTGGACTAGGATGAGGGTGAGTGTGAGGGGTGGCTAGTGAGATGGGGAAATGATAATGGAGATAGAGAGGGATGGATGGAGGTGCAAGGTAAGTTGGTATAAGGATGTGCAGGAGTAGGGTAGGGAAGGCAGAGTGATGGGGATGTGATGAGTGGCACAGCAGGATGAGGTTGAGTGTGGCTTTGCAGTAGCGTTTCGTGATCTACTGAGATCATTGAAAGGTTTGCACCACTGCAGCCTGGTCCTCCTGATGACATCCCTGCTTGTGCTGTCCTGTGCAATGTGCAACCAGGCTGCGTTGGTGTCCTGGGGAGGTCTCTTCCGCCCATTGGGAGGGAAGACAAACTCCCTGCGTGCTGTGACTCCCTCCATAAGCATATGGAGGGAGTCATGCGTGAGCCTGGGTGCAGCCGTGCTCCTTTGTGCAGTGCTTGTCAGTGTTTGCAGAACCTCAATGCTGCAGAACACTGACAGCACAACTGTCAAAATCAATGTGGCCGTGGTCCCTTTAAGGAAATTGGCTAATGATGCGTTATCAAATGATGTCATCAGACCCGCTTCCTAGTAATTGGCCGGGAACCCCGCAGGGTGGGCTTAACAATGGCCAATCTATGGAAAATAATTTTCAGAGAGCAGCTGCAGATGGGAGCGGGACTGGCATTGCCAACCAGATCTCCCGCCGCCATCCTGCCTCCGCAGGGAAAATCCTGCCCCTGGAGTGGGACTTGAACCCATGACCCTCTTTCTTTTCTTTACTTATAACTATTTTTAATATGGGCTGACCTCACCTGAATGATCTAGATCGGGAGTACACAGCTATTTACTTTGGTCAATGAGTAGTTGCTGCATCAGGCTGCTAATGAAGAATTCAGTGCAGTAGGGCTGTCACATAATGTTAGATGTGCCCCACTGTACTTAATGGTTCACATAATGTCACGCTCGAAGTGCCACCTACAAACACAATGTCGTTGGAATTTTATGACTGCTCAGTGCTTTTAATATATCAAAGATATAATTTTATTGCACATGATCTAACAGAAGCAAACCTAAAAACATTGTACTATTTTATTTAGAAGTAAAAAAAAACAATATTTTGGTTTTAATTTCAATATATTTATTCAGCATTGGGGCAGTATGAGCCAGTTGGTTATGATTATTATCCGTTCGCCTCTATGACCTGGAGTCACATTCAGCAAAGGCTGATGGATGAATATTTGCCGTAAGGATCCTGTGTGAAATTATTTTGTGAACTTTCAATCTGGTGGGCACAGTTTCCCTAGCACAAAACTGGGCATAACTCCATGCTAATTTGGCAATCTTGTTTCCTGGCGTGGGAATTGTATATGAGGAAATGCTGAGCCCGGATAAGCTTTATTGTTAGTACAGAGAGAGCTTTAGTCTGCATCTGGATTTTACTATATCTGACCGGTTGATAACATTGGGTCAAAAAAGTGGTAAAGTGTTTCATTAACACATTGACATCTCACATCTTGACGCACAAGTTTCAACCATTTCCTCTCACTGTACTGTGCAGGCAATTGTGATGCATGAAGTCATTCTCAACCTGTCACACTGATATTTTTCTGGTTATAACAGTGCAGTGCTATCAATGCATGCGTTGACTTCACTTTCAAGCTGCAGATTTCTTGACATTTAAAGCTCAAGATTTGCTAAAGATCATAAACACTGCTTTGGAGACAACCAGGTAGCTCATTTATATGATATCCTGTTACATTACGAGATCCACAATTGTTGCTCAAAAATTACTGTTGCATTCAAATATTGTAAGGAGCTTCATTACAATGGTGTATAAATGTATATAAGAAAGTGTCTGATATATCAATAGGACACATTGCGATTTTACAGTTATTCAGTTATGGGGAACACCATGCTGTACAAAATGATTCATATCTGTTATATTCGGCCAACAAAGTTTTGATAAAAATAGCAGTAACAGTTTGGTCTCATTTATTTTTGAAAAAGACTTTCTGGCTGGAATGTTCAAACTTGGTGGGGATGTGTAACGGGTGATAGTGGATTGGCTTCCCATTATACATCCTGCCGAATTTTTCTTTCCATTGAAGTCAATAGAAACGGAAATCAGGCAGGGTGTCTAACGGACGGCTGATCCGATTAAATGCCCCCACCGGAGCTAAACGCTCTGCCCCTAGTTTTTACATTAGAAAGAATGAACGTGCATGTATCTAGCGCCTTTTACATCTGCAGGACATCCCAAAGTGCGTCCCAGCCAATAAATTACTTTGGAAATGCAATCACTATTGTTATGTTACAGCAAATTAGATAAATGACTAGTTATAAAATGTTTTGGTGGTATTGATTGAGGGATGAATGTTGGCCAGGGCACCAGGAGAAGCATCGTGCTCTTTTTCAAGAAAAGCACCAACGAATCTTTTACAGGGCCATCTGAGAGACAAGTCCAATGATGCAGCGTTCCCTCGGCACTCTGGTGTCTGCCTAGATTGTGTGCTCAAGTCAACAGTGGGGCTTGAACTCGCAACCTTCTGACTCAAGAGGTGACCAATGCTGACACTGACATTAGAAAATACATGAATGAGGCTATAATTCCCTTTGGAAAATGCAACCAAAATTTTCATTACGGAATAAAGTGTAAATCTATCTTCGCAAAGAGCTCCCACCTGGAACACTTCCGGAAAATGTTGTGATTTTATTTGCTGTGTATGTTAATTTCAGTGAACTCCAGCTGATTTTACAGAACTGAAAATAGATATGGGATAAATTAGTTTAAGGGGTCGTCTGAAAGTGGTAGCTACAGAATTGATTCAAGTCTGGCAGAACCTTGTTTTACTCTCTGGCTCCTGCCTGATTCATAATCAAACTCTCTCATGCGCAGAATTCCTGACCTGGTCATTAAATTTAAAACTTTTTCAAAACATTTAAAAACAATTCTGTGAATGTTTAGAAAATGCCCAGGACACCCGAGGGAGCCTGTGAGCACTTTTTTAAAGCCCTGTCTTGACACTGCACGGGAGAGCTGCAACATGAGATGTCAAACCCAAGTGGTGTGAGACTGCCTCCTCCAGGGCGGTCTTTGTGCTGCTCCCCTGCAAAGTCAGGTTGGGCTCTGTACTCCATAGTTATGTTAAATAACAACAGAAAGTGCTGGAAACACTCAGCAGGTCAGGCAGCATCGAGGAGAGGAGAAACAGAGTCAACGTTTCGGGTCGAACCATTCGTCAGAACTGGAAAAGGTTAGGGAAGAGAGATTTTTAAGCAGGGGTAGGGAGGAGGGGAGGAAAGAACAAAGGGAAGGTCTGTGACAGGCTGGAAGGCAGGAGAGATTGACTGACAAAAGGGATGATGGAGCAAGGCAAAAGGAGATGGTAATGGGACAAGTTAAGAAACAAAAGATGGCTCTAGATGATGTGTGAATGATGATGGCAGCAAGAATGTCCATAGTTATGTTCCTGCTGTGACCCTCTGAAGCAAAAGTAACAGCACAATAGCACCCTTAACTGGTCACCTCGGATGTAAGGCTCAGTCTTTACCTTGTTATAAACCCTCATACCATGCGCTGTCTTCACCTAACACACAACTGCTGCTGGTCTTCCCTGTGAGTGACAGATAGGGAATCTTTAATAGTGAGGCCTGAATGGATACGTGGGTGAACACCCATATTCCCAGCTGGAAAAGGGGTAGATGAGATTAGAGGCAAGCAGTCCTCGCAGTACTGAAAGTAGGAGAGGCCGATGGGAGCAGAAGCAGTTGAACAATTTAATCATGGGAGTCAGTTTGATTTTGTTTAAATTGGTTTAATTTTTTTTTACTGAATCCATAAATAATTGTAACTGACAAAGTGAAAAAATGTCCTTAAGACTATATAAGTATTACTAAACTCATTACAGTTTTGTATACAGTACATACAGAATGTGCTTTTACAGGTAATTAGAACAACAATTAAGTTACAGAGAAACAGTCAAGTACTGCTCGTCCTGAAGCTTACTCAATTTTCAACCAATAGTTTGTGCAAAGTAACAGTTACAAAGGTACATTGTCATGTATACTACCAGAAACAATCCATAAAATGACCAAAAACACAAAATCACCACCTCTCTCTCTCTCTCTCTTAGCAAATACGTTTTTCTCCATACTAAAGTAAAAATGTTATAGTAACAATAGTCTGTCTCATAGCCAGTTAAGTACTTGCTACAAAAAACGTCTAATCTGTATTATTTTTTTATTAATCAAGATATTTAGCTATTACACTGCAACTGGTTCTGAAGCTAGTTCAAAACTGTGGATATAAAACTTCACCCAAGTTTATATATGGTGAGAAGGCTGAACGGCTGCTACAGATCCTACACTGAAGAGGTACGCGGGGGGAAAAAATGAGACTATTGTAGCAGACCTCACAGGTCATTTGGATCGGATTAATAATAAGTAGAGTGAACATAAAGTGATACAGGTTTCCCCAAGGTGGAGGTGCATCCACTTTGCAGTAAATATCACAGTTTCCATCAAACAAAGCCACAAATCCATTACAGGACTTGAAGAAAATGTGTCGCCTGGGTTTAAACTGTATCCGATTAGAGCAGTAGCTCTCTAATTGCTCCGCAGCATATCCAGTGTTATAGCGTAATCCACAGCACCTTTTCATGTACTTTAGTACAATTTAAACCTTTAATACTCAAACCTCACCCTCCACCACAATGTTACACGACACATAGGTTACTGTTTTCTGCGGTGTACATATTTAAATCTTTATCAAACAAGCTTGCTAATCTAAAAGATTACTTGGTAGTTTTATATAAAATTCGGAAAAAAAAATGAACCTTTGACAGTCAGGTTACAATGTTGCACATTCCACTATTTAACAGCTCCTGATATTTTGATTGATCAGTATTATTCCCTGCTCACTTACCTTTCTTTTCATTTTCCTTGCTGTCTCTGTTGATCCTCCACTACTTTTCTCCCATGTTCATGGTGCACTGTTAGATTTCTGGAGGTTATAACACCAGTGGAAGGGTTGACACGGATGCTGAATCCTGTCACCTGATGCAGGGCACATATCACCACCACCCCCCCCCCCCCTCCCCCCAGCCCCAACCAACCCACCCGCCCCCACCAGCCCCCATCCACCCAAAAACATGTTCCAAGGCAAAAACGTGCCATTTTTCTCATTACTTTCATTGCAACTCCTGGTCGGTGAATGATCATTGCAGAATAAGTGCAGTATGTACTGAATGAGTTAAAATGTTACAGCGTTAGTTCTCTTTTGTGCTCCCAGTTTTCATTCTGGTGCTGTCTGCTGGCTGGTAACATTTGGACAGCAAAGAGTTAACTTGGGCTATGGTCACAATGGATTACCAATCTCCTTGTTAACATTTAACTCTTCTGTCACAGGCTTTCCTTTCAACTTGTGCTGCCATTTGCAGCGGTCAACCCTTTGTGTGTCTTTTGGCTCGCCTCAATAGTTTACAGCTTGGTATCATTGGTGCTTGGATCACTGTATTAGTTTTTTTTAATATAATAAATTTAGAAATTTCTTTGCCCTGCTGTTTTGGTAGAATCAAGCTGCTCGGGAAATTTATTGGGTCCTGATCTGTCCTACATAATGGCAACACCCTCACCCCACCCCCCACCAACACACCACCCCCCCCACCCCGCATACATTTATTTGGAACAAATATTAAAGTGAGCAGCCAAACTGCACTGCGTACTCAAGCACTGACCCCTGTAGAGCTTGCTTTCCCAGTCCTGTGACCTCCCAATCTCAGTCAGGTTGTCAAGGGTGGCACTGAGCTGAAACAGGGAGGAAAAGCAAAAATCAGGGATTGAATCAGTACCTACTTCTTGATTCAGAGCACCACAGCTGGAGACTTGGGAATAACTCACCCGCTTGCCCACTGAATCTTTGATGTTGGTGAGGGGGTGGGGTGGGGTGGCGGGGGTTGCACTTAAGGATATGGGAAATAAACAATATGCAAAATGGGGGCAGAGGAAGGACAGGATCACGTTTCACAGTGAGAAAATAGCCAGGAGTACAATGTAAATGTCTTAATAAAGAAAACATCAATCCAGTAATGGAGGTATCTGACATCGAGCTGGTTTTGTAGCTAAATTGGCGGTATTCCAAACCTAACATTTTCCAACTAGGGGAAAGTCAGATTAAACTCCCGATAAATGTTGTAATTATCTCAGTAAGTTGGAATGGATAATAATCGTTTTAAAAAGTAGCTGTCATCCAAAGGCAGCAATAACATCGAAAGGTGGGCGTTATTCACACCGGGGACAGTTTGAGTTCTTGCTAATTGTCAAAGATAGCTGCTTGTGGGCTGAGGCAGCTAACTAATGCCAGGCTTTTCACTCATTATTCCTGGGAGAGGCAGCTTCACTGTTGGGATGACAACAGGGAGGTACTTCTACTGATTCCAGAAGCCTTGCTGGCACCAGTCACCTCAGAACATGATTTACAATGGGAAGAGATCCCAGCTAATTAATAAGACAATTACTCAATTTTCAAATCCACTATTGTGTTGAGCACTGCATTATTTGAGAATTATTCAAACGATCACTGTATCTCCATCTCACACGCTAGATTTGTGACAATTTATTCTGTGGAATGCAATTTCTCAAGAGCCCTGTCTGCAATCCTCTACTTGTCGATTCCATATTTTGATATCCTCTGTCAACAACCTAAATAATTCTTTTAACATTTCATTTAAGACTTGCAACACCACTTTAACATTGTCAAATAGACTATAACACCATCTTCTAAATAGTAAGTTGTAACTACTGTTGTGCTTTAATCAATAAAATGTACATTAGCTTGAAAGCATCACTTTTATTTAGTTGGTGTCACTGTGTTATTTACAGATAATATACAAAGTATAACAGTGGTGTACTATATCCTTTCAAAACTACAAATCCCCTTCCACCTTTGTATCTTTCTCCCATTTTGACCTCTACTTCGTACATTGCAATTTTTACCAATACCACCACTCCCTAGGACAGCGGATGAGTTAGCCACTGATTTGAGGCTTGTCCTTGCTTTCCTAAGCTTTGTGACTGACATGATCTGTACTGAGTAAAAATCTTCGATAGCTGCAGCAACACAGGTACCAGATTTCGCATGGAAATTGACTGCACAGGTACTCTGTAACCATTGGCTTTTTCTGTTGGGCTTATTTTATGGTTGGTCTTCGATTTCACTGCAATGACTACAACAAAGAACTTGACTTCTATCGTGATGTTATAAGCAATTAGCTACTCACACTGTCAGCCACAGGACTAATTTGACCCGCAAGAATTAAGGTATCAGAAAAATTGTCACTTGGCCTACTGAGCAGCATCCAATTGCATCTGGGGATTAATCCTCTTATAAAAGAAATAACTCCCCCTTTTATATCACTATCACTACTATATCCGTGTCGTAACGATGTCCTCCTTGAGTCAGAAAGCCTGGACCATTGATGTCTGTACCCATTCCATCAAACTGGCTTTGTATTGGGTGATAGAAAGTTAACTTATTGTGTAATGACTTTTCCTTTGCCTGCCTGCATTCCAAGGTGTATTGATCCATTGTTGTGAACAACTTTCTCTACCAACCTAGCTGAATCCATGGAAAATCTCAGTTTAAATATCAGTGGGAACCAGGATTTGAACCATGGCCTCCAACTATGAGAGTTCAAATCTCCACCTCAAGATCTACTTGACTATGATCATGCTTTGCTGACTTGCGTGTAAGCTATCCTTCCTTTAGGTCTTAAAGCCAATGCAAATTTCAGTTCTCAACCCTCAACTGGTTGTATGGCTGTGAAATGTGATCTCACACACATTGGTGGGTAATGTATAATGTTGCTGACACTTTTATGGCTTGACACACGTCACCATGGGATCATGACAGGAGAAGTCCCTGGGCCTATAAAGTTTTGAAAGTGTCTAGATAATTAAAATAACATCTGGCTTCAAATAATAATCAATGTAATACTTTCACTTGCTAATGAAGATAAAAATCCATATTAACTGTAGTTAATTATCACTTAATGACCTATTTTGCACAGAAATTCCCAAGTACATTTCAAGGCCGTCCATATAATCCAGAGGATCACAGCATTGTTGTACTATAGGAACTCTTCTACTTGTGTGAAAGGTCACCACAAGTCATTCATTCCCAAGGCCAAATGACTTAAAAATCATTCACCACTATACAATAAATGCCTCAACAGGCCAGCACTGGTCCAATATTTATATATAATTTCAAACTTGCAAATCACAATTTTCACAAACTTTGTTTTACAAATCCAGAGACTCCACCAGCTTTGTGAGTGGTAGAAGTCTGAATATTTAACATGCTAATCTGTGGGAACATCAATCTTCAGACCCACCTCCTAAAAGTCCTGTGCACCCGATTTTTTAAATATGCCAAATTCCATCATCAGATTGTGCCAGTGCCTAAATCCCCACATCAAGCTTCACTGCACATGCAAGGCTCGTGTAGTGCCCGTCTGATCAGAGGTGTTAGAAGCATCATCAGTGCTAAAGGAGAATGAAGGTGAACAAAATGCAAAAGAACAAGGGGGAACGTGTTAGAAAATTGAAGGAAAGAGAACATTGGAAAAGCGTAACTGAACGTTTAACAAAATTACCAAAAATGGAAGCAGAAAAATCAATGTTGACAGGAAGAATGAATATGCTGAAAAAAGGAGGGAAAGTGTCACAGTGACATGCAAATAAGAGAAGCAAAGGGAGAGAAAGAAATGAAAGTGGATAGAAGAAGAAAGAGCAAGGGAACAGTGGCATCAAAAATGGAGAAACATCTGCTTCTACCACCTTCTACGGGATTGCTATAACTTGTAGTGATTTGTCAGAATGACTGACAGTTTTTGGCTACCAGCTCTAGATGACTGACGTAAACTAATGATTGATAAATTTTCATTTCATTCACTTCAAACCGTCACTGAATTTAGCCTATTGGCATGGTTGGTGATTTCAATGCCCACATGATCGGCATTTCATACGTCGGAAGCAAACTTGATAGAAATGCGCATGAAGTAAAAAAAAAAGGATTGGTCTCACAGGTTCGAAAATCCATTTTGCAGAGTCACATGCCCACGGAAGAAACTCAATATCTTGTCAATGCTGCAAAGTTCTCGGGCATTCTTTCACTCGGCAAATAAAAAACGAGTCTTTCATTCTCTTGAGAAAAATACTACACAACTCCTTGCCACTGACAGGAAACGGTAGAGGTATGCTCGATAACAAATAGTTTTATTCTCGCTAGGATGAAACTATCCAAGGCATCTGACTCCCTAGGCCGAGAATTCTAAACAACTATCTCATCATTCAGAGGAGCAGAAGAAAGGCATGGAGGGAAAGCCAGCTGTGCCCCAAACTTGTGTGCGGAAATGGTCGCCCGTGACTTGGTCTACTTATAGTTTTACTGTACATGCTTAGAAGATGGAAATTTTTAACATACTATATGTTTAATTTGGGATGATATGGTACAAGCTTCCTTTTTTTGTTGAGCAAACACACCAATTCTGATTAATTACCAAATTAATTATCCAGCATCCCCCAAACCAAATAACTTCAATCTCCAAAAGTAGCAATACCAGTTGGCTAGAAATTCAACCATTGACTTTGTTACTCTAAGCCCTTTTAATTGTCTACCATGTCACATGGCTTCCTTTGATAGAAACTGTCAGGTGACCTGGATGGTACGCCACCATCCATTGTGCTAATGTACCAACTAAAATGAAAACCTTGAATAAAACAAGGAACTGATGTTAAGTGTCTCTGGAAAGACTGAAGCCTCGTATAGTATGCCACTTTGTTTAGATAAACAAATTGCATTCGCTCGGATAACATGTCAGAAATTAGGGCGCGAGTAATTAGTGTGGCCTGACGGTGCCATTGTCCTCTGGCTGACTGGCAAATATTCCGGACTCTTGTTATTGTGGAATCGGTGAAGCGCTTTTTTAAGATCAAACAGTTACTTCTGTTTTGCTGGCTGTATGGTAATTACGGTGATGTCCTGGGATATAGTGGAGCTGCTCCACCGTGTTGTGCCGACGTGAAGCAAAGGCATGTCGCTTAGCAGCAGTGTGATTCGTTTGATTCGTATTTAAGGTATTGTATGAAGAGTTTGAGGCACTGGGATGCGAGTGCATTTTTGTCATCTTATAACGATCTAAGACGGGAGTGGATACAAAGACATCTGTGTGGGACTGGGACAAGGCCCTGGACATGGCCTTTTCTCGGAACACAGAGCGTTTGAGGGACATAACTTTATCCGGAGAGAGCAGAGGATCCTGGGACTGAAGACGTTCAGCTGACAACAGTTGTTCATCAGACAGGATGCGCTCATAAGACATGACACATTCTTGAGGCACGTCTCTCTCCGGAGACAGGACCCTGTCCTGTGACATGGCCCGCACTGGTCGCCGAGGCCTCTCCCTGTAGTTACTGTGTTCCTGATTCAGTTTCATAACGTGGGGAGGCAGGGTTCCTCTTGCTGCCAAGTCTGGCAGGTGCCTTCTTTTCATATAGTATTCATCGATCTCCTTCTCACCTGCAGGAATGATGCAAAACACCTTTTAGAATGGCTTTGTTAAGTCACCCACCAAATATTTCACATTTCTGAAAAGGTAGCAGTATCACAGTTAGGGCTGCCACTTCGCCGGTTTTCGATCGGGCAGTCCAATTTTTAAATGAGATGCCTGTAAATCTCTAGAGTGTAAACTGGATGCCAATAGTCTGAAGAGGAGGTCTGTACTTTTCACCTCTTGCTGTGTCTTGCGACGTGGAGGCATTGGTTGGTAGTATTTTCAGCAGCAGCAAAAAAGAAACATAAAAGCTCTTGCCATAATCCCACCGCCCTCCTTGTCCCCACCCTCCATCCAGTTTGTTAAAAATACAGCAGCTCTAATTGCAATTTTATTTAGGACAATTAAACTGCAATAGATTTTAGGCTTCACTCAATAATATACATGGCATATATGACTTTTGTGCCTTCACCGTACACAGCAGTCATTTATGCTTTCATTTATAAACAGAATTATACATCAGATATTCATGCAGACATATGTGCAATGTTGAATGCATTTGATTGTGGGATGCATGAGCTGCCATTCTTACAGATAAATACTGACAGAAAAATCTCCCATGAGGACAGGTATCAATGAAAAAAACATAGCTGAAGCAGACAGGCATCAGTAGAGTAACTGCAACTCTCATGGTACATACATCTCCCTTTGCTCAGCTGTCCAATGTGAAACTTGATCTGCCCATTTTTTCCAGCAAAGTTGTTACAATTCCCCGGGTGTTTGGTGCCAGGTTCCATGGTTAGACCACTCTTGTACTGCAGGGTTTGCTGGACTCGTGTCTCAAGTGCCTGTTCATCCCCACTGAGCAGCGGACCTGACTGAGTCACGGTTCATGTACAGACTGTAAGCTTCAGTAACGTTTCTTTTCTTTTAGCTCAATCTGGCAGTCTTATTTAGTGATTTTAAGACGTGCGAATAAAGCCATAATTCTGTAAAAGGCTCCAGATTTTCTTGTGGGTTGGAAAAGATGGGCACTATCAGGTTATCCATCCCCACGTTATTAATGGCTCCTCGCGACCCAGTGGCTAGGTTATACTCCGCTAGGCTCATTAGTATCTGCTGACTTCTTATATCCAGTACAAAATGCAGCCATCTTTGTTTACTTCTTTTTATTTTCAGTTCTCTATATTTACATTTTCTTTAAATTCCTACTTTTTAGGTACAAGTGTGGTTTAAGCTTTTTTAAAAAAAAAATACTTTTGCTTATTTTCTTTCTGCATTTTAGAATTCCTTTCTTCATTTCTTGATATCTTGCACTTTGTATCGTTTCTCCCTATTTCCAACCTTGGTTCTTTTCCCTTTTCTATCCTAAAATGTAATTATATTGGTGATCTTTATTCCCTTATTTTATTCTTAATCATTTTTCCTTTGCTTTTTCAGTATTTCTGTTTTTCTTTTGTTTTGTTCCATTTCCCTATCTACAATTTTGTGCGTTTTGTCTTCAGTTATTTTAATTTTATTTTGTTAAATTTCTTTCTTCTCCTTGTAGCATTTATGTTACTTTTATTTCTGGACTTTGTATTGTTCTTGTCAATGTGGCCGAATTTCTTGGAAGCCTTGGCTTGCGGACCCTGACTTCTTATTGCGGCTACAGTATCAGGCTCCAGGGCCCTCAATGAATGTCCTTCGCCATATAGAACTACTTCAAGAAAAGGTGGTTCTGTAATACCCTGGAACTCCTGGTGCTGTGAAATGGGCTCCATTCACATTGCAGGGTGGACTCCACGGCAGCAGAGCAGTATCCTGACCATTGTGCCTTCCCCAGTGGTCTAAACAGGCCAGAAATCAAGACACCACATCACTGGCCCCTTTGGGCAGACTGAAGGGTTAGCCTACCCATAGCCTGAAAAAATACCAGCCTCTGCTTCAAGTGGTAATGTTCATATTTGCCACCGGGGCACTGTTGCTAGCCACCAAAAGAGGGGTATTTATTTGCTGCCCCTGCAGGAAGCAATTACACTTCTTTTGCCTTGCAACATAGCCAACAAAGTCGGGGCTCAAGCAACACGCTGTAAGGAAATGCGCCATAAGGTGAGGTAATTTCTTCTCTCAGAGGGTCGTAAATCTGTGGAATTCTCTGCTCCAGAGAGCTGTGGAGGCTGGGTCATTAAATACATTTAAGGTGGCGATAGACAGATTTTTACACGATAAGGGAGTGAAGGGTTATGGGGAGCGGGCAGGGAAGTGGCTTTGAGGCCAAGATCAGCCATGATCTTATTGAATGGCGGAGCAGGCTCGAGGGGCCAAGTGGCCTATTCCTGCTCCTATTTCTTATGTTCTTATGTAAGTGCACATTTAACTTTTCCCATCCCTGCAATGAGCTAAGTTGTCCATTGGACGTTCTATTGACAATAAGAGCTGGACCATCAATGAATGATGGGTCACCATGAAGTTGAACAGTTGCCACTCTTGTTTGTGCAGCAGCTGGGATACTGCAAGCCTGAAGCGGTTGAAAAGTAGCGGCTGTTAATAATAAAATAAATTACCAGCTCCGAGTTCCTAGGTATGATGCAAAATAATGTTAATGGAAAATTATGGGACACCTACTTAATCGTTTTAGTGAAGAATACTTGCTTAAGTCAGATTTGACTGCAGATTCATAAGATGGTGGAAGGTGCGACAGACTCTGGTAGGATCGTGAGAAAGACAGATCGTACGGTTCGGTCGCAGAAGTAAGAATACTGTTCATCCGAGGTTTTTCTGTGGGGAAGGAGATAAAAAGGAAGAATTGTGTCAGAACAAGTAAGGTGAGAGTCCAACAGCTTTTAAATCATTTTTCTCTCCTCCACTCCACTTTTGAAGGAGCTGGCACATGCTAAGCATAGAAACATGGAAAAATAGGAGCAGGAGTAGGCCATTCGGCCCTTCGAGCCTGCTCCGCCATTCAATATGATCATGGCTGATCCTCTATCTCAATACCATATTCCCGCTCTCTCCCCATACCCCTTGATGCTTTTTGTGTCTAGAAATCTATCTATCTCCTTCTTAAATATATTCAGTGACTTGGCCTCCACAGCCTTCTGTGGTAGAGAATTCCACAGGTTCACCACCCTCTGGGTGAAGAAATTTCTCCTCATCTCCGTCCTAAATGTCCTACCCCGTATCCTGAGACTGTGACCCCTCGTTCTAGACCCCCAGCCAGGGGAAACATCCTCCCTGCATCCAGTCTGTCTAGCCCTGTCAGAATTTTATACGTTTCAATGAGATCCCCTCTCATTCTTCTAAACTCTAGTGAATACAGGCCTAGTCGACCCAATCTCTCCTCATACGACAGTCCTGCCATCCCAGGAATCAGTCTGGTGAACCTTCGCTGCACTCCCTCCACGGAAGTGTGGTTCCATGGCAGCCCTCTAATACCTCGTTCAAGTGACCTTTCTAAGCGGGCCACAGAGCCAATCTGACCTCCATCTCCACACATCCCAGTGAGGGACGTTTCATAGCAACCAGCAATGGGAATCCTGGGTGATTTTTCCCCCCTCAGTCTAGGGGTACAGTGGCCAATGATAGCTCCCCCACTGCTACCTTCACTGCAATTAGATAACCGACCATAGACTGGGGACCGAACACGGAACTTTTAAATCTGTACAGCTTAGTAACTCGCCACGTTTTGGATTTAACCATCAGGCCAAGAGGGATTTCAAAACTCTAATTTATTGCAACCATTTCTAAGATGTAAACCAGATCAAATTGTATCTGAATACCTGCAGTGTAGCAGGTGCCAACTTCAAGGCCCCCTGCAGGTTGTGTGGGTGAGATAGGAAAAGATGGAACATCTGAATACTTCCCTCAAACACTGGAAGCTGTGATGTTGTTAGCA
The DNA here is from genome assembly GCA_030390025.1 of Squalus acanthias. Taxonomy (NCBI): domain Eukaryota; kingdom Metazoa; phylum Chordata; class Chondrichthyes; order Squaliformes; family Squalidae; genus Squalus; species Squalus acanthias. The sequence goes on along the minus strand of CM059447.1, from coordinate 32,241,935 downwards.
CAGGGTGAAAATGGACACGAGACACCATTGTTACTCGGCCTTGCATTAGATGGAGGCTGTAATCTTATCTTCACAGATGTTGCACAGCGCCCAATGCTAATTCTGCTACTGAGCTAAAGTGACAGCAGCATTCAGTACAGGTTCATACAGCAAATCAAACCGATGAGCCTGGGGCTCGATGGTGGGAGTGGAAGTGGAGCCCCGGCTGGATGCGTCAATGGAGAAATCAGCCAGAACTGCTGTGCGCAAGTTTGACGTCCCCAATTCTCTCCACTTGTTGCAGGTGATTATGGAGGCACCAGGGTAGATTTTGACCCACCAGTCGGCCGTGCCGGGGAACGAAGAGGTCGGAGTCATTTCTAGGCCCGGGCCTCAGTTAAGTAGAACCGGCAAGCTACGGGTGCCAAACGGGCGCCCCGTGCAGCTTGCTGGATTTGGGCCGGCGTGCTGTCTGGCGGTTGGCAGCAACCTGGGAGGGGGTGGGGGGGGGAGGGGGCGGGGTTGGGGGGAGGGGGAGGGTTAATCCAGGGCGGCAGTGGCCTCGATTATTTGTGATGGAGTCTGGAGGAAAACGTCTGCTTCTCCTGGCCCCACAAAAATAGTTTTAAACTCATCTTTTTGGGGCTTTTTCTGCTGTAGGGGCAGTAAAATTCTCCCAAAATGGCAGTCGGGATCCCGTGTACGTTATAGGACCCTGATTTGTATAGGAAAAGGACCTACCACTTGAAAAAGGCATATGTTTTGGTTGGCCAGCGGTAGACTCTGTTAGAAATGGCAGTGCCTGGAACTCTGCATTAGTAGGGCAGCACGTCTACCGACGCCCATTTTGAGGCCGTTAGTGCCTCCTTTGGCTAAGTTAAAATCGGCTCCACTATGTTTGGGTTATACTAATAATTCAACAAATTGAGGGATACATTGAAACTGTAAATTTGAGGTTACTTTCTTCTCTCTTTAGAATCCCTAAGCCTCAAAACACTTTTTGCACCGGAGAGGACAGACAGACTGGTAGGCAGACCCATTCCTGGGCCTCTCTCTGTGTTGTTTGATAACCGCTTTGCCGGGAGGCAGATGCGAGCCTGTCAGGCTGAGATTGGGAGCTGTTGGTTGCAGTCGATGTCCCGCTGTTAGGGTTACCACTCTGGTTGTACGTATTCCTGGAGCTTTCATCACATGACCTCCAGCCTCCAACTGCCCCGCCCCCACGCTCTCGCCATTGGTCGACCAACACTTCCCTCCTCACGGCCTTCCCACACCAATTAGAAAGCGAATAAACTCTTCAATACCCAATTGGATGATTCTTGATCAGTCAAACAGCCTTTTTTTCCCCCAACTCCAATATCTTTATAACTATTGAACAGAAGAGTTCAAAGAAAATTAAATAAAACACACTTTTTTAACGCCCCTATGGTTTTTTCTCCCGGGGTACGCTCGCAGCAGTGACCTGGAGCTTAATCATCAATTCCGGGAGACCGCAGGCCAATCCTTGAGGATTGGCAACCCTACCCGCTATGGAGTGGTTTGCTTGCAAATAAGCTACAAGAAAGGGAAACTGCTGCCTCTCGAATCATGGTTAAGTTGCAGCTCGAGATTTTGTTCTGCTGAAATTCTCTCCGGTTGTGGAATAGTGGTAACATTTTAACAAATTACACACACACCCCTCAGCATTTTGAACAGCTCCATTTTTAAATCAAAATACAATTGCCATATTTTGGAGGGGAGGTGTGTCGACACATTCTCTGACATGCGCTCTTTGCCATTTCTTGTGCAAATATAGCTATGCTCCAAATATCACGAAGACACTACTTAAGTCCAACCATTGAATAATGAAGCTAAACCTCCTGAAGGATACTTTGACAAATTCCAGCCTGTCGCAAGCCCAATTGGCAGTCCCCTTCATGTTGAAGTATTACAAAGTGACGTAGCCCCGATCCAGAATTGTTACACTATGAACATACAAAAATGACGGGCAGGAAAAGACCAGCTGGTCCATCAAGCCTGCCCCACACTCATGATGGCTGGACCATCATGACCAGACATTTCCGACTCCCACCCCCACCCCGCAACCATGTAATCTCCTGGGAGAGGCAAAAAAAAAACTGAGGAAAACCCCACGGCTAATAAGGGAAGAAAGACAATGGAAAATTCCTCTCTGATCGACCGAAACCAGTCCAGGAGATCACATGGAGAATGCACTGTGTGTTCCCCTTTCTACTTATTATGTAATGTTTCACCAACAATCAGTGACATAGTCACAGGAGATGACTTCTGTACCGATTGTAATTGTTCCTGGGCATCATTACATTATCACAACATCCATTACAATGTAACTACTTTGAATAGGTTTTTCACCAGATACACTTGTACAAACTGTTTCATCTGTATTTAAAATATTTCTGCTTGTTAACGAATTTTCCCCCCGGCTACTTTTTCTGAAAGTGATGGCTCATACTGGGGAACTTCGTCGCCTGTTGGATTGGATGGCCATTCCCAAGCTCGCAGGAGGAAACTCGACCTGAACAATAAGCCTCAAACATATCATGTGTCGACATTAGTCTTGTAGCTGCTTTCTTTCCCCAGATCATTGTTCATGTTAATCAATGTTGAAATCCCCTTTAAGATTGGATAAACTTCAAGACAAGTCGAGGCAATGTTTTAAAATATTCTCCTAGCTATATAAAAAGGAAATCAAATCCAAATTGAAAACCACTGTTTCAGATAGATCGAGGGAATTAATGGCATCAGAGTTGATTAAACATTGAGACATTTAATCAAAGTGCAGGAACTGGTAACTGTCAAGGGAAGACCAGACAAACAGGAGCTATCATGGCTAAACCACACTCCAGGAATTCAAGATTTAGCTTTGCATTGCCTCAAAGGGTTGAGTGAGTCGGAAATTAAAGGAAAAGCACCAGTTATTAATATATGTTTAATATAAAGAAGACAAGGATAGTCTGTAATGACTATAATTATATAATGTAATGACTGTGCAAGTTGACAAGGAGTAACTTGACCTTTTCTTTATAGTCTGAATAGGAAAAGCACACACGTGCACACATATGCAGCACTCAAACATTCATGTGTGCACTTAGATATGCCTGCACATACGTAGCACACACAATCATTAACATGCCAGAATATTCGTGCTTGAATATTGAGCATTACTAGTTGACCATCTTCCCATCGAACCCTGCCTTGTGTACAGTAAGTTAAAATGTCCTTGCAACATACTAGCTGAGCTTGCTGTAAGGGTAAAATTAATTGTAATAATGTAAGGGCAAATCAGTTGTAATGATTAAGATTAGTTGAACTGCTTAAAAGACTAGAGTAAAGGTCAAAGTATCTCCCGAAGGCTACAAGCCGATGGAGACAGGGGTATAATTAAATAAAAACCTGCTTGCTTGGTCTGCGGTATAGACAATGCAGACACTGCAGAACAAAATGTGAATCATTGTTGTCTATAATAAACTAACCTCGAATGGTGTCCAATCACTAACAGACAACTCAGGTTGACCGAAGCTATGATGAAGCAAGAATAAACCTTGCAGCCCAGATGGCTAACCACCATTAGACAAAAGCAGAACTAGAATGGGTTTCGCTAACATTGTAAGATTCTAATCAGGTTGTTTTTAGAGACCCTAAGGGTCGCTCATGATGTAATAACTGTGCTGATGTTTGTACTTTTTGGCTTCTTGACGTGTATAAAGAAGCTTGGCTGCTACTATTAAATTGAGAAGCTGGTCACTAGACCGCGGGGCTATGACTCTTCTCCCAAAGCACTTTGAATAATAAACTGTGATCTTTTGCTTTGAGACAGACTCGAGTGAATTAATTTTTCACCAACACTTGCAGATAACAGGTTTTGTTTTGGATCAAACTGTAAAGAACCAGGCACTGACAAATAGAGCCGACACATTCCAGAGGATACTAACAAGCCTGTAAGACAGAGATGGAGGCCAAGGAGATTAGGACGCTGCGTAACCAGCTCGGCGGGGCGTCAGCTTGGTGGGATAATAAAACAATATTGTTATGAGTACGTGCAGCCCAAGGTAGCTGAATAGTATAAAGGTAGCGCCTATTCCTTCCAAAAGTTAGAGCTCTTGGACAGTGGGAAGTGCATTTGCCTTAACGGTAGCCCACGAAGGTGCAAGTCTGATCATCATGAACTTCATGGAGGAATTTTTTGTCATTTAATGTAATACTGTAGAACAGTTGTATAAGAACAATACTGTTATTCATCAATGTATATTAAAGCTTGTTGTTAAAAACCACTCGGGACTGAATCACGCAGAGGTTATTGTTGCAGAATAACAACACTTTTGTTGTGACCGTAACCATGGGAAATCTGCTAACGATTCGCATATACAACCTATGGATTTTGTCATCCTCTCCTGAAGTTGTCTCGTAGTGGGGTACGGTTCCACAGAACCCAGGTACCCATTGGTACCTCGTCCAAGAGGGTATTATTTATACACGAGCCTAGACATTGATGATGGATGGCATCCCACCCATATCACAAACAGTACATTTTGCAAAGTTTCCCACTGAACAAGCAGTAAGTGAACAGTGTTAATGAAACCCTACTGTTGCTTTCTCCATATGAAGTTGTATATACCCTCCTCTAATACCTTCAGTCGCCAATCAGGGCACAATGATGCAGCGTGGTCATGTGACACCATTCTTTTCTTCCGATTGGCTAGTGAGGTATCTGGTATGACACCGCTGGCATTCATTACAGACAATAGTACAATACTACTGGAAGCTGGCTCTGAGCCATACGCAACTGTTCCACTCCAGTATGTTTACACTTTTGATTGCCATGAGTTTTTCTGCAGTACAAAACTCCAAATAAATTCCAACTGGTAAGCCAGGCTGTGAGTAACTATTCATAGTGTCCATGTCTTCTCCTTGAAATCCTACACAGATTGTGTGTGTTTCCACGGCAGGCGAATGTCGCAGTATGCACTAATTAGATATTTTGCTGCAGCAGCATGTGAACTCAAATATAATTCCATCACTTAATCAACACACCTGTACAGTGTAATTGTAACAGTATTTACCGAAAGAGAACACATTGTTATCTCTCTAGGAATCCATTTCCACACGCGGAGAACGCAGGGGATAATTCACAATGAAGGATTTGGTACAGCAGGCATCTAATTGTGAAGCAATCCTGAGGACCACTTCAGTTAGCAGGACCGGTTACCCGATTTCAATTCCAAACAACCTAATAAAGAAAGGATGTGTTGCGGCCTAATAGGCTTTTGAGGTTGCTACAGATTCTTATATTCTCAAGCTGTTCTGGGAAGGAATTTGTCATTAAGCAAAATGTTCAAACGAAGCATGTTGTTTTGATTCGCCACACCATTGGCGGTCGTGCTTTCAGACATCTAGGCCCTAAGCTCTGGAATTCCCTTCCTAAATCTCTCCTATTTAAGCACTGCTTAAAACCTACCTCCCTGACCCCTGTCCTAATGTCTCCTTCGGTTGGCTCTTGGCTTGGTGCCAATTTCTCTCTGATTATGCTCCTGTGAAGAGCCTTGAGATGTTTTACTCATTTAAAGGCACTATATCAATGCAGGTTGTTGTTGTTGATTGCCCACATGGCAAGTTCTCTATCCTGACTAGATCATCATGAGAGAGGTGCAGAGTGAAAGCAACCCTAGGAGGGGGGGGAAAACTTTTCTGCCACGTCACCATAGGGTGATTTCACATATCTCCCAGCCACCATTTGCAGGGTGGCAGAGGCCTATCTCGAGCTTTCATTCAACTTGCAGACTTAAAACCCAAGTTTGGCATCACTTAATATTATTTCTTGATTTACCTCATCTGCTCTTCTATTTTTTTCCAACTTCATAATCCTGCACTTTGGGCCTTGGCCTCGCCCCTAAGTTTCAGCAAAAAAAATAAACTGGCAGAATGGGCATATGATTGGCAAATAAATTTCAACATAATTAAGTGTGAGTTAATACATTTTGGGAAGAAAAATAAGGCTGTCACATATTACTTATAATAATATATTACTTAAAATAAGGGGGTGATTTTGTCAATGGGGAGCTTTTGGAGGCGGGTCTCCCACTTGTCGGATTTCAGTCCCGCCTCCATCAACTTCTGGCCAACCCACGCTATTTTCCCTTGATTGACCTTGTTAAGCCCGCCCAGTGGGCTTAGCGGGCCAATTAAGGGGAAGCCGGTTACAGAGAACGTCAGCGTAGGACGTTTCATCTGTCAAAAATTTTTGACAGATGAATTGTCATCGTTTGACAGGCTCTGTGAAGCTGTCAAACACTGACATTCTCTGTAGTTTGATGAGTTCTTGAATTCAAGACTCATCAAACCTCTTTCTTTTGCAGAAATGAGATGGTTGTTGCATTGGAGAATGCAACGGCCATCTGTCATCTCTACCGCAGAGGTGCGAGACTCTCCGCATACCCACCGACTGAAGCCTGCAGGAAGAAACAAAGGTAAGTACACTTTTTTCTAACACTTTTCACTTACCTCAGATACTCACCTCCCCACACTTGCACCCATCACTCACCTCCACAGCACACTTTTGGACCCCTCTGAGCCCCACAGACCCAGTACTCGCCTCGGTGACCCAGGAAGCCCACACTTGTGAGGGCAAAAAGGGGATAATCCTATTTCCTGCCTGTTAACTACCTGTTAACAGGCAGTTAAGTGGCTGTAATCCCTTCCCGTCTCCAAGGAGAAGGGACCTGGCACGGGACGGCAACCCGCCTCCTAGGAAGATGGCATGGAGGCGGGTTGGGTACCCGCCCCCAAATTCTGCCATTTTCCCGGTAGTCCCGCCTCCAAACCCGCCTCCCCAGGGCTGGCAAGATCGCGCATTAAGAATCTAAATGGGGTAAAGGAACAAAGGGATCTGGGAGTATAAATACACAAATCACTAAAAGTAGTGACACAGGTTAATAAGACCATAACAAAAACAAACCAAGCACTAGGGTTTATTTCTAGAGGTATAGAATTGAAAAGTAATGAAGTTATACTAAACTCATATCGAATCTTGGTTAGAACACACATGGAGTACATTTCTGGTCGCCATATTATAAAAAGGATATAGAGGCACTGGAGAGGCTGCAGAGAAGATTTACAAGGATGATACCAGAACTGCGAGGGTATACAGATCAGGAAAGGATGAACAGGCTGGGTCTCTTTTCTCTTGAAAAGAGAAGGCTAAGGGTTGACCGAATAAAGGTCTTTAAATTTATGAAAGGTTTTGATAGAGTGGATACAGAGAGAGTGTTTCCACTTGTGGGGAAGAGCAAAACTAAAGATAGTCACCAAAAAATCAAATAGGGAATTTAGAAGAAACTTCTTTACCCAAAGAGTGGTGAGAATGTGGAACTCACTACCACAGGGAATAGTGAGGTGAATAGTATAGATGCATTTAAGGGGAAGCTAGATAAGCGTATGAGGGAGAAGAGAATAGAGGGTTATGCTGATAGAGTTAGAGGAGGAAGGATGGGAGGAGGCTCGAGTGGACTGGTTGGGCCGAATGGCCTGTTTCTGTGCCGTATATCCTATGTCATTCTACGTAAAAACAACTTTCTTGGCTGAAAAATGGTGTGTGTCAGAGGACGAGCCCTTACAATAGCAAAATTGTTCTGACGAAGGGTCATCGACCTGCAATGGTAACTCTGTTTCTCTCTCCACGATGCTGCCTGACCTGCTGAGTGTTTCCAGCATTTTCTGTTGACGAGCCCTTACAGTACAGTGCAATAAAAACCTGAACATAATGTGAGGGGGAATAAACATGCATCCATTAGCAGAGTTGCCATTAACTGGTAAGTATTGTATTGCAATCCATTTACGCTGTAACAGAGATGTTTCTAGGTTACAGTAAAATGCTCTTGGTAAAATGATTAATTTAAGTGGTATTCTCTCTAGCCTAAATGTGAATTCCCTGGGCTATAAATTAATTTCATCTGCTCACTCTGACAAGCACACACTTAACCGTTATTAACACCTGCACTTTCAATCCTTCACACCTTCTTCCCATTGATGCTTCTTGCAGTATTTTTGCCCCTTACTTTCTCACTCAACCAACCTATAATCTCCTCCCTATACATTTCCCTCACATTCCTATTTATTTATTGTCACAGTTTTCCCCGAGCTTCTGCCCTTCTAGTTGAGCTTTATTAAACCCTCCCAATGTCAATGGCTACACTGTGGATGGGAAGGACAAACCTTTATACTATGATTGGGAGTGAAGTCCTGTACATTAAAGTCTAGCAGCTACAGATGTAAGTGGATGAAGGGTAATCACACTTAAGCAACATTCCTCTGTCCACTATTTTAGCAGAAGGATCAGGTCCGACGTTAAAGTTACCAGTGTCAGCTTTGCTCAGTGGTAGCTCACTTGTCCCCGTGGCAGAAGGTTGTGGGTTCAAACCCCCCTCTAGGCATACACCTCAGTGCAGTACTGAGGGAAGAGCTGCATTGTCGAAAGTGCTGTCTTTTGGAATCGATGTTAAACTGAGGCCCCATCTGTCTGTTCAGGTAGACGTAAAAGATCCCCACAGGCACTATAAGGAAAGGGAGCAGGGGAGTTCTCCCAGTGTCTTGGCCAACAGTTATTCCTCAATCAAAACAGATTATCCAGGTCATTTATACCATTATTGTTTGTGGGACCTTGCTGTGGTTGCCGTGTTTAACTACAGAACAGCAGTGATGACACTTCAAAAGTAATTACTTGGCTGTGACGTACTTTGGGACACCTTGAGGCTGTGGAAGACACTAAATAATTGCAAGGTCTTTCTATTAAAATAGTGGACAGTGTTGAATGTTTCTCCACTGGCATCGCCAACTGTAATTAAAACCTCAGTTAAAAATGCAGACAATGGAATTTGATGCAACTGCATGAAGTGTTTGTAGAGTAATATCACAGCGTAATTTCCAGCATTTTATCAAATGGCATTCAGCCGTTCATTCAGTTGTTCGAAGTGTGCATCACCCATTCAAATCTAGTGTTATTACCACGGTGAAAAGCTTCAGAACGCAACCATTATGAGGGACAAATTCAGCCGCCCAGATAATGTTGACACACCAGATAATTTCAATCACGAATTAATTAAAACTAAATATGTTTAGAATCAATGTAAAATTCTGACTAATCCTTGTTTAATAGATACAAAAGCAAAATACTGCGGATGCTGGAAATCTGAAATGAAAGCAGGAAATGCTGGAAATACTCAGCAGTTCAGGCAGCATCTGTGGAGAGAGAAACAGAGTTAACGTTTCAGGTCGATGACACTTCGTCAGAACTGGAAAAAGTTGGAGATGTAACAGATTTTAAAGCAAGAGCAAGGGCAGGGAAAGGGGGAGAGGAGGAAAGAACAAAAGGGAAGGTCTGTGATAGGATGGAAAGCAGGAGAGATTAAATGACAAAAGGGATGATGGTGCAAGGCAAAAGGAGATAGTAATGGGACAAGTTAAGAAAGAAAAGATGAGACTAAATGGGAATGGCTGAATCATCAACAGCTGCCATGTGAAAAGAAATAGGGGCAGAGGTTATGGTCTGAAATTATTGAACTCTGATGTTGAGTCCAGAAGGCTGTAAAGTGCCTAATCGAAAGATAAGGTGCTGTTCCTCGAGCTTACGTTGAGCTTCGTTGGAACAGTGTAAGAGGCCAAGGACCGATAGGTCAGAGTGAGAGTGGAGCGGAGAATTAAAGTGACAGGCGACCGGAAGCTCAGGGTCACGCTTATGGACTGAACGGAGGTGTTCCGCAAAGCGGTCACCCAATCTGCGTTTGGTCTCCCCAATGTAGAGGAGACCGCATCGTGAGCAGCCAATGCAGTATACTAAATTGCAGGAAGTACAAGTAAATCTGAGAGTACGCTGTCATACCGCAAATTTAGGGCCAATATATCTTGTACTCAGGATGCATGATGACTCACATCAAAAGCCTCCAAGAGCACAAAGTTCCATCTTTGCCAAACACTGATGGAAAAGTGTTTAATGGGGAAATGTTTTTTCCCTTAGTTTGAAAAAAAGTCCCTTTAAAAATAAAGTTGTAGCATTAGATTCAAGGTGGATAATTTTCACTTGGGCACGGATGGAAAAGTGACAGCTGCAGATCGGCCGTCCGTTACACACCCCGCCCGATTGGAAAGGAAGATAGGGTGGGATGTATAATGGGCATTCGATCCACAGCTGCCAGTTTTCCACTTGTGACTCATGATGAACATGACCCCCAATAACATTTTATATGATTTGTTTTCTTCTCACATGAGCTTTCCTCTAACATGGTTTCCTGTATTCTTACGAATCAAACCAGCACCATTTTGTAAATTCGCCAATATATCTGGGTTCCCTCATTCGCCAATCCATGTTCTCTCAGTAACCTGTTTGTTACTCTAATTCAGGCCTGAGAAATCCATGGTCCTGATTTTCCTCCTTTCCTCTGCTTGGATGTAGGTCAGGAAGAGTGCTCTGCCTGACATCGCCTAGATTTCCACGATCAGGCCATTTGTTTAGGTCCAACATTCCCCAGGTGGTGGCCAGTCCTTGACAGGGTCCTGCATCTAGAAGTGGGGTGGAAGTTCAGCTGGAGCTGCAGGCTTGAGAGGCCTGCAGCAGCAGCAATGGCTGCCAACTGTGGGGACCATCTGGCCGCTGACCAAAGGCAGCAGCCAGAGCTCCAGGCCCATGGATCAATTGGAGGCCTGAAGCAAGGGTTTCACTTTAACTTTTGAGGCATCCCAGAACTTGCTGCCGGCCCCTCTCGAGCTCTTCAATTTAAGAGGTGGGGGGCAGGGGGTGCGGGCACCACAAGTGGCACCGTCAACATCTTTGTGCACCCCTCCAAGGACTCCACCCTCTCCCCAAGGACTGCACTGGAAATCCTGAGCCAACGTAAAGGGGGTAGGGACCCTGCATTAGTTAACAGGCAGATAAGAGGATTATCCCCATTTTGCCCACACAAGTGTGGGCTTCCCGAAGGCTGCAAACCCCGCCAGGGTCACCGAGGCGAGCAGTGGGTCTGCGGGGGTCGGAGGGGTCCAAAAGTGCGCTGTGAAAGTAAGTGATGGGTGCAAGTGTGGAGAGGTAAGTATGTGAGGTAAGTGGAAAGTGTTAAAAAAAGTTTACTCACCTTTGTTTCTTCCTGCAGGCTTCAATCGTTGGGGATGCGGAGAGTCTCGCATCTCCGCGGCAGAGATGACAGATGGCTGCCGTATTCTCCAATGCAACAACCATCTAATTTCTGCTAAAGAAAGAGGTTTGATGAGTCTTGAATTCAAGAACTCATCAAACTGCAGAGAATATCAGTGTTTGACAGCTTCACAGAGCTGTCAAACGATGACAATTCATCTGTCAAAAATTTTTGACAGATGAAACGTCCTACGTTGACGTTCTCTGTAACCGGCTTTCCCTTAATTGGCCTGCTAAGCCCGCTGGGTGGGCTTAACAAGGTCAATCAAGGGAAAATAGCGTGGGTTGGCCAGAAGTTGATGGAGGCGGGACTGAAACCCGACAAGTGGGAGACCCGCCTCCAAAAGCTCCCCATTGGCAAAATCCAGCCCTTGGAGTGCGTTCAGAGGAGATTTATTAGAATGGTACAAGGGATGAGGGACTTCAGTTACGTGGAGAGACTAGAGAAGCTAGGATTATTTTCCTCAGAGCAGAGATAAGGGGCGATTTAATAGAGGTGTTCAAAATTATGAGGTGTTTTGATAGAGTCGATAGGAAGAAACTGTTTCAACTGGCAGGAGGGTCGGTAACTAGAGAACACAGATTTAAGTTAATTGACAAAAGAACCATGGGGAGAGGAGGAGAATTTTTTTTACACAGCGAGTTGTTGTGATCTGGAATGCACTGCTTGAAAGGGTGGTGGAAGTAGATTCAGCAGTAACTTTCGAAAAGGAATTGGATATATACTTGAAAAGGAAAGTTTGAAGAGCTATGGAGATAGAGCAGGAGAGTGGGACTAATTGGATAGCTCCTTCAAAGAGCCGGCACAGGCACAATGGGCCGAATGGCCTCTTTCTGTGCTGTTCGATTCTATGAGACTTGATGTTACCTAACTACCACTTCTCTCCTACTATTTCCAACCTTGGTGGTGTCCTGCCTTATGGCCCTTGACCCTTCACTGAGCTTTCTCAATAAAATCAAAAGCAATGATTCTACCCTGGCTAGTGACTGTTGGTGTTTTCATGCAATTAAGAGACTTTAATCATTTAAGAGGTCTCATGCAATTTCAAAATGATATCGGGCTTTTCTTTGAGTCCTTTGAAGCACGAAAGATGAAGTTAATTCAACAGAACTGTGGCCAAAGAACTAAAATGCTTTTAATAGTCCTGTCTAAAGCTGACATGGTATTGAAAAAGGCAATGAATCTTGTTAGTCAGCAACAAAACTATTGTATACCTCAAATCACAAATATTAATGGCCTGTCTTTAAAAAGGAAATTATAACATTGCTTGCTTTTTACATGAGTGATTTGGTGTTAATCAAACTGTCTGATGGACACTTAATTAGTTGTCTTTACAACGTTCTGCCACATTAAGCTATACACAATCTGTCTGCATAATAATTGATATAAAATAATTCTAATGTGGAGTCTTCTGATGACTGTACTTCAAAGAGTGTATGAAAATCCCCATTTGTATTAATGGGGCTTGTTTATTCAACTCTAACTGTAATTCATCTGTAAAACAAGCTAATTCCACCCAACTTCCTTTTAATTTTGTAATGGCATGAAGTTCCTCAATTTTTATTCCAGTAATTCCTGTCTTCAATTTCCTGTGGCTGAGAAGGTTGGCACACAAACTGCTGATAAATCTTTGCCAATGCTGCTGTGATAGGTGTGTAGCATTGCCTCTCTGACTTTCCTGCCATCCCGCGTGGTGTCCTTCACATGGGTGCCTCCTCACAGCTGAGATCAGCCAAGCATTTAGAATGCTGAGAAATCTTTCTCCGCATCTTCTTCCAGAAAGTCCATGCATTTGTGAACAAAGCCCTTGCCATGCACGACTTTATTGTGACCCTTCTTAAAACCCACCACTTTGACCACATTTTCGGTCAGCCTTTCTAACATCGCCTTCTCTGGCTCGGCATCCATTATTGTCTGATCATGCTCTGATGCACCTTGGGACATTTTTCTCTGTTAAAGGTGCTATATAAATGCAAGCTGTTGTTGGAGATGTACAATCCTCGTGAGGAATTGAAGTTTCCTCTGTGTCCTGTTTTTTGTTAATGCAAATTATTGTGCACAATGTTTTAAGTCATTAACCTGTTCATTTTAAAAATTGCACACAATGGGATTTCAGTCCCCCAGATACTTTGATTGTTGATAAGTTGCTTGATTGTCTTAAATAGGATTACAATTAAAAAAAACTCAATTGTTACCACCTTCTTCTATGAATGTGATTACAAAAAATACATGATTATAAGCCAAAGAAACGGGCAGCTAAATGGACCGACTACCTCACCCTGACATGCTGTTAATTCGTAGCATTGACTGCGACCTAATGGGTTTGAATGCAATCTGAGATGGCGCATTCGAAAGCCACAGAGAGCAGATAATGGCAGATATCCGTGACTGAAGCTCCTCGTGCAGTGGGTGGCAGAGCTGTCCTATAGCCTCTTTGGTGAAATGCACTCTCCTTATTTTTTTTTATTCGTTTATGGGATGTGGATGTCGCTGGCAAGGCCAGCATTTATTGCTCATCCCTAATTGCCCTTGAGAAGGTGGTGGTGAGCCGCCTTCTTGAACCGCTGCAGCCCGTGTGGTGAAGGTACTCCCACAGTGCTGTTAGGGAGGGAGTTCCAGGATTTTGACCCAGCGACAATGAAGGATCGGCGATATACTTCTAAGTCAGGATGGTGTGTGACTTGGAGGGGAACTTGGAGGTGGTGGTGTTCCCATGCGCCTGCTGCCCTTGTCCTTCTAGGTGGAAGAGGTCGCGGGTTTGGGAGGTGCTGCCGAAGAAGCCATGGCGAGTTGCTGCAGTGCATCTTGCATCTTATACACAAGGTCCTCATATGACCTGTGATTACTGTATGTTCTATGGGGGCTGGGGAGGTAGTACCTTATGGGCTGCATCCTCCTTAAACACTGCCTGGCTCTCCTTTGTTTCATCCTGTGCTCCTCCTCCTCTGCCAGGACAATGGCATACAAGAGTATGCCCATCGGGAATGACAAATGCCATACTTGCTCCTGCGAAGTCCTGGGTGTGGGTAGGGGTCCGAAAATCTGCCAGTAGTCTGACACTCCCACAAACAGGGAGAAGAAAGTCCAGATGTGTGTAGGCAGAATGGCAAGAAACATCGCTGTAAAAAGTGTTTGCCAGCTGTAGAAATTGCGACTGAAACTCTCCAGACTCAGAAACTCCTCACTCCGCCTGTCTCAGCTGATGCTAGCAGTAGCTGCAGCTTATAATTCTCTGTTTGAGTTACCTTGGGCTAGAGTTTCCGCTTTGGGCGGAATCGACGATCCGGGCGCAAATTGCGGCCAAAATTGCGCTAGTTTTGAGAAGTGTTTTCTCCCCCCCACCGAGTGCATTCCCAGTGTGAAAACATCCAGCAAAACGTGCGTTGACATGTATGCATGTTGTCAAACTCAGTCTGTACACTGAGGGAGTGGAAGTCCTTCCTGTTGAGGGGCTAATCTGTGGCAGCCCGCAAAGCAACACAGGCGCCACCGAGTGTACCTCTGAGCTGCAGCACCATTGGCCCTCATTGTAATATATTTAAATTGGGTCAGTTGGGATTCAGCAGGCGTATCACCAGAAGGGTCGAAAGGCACGACGGAACTCGTGGGAAGTGATGTCACGGCAACCAGGTCCACAGTAGCAGGGAAGACCCAGAGTTGCATGAATGAGTTGTCAAGACAGTGCTCAGAAGTGAGTGAAAAAGGACAAAAGGCATTTGATGTGATGCTCAACTTAGCTTACAGGGCATCTTGGTCTGGGATCTCAAATCATTTCACAATATAACTTATGGTATTGATCAATGAGTACAATCTTGCATGTATGAAACATCGTGTTGAAAAAATACCGTTAAAATCTCTCAAATAGCGCAAACGACCATAAGATTACAATTTAACATCCCTGAGGCCCTTCGTAAAATGTTAGCTTTCTTATAGCACTGCTCTTTTTTGCTGCTGTATGTTAAACATAGTTCTGACGAAGGGTCACAGACCTGAAACGTTAACTCTGTTCCTCTCTCCACAGATGCTGCCTGGCCTGCTGAGTGTTTCCAGCATTTTCTGTTGTTATTTCAGATTTCCAGCATCCGCAGTATTTTGCTGTTGTATAGTTGAGCTGCTACCTCTGGAAGCCCTGAATCCACCTAAAGAGACAGTGGGCTGGATTTTGCCAGTGTGGGCGGGCTAGCGCATGTCAGGTGGGATTCGTGTCAGGACCCCGACTCCGAAGTGAAGTGTTGAAAAATTGCGATTTTCCCCTAATTAGGCAATTGATTTCCAGCGTGTGGGAACCCCTGGCCCAATGAGTCTTTTCATACAGAAAGTTGCCTCTGATGACGTCATCAATGCTGCTGGATTTAAGGCCTGCAAGCAGCCTTGCTTCTTTTGGAGACTGGAAATGCTTTGGAAATTCTATGAAGGACTTCATTTACCGACCATGTCCACCAGCAAGCAAAAGTGTGCACCTCGCTTCGATGAGCCCTCCCTCCAAGCTCTGGTGCAGGGAGCAAGATCTAATAAGGAGGTGCTCTTCCCTTCCTCAGGGAGAAAAAAGCCACCCCAGCAGACTAAAGCTGTGTGGCTGCAAGTGGCCGAGGAGGTCAACTCCATATCAATGAGCCGCAGAACCTGGCTGCAATGCAGGAAGAGGTTTCATGACCTTCTCCACACAGGAAAAGTGAGTATGACTTTCCCATCACCCTCAATCTGATCCCCATCATCTCTCCTCACCAGCACTCTGCTTTGCCAACCTCTTCCTCCACATCCCACTTGACACTTACATCCCTGCACCCTTACCCATTGCCTCTCTCTCTATGGTCACATTCACTTAACTATTCGACCATGTAGCTCTCACACTCCCTATCACAGTGATGCAACAACAACAACAACTTACAACACACAGGGAGGGCCCTTTGTCTCCTTCTAAGCATCTATGCTATGCATTCTCTACACTCACTCCTTCATTCTCACTTAAACTCCACTTGTGTCCCTCATTGCAGGAAAAGAGAGCCCACAATAAGAGGGAAAGAGCCATGACAGGAGGAGGACCACCCTCAGTAGCCCAGCTCACCGCCTGGGAGGAGGCGGCCCTGGAAAACGCCGGGATCGAGGAGGATTCCCAAGTGGGGGACGGACAGACGGGCGCATCGCAGCAAGCTGGTGACAGAATAGTTTGGCATCTCTCTCATTGACATTGCATGAGTCACTGATAATGAATCTGATGCTCTAACAGATTGACTTATGATCATCTGCACTATTCAATTTTCATGTAACCTTGACCTCACATCTCTAACTCTTTCCTTTACTCCCCCACAGGACCATCAAAATCCCCCATCCCCACTGTCCAGGAGGAAGAGCCTGAGCTTCCAGACTTCTCAGAGGAAGCTGCAACCTCTGAGGGTGCAGCATCAGCAGAATTCAGAGCACTCAGCACCAGCACAGACACTCACACCTCAGTGGGACCCTCGCGAGATAGAGTAGTGTTGGCACCTGGTTTATCACAGCTCACAAGTGAGCA
Organism: Squalus acanthias; assembly: GCA_030390025.1. NCBI lineage: Eukaryota > Metazoa > Chordata > Chondrichthyes > Squaliformes > Squalidae > Squalus > Squalus acanthias. The sequence goes on along the minus strand of CM059447.1, from coordinate 32,225,249 downwards.
TCAGCAGATGGTGGAGACAGGGGCAGCAGTGGAGAGTCCTCATTGGAGGGCGCAGGACTCTGCCAGCTCGGTTCAGCTGCATATCGACCCTGTGCCTCTGGGTCCATCCAGAAGGAGAGCGGTGCTGGAACTCCAGGAACAGGTGCAGGAGTCTCTGTCAGTTTTTGTCTCCAGGGTCGCTGTGAGTGTGGAGTGAATGGAGGAGTCCATCGCGAACATGAGCAGAGCCTTTGTAGAGGCATTGGCGCATGAACGCATCACCACAGAAAGGATGGCAACCTTTGTGGAAAGGCTGGCTACGGTAGAGGAGAGGATAGGCTACGGCCATGGAGGAGCTAAGTCGCAAGAGTGTTGAACATGGTCATTGTTCAGAATAGACTGGCATCTCTTGAGGAGCGATGGTCAGCTATTGAGCATACAAACCAGACATTCATGGAAGTCCTCTGGAGTAGGACTTCCAGTGCAGAAACGGGTCCTCATGGCCCCCCTGAAGTGCAGCAAGGTGCTGTCCAGCCACTTGCTAGCTCTGAAGTGGGCCTGACCCATGAGAGGGATGTTGGTGGCAGACAACAAGGAAGTGGGGGCTCCTCTCCAAGTGCTCAAACGACCATGCCACTGCAAAACCCTCGGTCAGAGCCCCACCAGGGTCTCACCCGACTGAGATGGGTGTCTCATTCCCTGCACAGCCGCAGGAGCAGCAGACTGTTGCCGAGCCCTCACAGGTTCGCAACCCCAGAGGACGGCCGCCAAAGGCGTCGAGACAGGAGCAGCAAGAAAGTGAGCAAGGGGCCTCCACATCTGCTGAAGCCACAGGGGAAGCACCACGTAGGAGCACGCGTAAGAGGAAGATAATGCACAAGTAGTCACAAGGGTAGTCACTTGGGTGTTATGTTGTGTATATTTTTGAAATGCCATCAGTTGCTTGTTGTGATAAAAATTTCTGATGGCAAACTGTTGAAGTTGTGGCCTGTGTCATTTCGCAAGTGGGACTTCCACATTGAGGGCTTAGAGCGACTTGCAATTATCAGTGTAGTGGTCAGAGTGATAGGAATCCGCAGGTTCTTGTCCATTGTCGATGCTCTGGTAAGAAGGTGTGAGGCCAAAGTGTTTGATTGTGCAGGCTAAGCAAATCTGGCCAATATGAGTGCGTCCCTTGCATCCTGGACAGCAATGTGGTCACGCTCTGGTGCCTTCTGGCCTGTGTAGTTTCAGGTGGGTCAGCAGCAGCTTGGCGCTCCTGTTGTTGCTGCTGTTGTTCATGGTTCTGATGCTGTCGCGAGTGGTCTTCGTCCGAATGTGATGTCCAGGAGGAAAGGAAATAAATGATTCCCATGCTTCTGCTATATACCTCAGTTGAGGAAGCGCTCAATCAGGGTGGGGAGAGGGGTTTCCCAGGAGGTCACACTAGAGATGGGTCTCAGGCTCCAAACATCCACAAGAATGAGTAGGCCTGCTAAAAGTTCACCCAGACCTGAGACAACAAAGTTCTGCCACCTGCAAATGATGATTGCTGAAAACTCCTTTTTAATGGTGGAGCTGCAGCTGTTACTAAGCAGTCCACTTGTGAGGCCGCCAGGATTACCCAGTGTGTTCCAGAGGAGGCATGTCGGATGGGGGAAATGTCTAAAAATCAGAAAGGCCTCTCAAAATTGGATTATAGAGGCAATTAACTGGTTGTTAAGGGCCTTAAGGGCCTATCCCGCCTCTTGGAGGCGGGATGGAAACAGGGTCTGAAACCCTGATTCTGGGAAAATTGCTTGAGGCGGGATCGGGCCCGCACGCCATTTTTTGCAATTTTATCACCTCACACGCCTCCAATCCCACCTCCTCGGGCCTGGCAAAATCGAGCCCAGTGCCTCCAGAGATTGTGCCCGTGCAGGTAATTGATGGAATCTTTTGCTCCCCAGTGAATTTAGGAAAGATATGGCAGCCAAAATAAAGTCAGCAATGAACGACTCTGTTTTGCAAAGAATTACATAGAATATACGACACAGAAACAGGCCATTTGGCTCAACCAGTCAATGCCGATGTTTATGCTCCACTCGAGCCTCCTCCCATCCTTCCTCCTCTAACTCTATCAGCATAACCCTCTATTCCCTTCTCCCTCATATGCTTATCTAGCCTCCCCTCAAATGCATCTATACTATTCGGTAGCGAGTTCCACATTCTCACCACTCTCTGGGTAAAGAAGTCTCTTCTGAATTCTCTATTGGATTTCTTGGTGACTATCTTATATTGATGGCCTCTAGTTATGCTCTTCCCCACAAGTGGAAACACTCTCTCTGTATCCACTCTATCAAAACCTTTCATAATTTTAAAGACCTCTATTAGGTCACCCCTCAGCCTTCTCTTTTCAAGAGAAAAGAGACCCAGCCTTTTCATCCTTTCCTGATAGGTATAACTTTGCAGATCTGGTATCATCCCTGTAAATCTTTACTGCACCCTCTCCAGTGCCTCTATATCCTTTTTATAATACAGTATCAGGACCAGAACTATAGACAGTAATTTGTTGCAGTCCTCCTCCATGTTGACTATCCCCGCCCCCACCACCATCCCTCACCTGCCTACCCCCACAATTTGGTGTCGTCCGTAAATTTAGCAATTGTGTTTTTGATTCCAAAGTCTAAATTGTTAATATAAATTGTTCCAGTTATGTGGAATCCACCCTGTTATATTTGTGAATCAGCAATGTAAAAACACCGTAAGATTCTCAGTGGAGCTGCACAAAAAGTGTCCTACAACATGAGATGTGTAATAGAAGGTGCGTTGATGCCATAAATAATGTACATTATAGCAGGTTTCATATCACAGCCAATTCATGCCCAGTGAATAAACCAGTTTTATGTATTTCATTCACTTACTAAGATGATTTACTAAACTGGGATTCACGCTGAAATATTAATCAGAATTTCAATTGCAGAATTTCTTGCATATATTTTAGTAACATTGAAAGATTTTCCAAAATGTAAAGCACGCCACAATATTGCTGCATTTACCATGTGTGAAGTCCAGCTTCTATTCACTTAGCAGACACATTCACTTCGCAATTATTCATTTAAACAAGTTTGCCAAATCTGGGAGCATCACAGTCAAATTAATAGAATCTATTATTAGGGACAGAGTGACTGAGCACTTGAACAGACATGAACTGATCAGAGAGAGCCAGCATGGATTTGTAAAGAGTAAGTCATGTCTAATGAACCTAATTGACATTTTTGAGGAAGTAACTAACCTGATAGACAAGGGAGTGTCTGTGGATGTTATTTATATGGACGGGTCAACTGGTTTCCGGGTTCCAGTCCCGCCCCCAGCTGCCTCCGCTCTGCAGACGTGATTTTCCCTTGATTAGCCTTGTTAAGCCCGCCCCCGGCCAATTAACAGGAAGCGGGTCTGATGATGTCATTTGATGACACATCATCAGCCGGCTTCCTTAAAGGGACCATGCACAATTTTATTTTGATAGTTGATTTTTCAGTGTTTAACAGCATTGAGGTGCTGCAAACACTGACAATCACTGCACAAAGGTGAACGCTTGCACCCAGACTCTCCAATGACTCCCTCCATATGCTTATGGAGGGAGTCACAGCACACAGGGAGGCTCTCTTCCCTTCCAAGGGCGGAAGAGACCTCCCCAGGACACCAACTTACCTTGCACCTCCACCCAACCCTCTCTATCTACTTTATCACTTCCCCATCTCACGAGCCACCCCTCACACTCACCCTCATTCTACTGCAAGCATACCAACTAACAACACACAAGGGTGGGCACTTGAGAGGTTTAACCAATGTCCATGTGAAGTTTCTGGTAATGTGTTGTCATACAGTGGAATCTCTTTTTCAAAAAGTGCCCCTTATTGGACAGATCTGAGCGCACCTTGAGAAGTGTCTTACTGAGTTCCAGTGATTGTTCAGTCATAACTCCCATCCCCCCCTACCCCCCCGCCCCCCCCCCCCCCCCACCAGCTATAGTGATGAGTGTGCATGGAATGGCTTGGACATTAAAGGGATGCTTCACGGTACTGAGGTGGGATGGTGTCAACCTGGCGCATCATGTGGCAGCCAGGGTTTACAGCATCAAGTGAAGAAAGGCTGGCCATAGGTGATGCCATCGCTGGCCTCCCGGCCAGCAATTTTGTCAGGGGCTGATGCCCTGTGTCCAGTGCAGCATCAGATGATGGCAGTGAAGATTGGTGATGTTGGTGTGCCTGGTGATGTTGGTGTTGGGGCTGATCGTGGAAGGATTCGGAGGACCAAGGTCTGATTGTTTCATTGGCTCCGATGTTGCTGGAATAGTTGGCAGCTGCAGGTGAGATGACAGAAGCGATCTGTCATGGTGAGAGAGGTTCTCCCAATGAGGTGGCACTGGACATACAGTTGGATTTAAAAACTTGTTAGCTAAAGAAATCTCTATATGTATTAAAAATGCAGTAACCAACATTTTCTGTGCTCTGAAACTCACCATCTGCAACATGGCATCCTTTACACCACTTCTGCAGCTGTCAGCTTTTCACACACATCAGAGCAGACTCGAAGCACGCCAGGTTGAGCTGGCGAGTTCCCTGAACAGCGGGTAACCCGTGGGGGAGAAGGTAAAATTAGAAGTAAGCCTCAAAATAGTGTTAAATTGGCTCTTAACAAGCCATTTAACTATCTGAATTGTCTCCCCCGCCGCTTGGTGTCGGGTCAGTTCTGCGCTGACAGACCCGACACCTGGGAGACTCATGTGGAGGCGGGTTGACAGCGGGTTTCCTACTCGCTGCCAATCTTTGTGATTTTGACAGCGGTCCTCCCTCCAAACCCAGCCGTCAGCGCGATTAAATTCGCGGCCTTAATATTAAAATTAAAGCTAGGCTGTTCAGAGGTGATGTTAAGAAGTCTTTCCTCACACAAAGGGTAGTGGAAATCTGGAATTCCCTTCCCCAAAAAGCTGTTGAGGGTAGGTGCTAACTTCAAAACTAAGATTGATAGATTTTTTTAGGCAAGGGTGTTAAGGGTTATGGAACCATGGTAGGTATATCGAGTTAATCAGCCATGATCTAATTGAATGGCGAATCAGGCTTGAGGGGCTGAATGGCCTACTTATGTTCCTAATGGCCGTTCAGTTGAATTACAACTGACATAATAACATTTCTCCAGGGCCCCTTGGTTTTCAGAAAAACTGATTGCATTTGTTAGAACTGAGTATATGATTTAGAAAAATGGCATATTGTCTTACCAAGACTATTTTATAAAGTTGTCTGAAAATTAACTTATATGCCTCCTTTCTAAGTTTTGGCACAGCACATGATCATTTCCCTCCTGAAGCTGAAGGGGTGGACGTACATATAAAATCTGCATTTCAGAGAATGCACACATCCTCAGGAGAACCAACCTGATCCTCAGCAGTTAGATTCACTCTTGAATGAAAGGAATCAATTTATCTCGAATATGGAATGAATCCTAATACCATGGGGGTAAATAACCATTGGGGTTCTCCTACTTGTTTGTTGTAACTTTGGCAAAGAAGCTGCGGAGGTCCTGAAAAACGGTGTCAATGGCATTTCCGCCATTTTTCTGGAGTTTCTGCGGTTCGTCTGTTGAAGTTACAGCAGATGGGCTGCATAACAGCTGTGGGAATTCACCCCTGATGTACTTAAACAAGGTTCTGGTTTAAGTGAAAACTGTTTTCTCCCTTATGTTCAGTCAAGCAATACGATAAAACAACAATAACTTGTATTTATATAGCCCTGTTAATATAACAAAACATCCCAAAGGGGCTTCACAAAGATGAAAACAGATGGTGAGCAAACAGATGGTGAGCAATGAAGGGAGAAGACTTAGTTAAGGTGATTGGAGGATTGGTCAAAGAGGTAGGTTTTGAGGAGTTTTTTTGAAGCAAATGAAAAGTTTAGTGAGAGTGTTCCAGAATTTGTGACCAAGTTCAGCCCATATTCCAGACTTCTCCATCACCGTTCATCATCCCTGGATATGACCTGTCCCATCAGCAGGATAGACAATGGTACACACTCAGGTTGGAGAGTCCCTGGGAGACCTCATCATTGACTCCAGTCACCATGACGTCTCATTGTTTCAGGTCAAACAAAGTTATGCAAACCTCCCGATGATCACTATCCACCGTCCCCCCTCAACTGACAAATCAGTACTCTTCTATGTCGAGCATCATGGAGGAAGCAAGGGCACAGATTGTACTCTTGGGGCGGGGGAAGACGTCGATGCCCACCATCAAGAGTGGCTAGGTATTACCACCATCGACCAAACTGCTCGAGTCCTGAAGGGCATAGCTGCCAGATTGGGCCTGGTCAGATGCTAAAGGAACCAACATAAAGTAACCTTGTCCTCACCAACCTACCTATCACAGACACGTCCACAATAGCATTAATAGAAGTGACCACCATACTGTCATTGTATGGAGTGTAGAAGAGTATTCCAGGAGCAACACTAGCCATATCTTAGATTGAGGTATCAGTGTAGTGAAACTACCTGCGTGCCAAACATCAAAAGCAGTAGGTTGTAGACAGACCTAAGTATTCCACGAATAATGGATCATAAAAAAACTCTGTAGCTCTACCACATCCAGTCAAGAATGGTGGTGAACAAGCCGGAGAAGAAGGCTCCATGAGCATTCCCACCCTCAACCATGGTGGAGCCGAGTTTGTGAGTGCAAAAGACAAGGCTGAAATGTTTGCAAGTGTCTTCAGCCACAAGTCTTCACTACACGGACTGCAGCGGTTCAAGAAGGTGACTCACCACCACCTTCTCAAGGGCAATTAGGGATGGGCAATCAATGTTGGCCTTGCCAGCGATGCCCACATCCCATAAAAACGAATATTAAAAAAAAGTGCCAAGTGGATGATCCTGCTTCGCCTCCAGCTGAGATCCCTACCATCACAGGTGTCAGTATCCAACCAATTATGTTCACTCACGTGACATTAAGTGGCATAAGAACATAAGAAATAAGAGCAGGAGTAGGCCATTTGGCCCCTCACGCCTGCTCCGCTATTCAATAAGATCATGGCTGATCTTCTACCTCACCGCCACTTTCCTACACTATCCCCATATCCTTTGATTCCCTTAATATTGAAAAATCTATTGATCTCTGTCTTGAATATACTCAATGACTGAGCCTCCACAGCCCACTGGGGTAGAGAATTCCAAAGATTCACCACCCTCTGAGTGAAGAAATTTCTCCTCATCTCAGTCCTAAATGGCTGACCCCTTATTCTGAGACTGTGACCCCTGGTTCTAAACTCCCTAGCCTAGTATATAGGCCTAGTCTACTCAATCTTTCCTCATACGACAATCCCTCCCATCCCAGGAACCAGTCTGGTGAACCTTTGTTGCACTCCCTCTATGGCAAGTATATCCTTCCTTAGGTAAGGAGACCAAAACTGTACACAATATTCCAGGTGTGGTCTCACCGGGGCCCTATATAATTGCAGTAAGACGTCTTTACTCTTATACTCAAATCCTCTTGTAATAAAGGCCAACATACCATTTGCTTTCCTAATTGCTTGCTGTACCTGCATGTTAACTTTCAGTAATTCGTGTACAAGGACACCCAGGTCCCTCTGAACACCAACATTTCCCAATCTCTCACCATTTAAAAAATACTCTGCTTTTCTATTTTTCCTACCAAAGTGGATAACTTCACATTTCTCCACATTATATTCCATTTGCCATGTTCTTGCCCACTCACTTAGCCTGTCCAAATGCCCTTGAAGCCTCCTTGAATCCTCCTCACAATTTACATTCCCACCCAGCTTTGTATCATCAGCAAACTTGGATATATTACATTTGGTCCCCTCATCCAAATCATTGATGTAAATTGTGAATAGCTGAGGTCCAAGCACTGGGCATACTGGACACAGCAAAGGCAATGGGTTTTGATAAATTCTCCACGGTAGTGCTGACAATCTGTGCACTAGTGTTAGCCTCTCCCCTAGCCAAGCTGTTCCAATATAGTTATGACACTGGTATCTAACTGATGATATGGAAGTTCTCCCAGGTATGTCCTCACCACAAAAAACAGGATAAATCTAACCTGGCCAATTGAATCCTAGTCATCACTGAAGTGATGGAAGGACTTATCAATATTGCCATTAAGCAACATCTACTCGCCAATAGCCTTCTCACAGATGATCAGTTTGGGTACCTCAAGAAAGATTCAGCTCTAGCTTTCATCGCAGCCAGATCCAGACATGGATGTAGGAGCTGTGTACCAGAGGAGAAACAATAGTAGCTGCCCTCAACCTGAGGACAGCATTTGACTCTGCATGGCTCCAAGAATCCCTTGCAAAACTGAAGTCAATGGGGGTCAAAGGAAAATCCCTAGAGTGGCTGGATTCATACCTGACATAAAGGAAGCCTCAGGACATCACTTCAGGAGTTTCTCAGGTAAGCGGCCTCAGCCTAACCGTCATCATTTGCCTCCTCAGTGAACTTCCCTCCATCATAAGATCAGGAATGGGACTGTTCGCTGACTATTTCACAGTGTTCAGCTCCATTCACAACTCCTCCGATAATGAAGCAACCCATACCCTGGAATAACATCCAGGCTCGGACTGACATTTGCACCACGCAAGTATCAGGTAATGACCATCTCAAGCAAGAGAAAGCCCAGGCGCCTGCCCGTGATCATCAACGGCACCACCAACACCGAGTCTCCCACCAGCAACATCTTGGGCATTACCACTTACCAGAAGCTTAGCTGGACCAACTATATCAAAACTGAGGCTACAAAAGCAAGGCAGAGGCTGGGTACTCATCTCCAGGTGTAGTAATCATTATTTTTCAAATGAAGTTGGTCTTCATATATAACACCAGAACTGAGTAGCTTAATAAGGACTCAGAACTATTAACATAGCGCAGGGAGCCTGTGTGTTTCCCTCACACAAACATTTTAAAAAGGTAGGTAACCCTTTGAATTTCCTCAACAATACAAACACTTTATACTCACCATTTGTGGGAGTTTGAGTTGGACTGATCAATCCCAAGTGATTGTAATTGTGTTGATGATTACCTGCAACATAAGGAAGCAAGGATTAAGGTAAAGCTAAATTATACCGCTACAAACATAATTTCAATTGTATACGAGTGTTTAAAAAATGCACACTTATGCAACAAAATACCTGAGCCTTTTGAGGCGCAAGAATTTTCATATCGGAATGCTACCAACACTCGCAATGTCACCGATTTATTGATTTGTGCATTATTGTTGTGATGTGCGCTATTCATTGCGACAGTAGACAAAAAGAAAGAAAAATGGTCTTTCTCTGGCTGCTCTTGTGTTGCTGCCATTTTAATTTGGATTGTAAGAGATCACTATCTGTAAACTGGGTCCCAGTATTTATGCAACCAAATTGGGTTTCGATTATTCGAGTAACAGTTTTCACTTTGGTCTGCAAGCCTGCTGCCAGGATAAAAGAGCCAGATTCAGCAGTGTAAACACTTGTGGCCAGCTCAAAGACACTACTCCCTCAGAATCTGAATTAAAATGGCCCTTGTATAATAGTAGCTTTTCTCTCTCCCTGCTATCCCAGTGAATCATACGCATTAAAGCAATATAACAAAACTCGCTAATCCATTAACAAAGTCATGAGATTTAGCAACCCCAATATCTACAAATCCACTTGAATACATACAAGGCCTAAAACAACTAGGGACCAGCGACATCCATTTGCAATTCATCCCAACCGGTCGCTATTGAATATAGAGTAGAGGAGTAATCATCATCGTTTAACTGAGGTGTATTGTTCAAACTGATTGTCGTAATAAGCAGAGTGCAGAAGTGAGCAGATTTGTAATTGGAAACAATGACATCAATGACAACAGGGAATTATATAATTAATTGAGGATGGCAACATTCCAATAACACAAGATGAAAATTTCAAATTTACACAACAAATGCAGTTGCTGCGATGCTATAATACGTGAGACATCAACTCCCAGTCATCATCTTTGATTCAGTTATGTACATAAGTTATTCAGAAGGTAATGCTGCAGCAGATCATTCAGACAATATACTGTTGAGCAGTGCTTCACTGGTCTTCTTGCGTTCACTGTCTTGTTGTCGGAGCTCTACCTCTGTTGCTCTCTTGACAGTTTGGCATTATTGATCTTGTTTGCTTGCCAGCAAGCCACCAGTAAAATGAGATTCCTACCTCCACACTGTTGAAAAGTCTTGTTTCTTCCCACTGTTACCAAGTTGTCTTTGTTGTAATTTTTTCAATTGAAGATTCACAACAAGGTGCATAAGAGATCCTCCATGAAAAGATGAAGGCACAATAGAAATGAGGCATTTTCAACGTTCCGACCACCTGACCCTGCACTTAGTTGTGGCAGTGGTGATCTCCTGATGCATTTGTTAATAAGCTAATTCTGGCAGGAATTTACTGGATCCACGAACCACCAGAATAAATACAATTCATACTGTCCGCTGTGGCTCAGTTGGTAGCACACTCACCTCGGAGTCAGAAGGTTGTGGGTTCAAGTCCCACTCCAGGGACTTGAGCACATAAAAGCTAGGCTGACACTCCAGTGCAGTACTGAGGGAGTGCTGCACTGTCGGAGGTGCTGTCTTTCGGATGAGACGTTAAACTGTGGCCCTTTCTGCTCTCTCAGATGGACGTAAAAGATCCCATGGCACTATTTCGAAGAAGAGCAGGGGAGTTATCCCCGGTGTCCTGGCCAATATTTATCCCTCAACCAACATAACAAAAAAAAACAGATTATCTGGTCATTAGCACATTGCTGTTTGTGGGACCTTGCTGTGCGCAAATTGGCTGCCGCATTTCCCACATTACAACAGTGACTCAACTTCAAAAGTACTTCATTGGCTGTAAAGTGCTTTGAGACGTCCGGTGGTCGTGAAAGGCGCTATATAAATGCAAGTCTTTCTTAACAAATAGACAATAGACATCCTTCAGTAACACTGCAAGCTGATGCCTAAGGTGTCAGCCTTGGCTCGGTGATAGCACTCTCACCTCTGAGCCAGAAGGTAGTTGGTTCAAGCCCCACTCCAGAGACTTGAGCACGTGGTCGAGGCTGACACTGGTGTGCTGCATTGTCGGAGGTGCTGTCCTTCGGATGAGAATGGCGGCCGTGCATTTCCTCTCTGGATTCGATTCGAAGAAGAGTAGGAGAGTTGCCTAGGAGGCGTCCTGGCCAACATTTATTCCTCAACCAATATCACAAAACAGATTATCTGGCCATGAATCTTAATGCCGTTTGCGGGACCTTGCTATGTACAATTTGGTTGTCGTGTTTCCTTGCATTACAACAGTGACTGCGCTTCAAAAGAAATTCATTGGCTGTGAAGTGCTTTAGGACATCCTGAGATTGTAAAAGGCACGGTATAAATGCAAATTTGTCCGTTCTTTCTTAACACTGCAAGTTGCTTTATCTTTCCTTACATGATACAGTTAAAGGCAAATTATTGCTACATTTGGGAATTTTGTAACTGGTCCACTTCATGGAAATCTAAGAATAGTTAGCTACGAAAGTTTACTAAGTAGGCTGCTGGGTTAAGTTCACACTGTAGCAGAACCTGTATCTGCTGTGGACAGTTTTGAAATGTGTTTTTATGAAAGTAAGAAACACACATTCAGTGCAGACATGATTGGTGACATGGTAATATTTCAGGTCACTGAACGTGTAATTGCACATACATCCATTCATAAATGTAGTGAAGCATCTGTAATAACCTCCTTGTAAAGATATTTTGCCAAATGACAATGCATGCCTCTTTAATACACATTTCTGCCAAGCCACTAGAGAACGTGCTTGATAATATCAGTCAAGAAGAATCTAGCAGGTGATTCCTGCTCTTCCCTGCAGCAGTGTACCTCCTGCTGATTGTGGCATTGATAGCAACCAGAAAGAAGTCTATAACTAAAGCGTATGCTTCAAAACCATCCCAGTTGAAAAGGTGTATACCAGGTTGGATTCAGAGTATTAATACTCTTTCAGTATTGGGGACGCATTTTTATACCAGATTGAACTACACAAAGACTGAAATCCTTTCCCCCTTCCATCTCCCTATGATTTTCTCCCTTGTCTTCCTTCTCCTGTAGCTGGTGACTTGTGTCGAAATTTGGCTCCATGGCTATTCACCCCCACCCCACCACCCTCTTACCCACACATTTATTTTCTGCATGTGTGAATCTGGACGGGGGATTTTGGCACATTATTCACTAAAGGGGGCATCACTTTTACATACAAAGGGGAGTAGAAATTTGGAATGCTCTCCCGCAAAAGTCTGTGGGTGCTGGGGGACAATTGCTGCTTTCAAGACTGAGATCACTGGATTTTTTGTTAGGTAGGGGTATCAAGGAATATAGAGTCAAGCTGGGTAAATGGAGTTGAGGTACAGATCAGCCATGATCTGACTGAATGGTGGAGCAGGCTCGAGGGGCTGAACGGCCTACTCCTGTTCCTTTGTTCCTACCCAGCTCTGATCACCAGTGTTCACAAGCCTGTTTCCAGAAAGAATTGCTAGGTAGCGAACAAAAGTAAGATTCCTGGCCAATTTTCTCCTTCCTTTCTTGTCCAGGGACACTGAAGCCTATTGCCTCTATTGTTACCCTGTTTCAGATGGCAGAACCCAGCACAGAACAAGATCAAACCCGAGTCTTTCCTGTGTGTATGACTCGGTGCCACAGTACCCACCGATCTTTTAAAAAGGATGTGAATCGAGTAATCTATGATCTACAACAATCTCCACACACGAGGCTTACGGAATATCATTTATGTAGATATTCAAGCTAAAATCCTATAGACTCCTTGAGAATAGAAGGTATCAAAAGGCTCCTGTGCGTTCAATAAATGGGTAGGCCCACGGCCTTGCTTTTTATTCAGCGCACAACAGTCATTTATTCCCAAATACACTTGGAAGATTTTTAGGTTTGTTGCCAACATGCCACATGTTTCAGATTTTTAATTAAAAATATCAAAGGGCCTGTTTTGCTGCAGTTTCATTTTGAAAGTAAATGTGTCATGTCGTTAGGTTCCCTATCCTGGCTGTGTTGTCAGGGTATAACTGTTGTGCAGCAGCTCTTTTCATTGATGTCGCACACCTTGTGCAAAAGAAGGCACTGTACAGAAGGAGAGATGGATACCGAGTGGGCAAAGGGGGGAAATTGTTGGGGCACTGGGGGCTGGGGGAAGACTCACGGTCAAAATTTGAGTGTTTAAGGTGCTTCTGAAGGATGAGAGGGCAGTATGAAGACAAATCGATGTTGGGACAGAATTGCAAGGGGCCGGGGATGCAGTGTCTAAAAGATCAACCTCGGATGGTGAAGCAAATGGGGGTAGCGGTAATCCAGAGACAGAGGAGCAATGGGTGTGGGTAAGGACACAGGGTTGGAGAAGATCACTTACACAGGATGGTACAAAGTGTGGAAAGATTTGCAAATAAGAATGAAGACTTTTGGTAAGCTTGTGGTAAAATGCATGTGAAACAATCAGTGATTTTATGTAGATCAAGTGACTTTGATTCATTGCTCTGATTGGTTTACTAGTGCATTCCGCAGTAGGTGTATTTATAATACAAAGCTCGTAGTTACTTTTTGTGAGGGTGGGGCTCCCTCTGTTGTATGGTATTTTTCCCCTTTCTTCTTTCAGCACATGCCTCTCATTACTCAGAAAGTGTTCATATGAAGGGAACCACACTGGACAATGGCAACTCGCCCTCCAATTTTCCACCCTGCCCTGTAGGAAAGTACCTTGGCCTCTACTTTGCATCTCTGGCCTGCAGTATCAGTGAGATCAGGAGCATTCATCAGACGAGGGAGCATGGGCGTGAAGCAACATTCCATTCCTTGAGCTTCAGTGCTTTGCCTAAGAGCATGAGTCTTTAAAAGTACAAGCTTAATACACAAAAGGATTAATTTATTACTCTGAAAGAGATGAAGCCAGCTTTAGAGCTGACCTCCAAGCTTGCTATCCAACCAGAAGATTGTTTTTTAATTAGTTCCTGGGATGTGGGCGTCGCTGGCAAGGCCAGCATTTATTGCCCATCCCTAATTGCCCTTGAGAAGGTGGTGGTGAACATAAGAACATAAGAACATAAGAAGTAGGAGCAGGAGTAGGCCATACGACCCTTCGGGCCTGCTCCACCATTCAATAGGATCATGGCTGATCCGAACCTAGACTCATGTCCACTTCCCTGCCCGCTCCCCATAACCCTTAATTCCCTTATCAGCTAAGAAACTGTCTATCTCCGTTTTAAATTTATTTAATGTCGCAGCTTCCACAGCTCTCTGAGGTAGCAAATTCCATAGATTTACTACCCTCTGAGTGAAGAAGTTTCTCCTCATCTCAGTTTTGAAACGGCAGCCCCTTATTCTAAGATTATGCCCCCTAGTTCTAGTCTCACCCATCAGTGGAAACATCCTCCCCGCCTCCACCCGATCAAGCCCTCTCACAATCTTATATGTTTCGATAAGATTGCCTCTCATTCTTCTGTATTCCAATGAGTAGAGGCCCAACCTACCCAACTGAGCACCATAGATACCCATCAACCTTACCCACTTACCTCAGTTAGATGAGTTTTATCAGTTCTCTGCCGGCTTGTGCAACACTGAGACATCCCATGGGATAGGAGACAGTGTTACGTCACATGGATGTCTGCTGGAGCCCTTTTCCATTTTTAACCTGTGTTAGCATCAAGCACTCCCGGGTCAGGTACAGCATACCCGAAGGCACTGTGGAGTTTCTTCCACTCGGTCCCAGCAACATGTCTCAACCCCAACCCTGCAAGAACATTTCCTACTGCACCAGTGTGACATTCCCATTCCTCAGCAAACAGTCTGAGCCAGTCCAAAATCATTTCACTTCAAATCCTTACAGCCAGCAGAGACTTTTATCACACCACCCTGTGCTGGAGTCAAACCCAGCTTCAGAAGGTGAGAGGCCAATATTGTAACTCATAGAATGATTATGCAATTTGGCCAGTTATTACCTTTGACTAACAAGTTTCCTATATTACCTAAACCTTGCCATGATGATGCCTCAGGATAGAAGAATCGAGGCATTACAAGTATGTTTGTTATGCACTATTAGTGATTAAATAAAATAGAAGAGAATATTGTTGCATTGGGCCAAGAAAGTAAAGAACACTTTTTATGCAATAATGTTGTGGAACAGATGATCCTTGTTAAGAAGTGAGGTCATGAATTGCGACAAAAAACTAATTGCAGGTACATTTCTGAATCTGACCCCAGGTTATAAATAAAAAGGATTGTTCGAACATAACCTGAGGTAATGACTGTTTGAATCACATCAATCGGCATCAGTTCTGCTTGAAAATACACAGGGTCGCCTTGAGTTTACTTCAGGCTTTTAGCATGAAAGGGAATCGAATCACTGCTATGTTTTCTCGGTCTGTTAAAATATCTCATCACAACAAAATGTAATTTGAACAAAATCCCAAAGCAAGTTTGTGCTTGGTTTTTAATTACTTTGAGATGGTGCCTGTGTTGTAGAAACAGCTGGTATTAGCTGTTGCTTTTAGCTTTACTCCCACCTTTTTTATTAATTGATGTATATAATCTGATAGCCAGATTAGACCAGAAGTGAGGGCAATGCTGAACCTCTTCGACGGCAGAAGGAAAATGACCAATTGTGTTGAGGTCTGCCAACATGTTAAAAATGATCTGACCAAGCCAAGAAATTGACTAGATATTTACAATGGTACAGTGGAGACATGTCGGCAACACCGCTACTTGATGCTGAAGGGTTGGAGGTCCTGCTGCAGGCGATGTACCAAATGGCGGGTGGCCATTATGGGACTGAAGGCCAGCCACCAGTAAAAGAACAGATGCAAGTTGCATGGTTGAAGGCCATTGACTGGCTCAGTGCGGTCACCCAGGTCCCTCGTGCCTGGCTCCAGATGAGAAAGACGTTTGCTAGTTTCAGAATGGAAAGTGAAGGTAACTGTACTTCTCACTTTTGTTCACATTTCTTCTGTGGCCTGTCAACCATGGCACAAGCATAAGTTGGAAACTCCCACCCCCTCTGGGAGGTAACGTGTGAAATATCGTGGGCAAACCTTGCCCTTTTGCTCACACCGTTTCATTACATAAAAGCTGCAATAAAGCACTTTCCTTGAAGTTGGGCTGGCAGTCGAGGAAGAGCAAACAGATGGTGAGGCATCCAGGCCAAGGTGGTCCTCTGCTGCTAAGGAGCTTCCAATGCAGCCAACAGACTGTATACAGAGCATCGCCCAGCTCTGCTAAGACCCATCCTCTCAATGTTTCCTCTCCTTTGCATAATACAGGCATCATGGCTACTCTCTGGGTAACCAGCATTGACATGCATTATGATGTTTCTGTGGTCAAGTACCATCTGTTCAACAATTGAGTGCAAATACTTTGGGTTCAAGTAAGCTATGGTGTAGATGTGAGGAGCCCTCATGTCCACATAGGTGCTGTCTTCAATACCTTGCAATCAGGTGAACCTTGCCACCTGGGTGAAAGCTCTGTGCTCTGTCCCGTCAATGTCCCTTTTCCATGGAGAAAGTGATCAAGGTGTTGGCCCTTGCAAACATAGGCCATGAATTTCCTCGGAGCATTCTGGCTAGCTTCCAGTCGCCTGCTTAGTGGTTAAAGGCAACTATGAGGATTTGGAGACTTTGCAAAAGGACAATAGCTTACACTAACACAGGTCGGTGGCCACCTTGAATACCTGTCCTAAGCAGTGGTATGCATTTACTGTCCCAGGAACAGGTGGTTGGCTGTCAAGATGTCCCACCACTTGAGTCATTGCATGCATCTGTACAAGTGACTGTGGACATTCTAATGCCTCCAAATTCAAATAGCTAGAATTATGCACAGCTTTCCTGCCATCGATGAAAGACTATGGAGATTATAGATTATCCCAATCCCAGAAGAGCCCCTTATAAACTTTGCAGCCACCCACTTACTCCTTCCATCAGTGACTCACTTTCAACTAATTCACAAGGTGGGTCACACCATACAAATCACATGGCACAAGGGGATAGCACCGTTGTGCAAAACGTAAAGCTCATTGGTTGCATGCACTATTATACGATTAAAAGCATTTAACTTTGCTGATAGTTTTAAGTCATTTCTTCTTTTATTGTTCTTATCAAGAAAGTAGACAGTAGCATTAGAAATGGTATTACTATGGATTTAAGGGTGAGAACACTAGATGCAAAGAATTAGGAGATCCAAATTAAGGTTCTGCAGATGTATTATGTGGATTCTGCATTGTTCCGAGGAATCTTAATTGCTGTACGCAATGTGTCTTACTGAGAGGAATCTTCATGTGGTTTATGCAATTTGTTTTGGAGTGGGAAAGACTGACATCTGTTCTTATTATTCAAGGGAAGATAGAGGTAATTGGTGCCTGATGCCATAGAATCCTTATTTTCCCTCACTGTGCCTTTGCTTGTGCCTCCAGTACATCCTCTCCTCCTCTCTGGCCGTCATATTGCTCCTCAATATTTTCCGGGGGGAGGCCTCCATCTATGACTGAATTGTGCAGCATACTTCTACAATTAATGAGACTTGGTCTGATCCACACGCAATCAGCCCTCTAAGCAATTGAGACATCTGAAGCATTGGATTGCAAACGTCTGCTCAGTCAGGATTCTTGTTCATGCATACGCCCTCGTTATGGTTGTCTGCTGGTGTATAGGGCTGCACATTAGTGTCATTACCCAGCCTCCTTCCACCATCAAAAAATCTGGGCACTGTATAGGAAGTGTACTTGTGCAAAGTCCCTGGGAAATGGGCATTAATATGCATGATCTGCTGTTGGTGGTCGTCTACTAACTGAACATTTTCAGAGTACAGTCCTTTCCTGTTTCTGTAGGTCATTGCATGGTGGAATGGTGCATAAGTTGCTATGTGGGTACAGTTCACAATGCCATGGGGAAGCCATAATAATGGAAGAGGTCTCTGCTGCTGTTCAATGCTGAACACAGTGTAGTTGGCATGTCTGAAACGGGCATCTGCGACTGCTTACTCCCTTATGCAGCAGTGAGCAGCAAACTGGCTGATGCTAGGTAGATCACCAACTGCTGTCTGGAAGTTGAGGGCCACGGTCATTTTCACAGCTACAGTAGTGCGAACCTAATGGATCACTGAGTTTGCAGGTCTGTTTCAACCATTTATTGCTTCCCTGTGCAGATACAACTTACTTAGACACCGTGTGCTGGATGAGATCCAGGTAGTGGCACCTGGGATGGTACATGCACTGCCTGACATACTGTTGGGTCCTATACAGCCTCTTTCTATACCCTATGTGCCCTTTCCTCCTCCTCCTCCAAACAAATAGTAAACTAGTAAGATGCAGGGAGGGATCTACAAGAAATGAAACAAGCCTAAATATAAACAAAATGGGAAAGGAGAGCATAGGACAGACTAAGCTAAGGGAGAACATAAATGGCCAGTGAATAAATAGAGTTATTGAACAGGAGTGTAAAAAGATGGTTAAAAATAAAGTGAGAGGAACTGCTATTAAAAACAAGTTAAACTGTCTGTACAGCAATGCACACAGTGTCTGTAATAAAACAGGGGAACTGGAGGCAATAATACATTGCGAGGAACCAGATATAGTAGCGATTACTGAGACATGGCTACAGAAAAATCAGAACTAGGAATTAAACATTGCAGGGTATAACATACTTAGAAAAGATAGAGAGGGAAAAAGGGGAGGTAGAGTAGCTGTACTTATTAGAGATAACACAATGGCAGTAGTAAAAAGTACGCAGCTATCAGTAAGACAGAAATAGAATCCATGTGGATTGAGAAAAAAGATAATAAAGGATCAATCGTATTAATAGGGGTAGTCTTCAGACTACCGAACGGGAAGGGAGATGGAGGACGAAATATGCAAACAAATTCGGGAAATGAGTAAAAAACATAGAATAATAATTATGGGGGATTTCAACTACCCTGAAATTAATTGGCCAGTAGAGGTAGGTAAAGGAGATAAGGGAACGGAGTTTCTACAATGTGTACAGGACTCCTTTCTAACCCAGTATGTAAAAAGCCCAACAAGAGAGGATTCGCTACTGGATCTAGTGATGGGGAATGAACCAGAGCAGATAAAAGAAGTAAAAGTAACGGAACATCTAGGCAATAGTAACTACAATATAACACGTTTTAAGATAATAATTAAGCATGACAAAGACCAGGGTAACAAATTGGAAAAAAGCTGATTTTGAGGGGCTGAGAATAGAACTTGGGAAAATAAAATGGACAACAATATTGGCAAACAATGATGTAGAACAGCAATGGGAAACATTTAAAATGGTGTTCAACAGAGTCCAGGAAAAATATATTCTGCTAAAAAACAAGAACAAACTAAACACGAATGAGACACCAAGGATGAATAAAGACATAAGGGAAAAATTGAGGGTAAGAAAGTATATGGATAGCAGGGGAAAGCATGACAAGGGAGAATATGAACAGATTAGGAGGGAAGTCAAGAAAACAATTAGGAAGGCAAAGGGGAGCTATGAAGTTAAATTATCGAGGAACAAAAAACAAAATAGTAAAAGATTCTACAGGCGCATAAATAAAAAAAGGAAAGTCAGGATGGGAATAGGGCCACTAAGGGATGGACAGGATAAAATCACAGGCAGCAAAAGCGAAATGGAAGAAATATTAAATAATTACTTTGCTTCAGTATTTACCAGGGAGACAGATCAGGTGGAAATTACATCGGAAGATGAGATTAGAAATGAGATAACTGCATTTAAAATAAAAAGAGGAGAAATATTCAATAAACTAATCAAACTCAAAGAGGATAAAACCCTTGGTCCGGACGGATTACATCCGCGCATTTTAAAAGAATCTAGGGAAGAGATAGCAGAGGCATTATTACACAAATTTAATAATTCATTGGAAAAAGGTGTAGTGCCAGAGGATAGCTAACGTTATACCTATACTTAGGAAAGGAGATAGAACATTGGGAGATAGAACATTTCCAGGGAACTATAGACCAGTCAGCTTAACATCGGTGGTAGGAAAAATAATGGAATCCCTACTAAAGAGGAAAATAGAAAAACAACTAGAAACTAAAAATATAATAATGAATAGTCAGCATGGAATTCAAAAGGGAAAGTCTTGCTTAACCAAACTCATTGAATTCTTTGAAGAGGTAACAGAGAGGTTACACAGGGTTAATGTAGTAGATGTAATTTATTTGGATTTCCAAAAGGCCTTTGATAAGGCATCACATAATAGACTAATGAATAAGGTCAGAGCATGCGGAGTCAGGGGACAAGTAACAGAATGGATTGCCAGCTGGCTGCAAGACAGAAAGCAGAGAGTAGGGGTAAAGGGTAGCTATTCAGAGTGGCAGAAGGTGGGAAGTGGGGTTCCACAAGGATCAGTGCTGGGACCACTGTTGTTCACAATTTATAATAACAATTTAGACTTTGGAATCAAAAACAAATTTCTAAATTTGTGGATGACATCAAATTGCTGGGGTGGGGGGGGGGGGATAGTCAATACTGAGGAGGACTGCAATAAATTACAAGAAGACATTAATAAACTTGCAGAATAGGCATATAATTGGGAAATACATTTCAACATAGTGAGGTATTAAATTCTGGTAAGAAAGATATAGAGGTCACATATTACTTGGAAAATAAGAATCTAAATGGGGTAGAGGAGCAAAGGGATCTGGGAGTATAAATATACCAATCACTAAAAGTAGTGACACAGGTTAATAAGGCCATTAAAGCAAACCAAGCACTAGGGTTTACTTCTAAAGGGATAGAATTGAAAAGTAGAGAAGTTATGCTAAACCTGTATCGAACCTTGGTTAGACCACACTTAGAGTACTGAGTATAATTCTGGTCGCCATAAAAGGATATAAAGGCACCGGAGAGGGTGCAAAAAAGATTTACAAGAATGATACCAGAAATGCGAGGTTATACCTATTAGGAAAGGATGAACAGGCTGGGGCTCTTTTCTCTTGAAAAGAGAAGGCTGAGGGGTGACCTAATAGAAGTCTTTACAGATATGAAATGTTTTGATAGAATAGTCACAGAGAATGTTTCTACTTGTGGGAAGAGCAAAACTAAAGGCCATCAATATAAGATAGTCACGGAGAAATCAAATAAGGAATTCAGAAGAAACTTCTTTATCCAGAGAGTGGTGAGAATGTGGAACTCGCCACCTCAGGGATTGGTTGAGGCAAATAGTCTTAGTCTAGATGCATTTAAGGGGCGGTTAGATAAGCATATGAGGGAGAAGGGAATAGAGGAGTATGCTGATCGAGTTAGGTGAGGAAGGATGGGAGGAAGCTGGAGTGGAGCATAAACACCGGCATGGACTGGTTGGGCTGAATAGCCTGTTTTTGTGCTATATATTCTATGAAATTCTATGTAAATAACTCAGTAATGATGTTCTATGAAGACATAAATGATTCAGTATCCTACAAACTGCCATTATATTTGCGCAATTCTATGATCTAACGCTATAGGTAGTGTCCTGCATTAAATATGGTCTTGTAGTACAGAAAATGTGGGACATTGAAATCATAAGAATTTTGCATGAAGTAAGTGAAATTGCCATTTAACAGTATTTTAGCAACTGCAACTGGAGTTACCCACAGAACTTCTGTTAATCTAGCCAACAGGGGGAACTTTTGGGCGGCATACAAAACTCTGGCCATGGTGGGCTATTGTTTATCAAAACCCTTCACCTTAATTGTCACGTTGGCTGTGGGTTAAAATGAGCCCACAGTGGAATGTATCAGGCTGAAACTGCACCCGCCTCTCTCTCTAGCTCCTACTTCAAGTGCAGATGCTGAAGGAATCCAATATTTCTGCAATTTCAAATAATGCAAGACTTTTTGAACACATTCATGATCTGGCATAAATAAATCTAATTTATGTTGTTATATTTTCAAAGGCTAAATATTTGAACTTCATGTCTAGTCAGGAATTGTCCTAATCTAATCAAGGTAATTCATCAAAGTCTCAATCCCTGATCTGCAACGTCTGTCAACAGTAAATACTATAAGGCAGGGAGGTGATGTGAATAATTCTATTGAGGAGGCGCAGGGCAATGTGGGGAAAAAAAAAGAGCAATGTTAGTCCCGACTGTGAATGCTGTTTCCTCTCCTCCGTCAACAAGTAACTCAATAGTGATGTTCTCAATGATCCATATCTCACCAACTCACTGTGCTGGAATTTTGAGCTCTTAACACACTGTCCCACTGTGCTACAGGCTGGTTCTCTAACACACTGTCCCAATGTGCTACAGATTGGTTCTCTGGTACACTGTCCCACTGTGCTACAGACTGGTTCTCTAACACACTGTCCCACTGTGCTACAGACTGGTTCTCTGGTACACTGTCCCACTGTGCTACAGACTGGTTCTCTAACACACTGTCCCACTGTGCTACAGACTGGTTCTCTGGTACACTGTCCCACTGTGCTGCAGGCTGGTTCTCTGGTACAGTGTCCCACTGTGCTACAGACTGGTTCTCTGGCACACTGTCCCACTGTGCTACAGGCTGGTTCTCTGGTACACTGTCCCACTGTGCTACAGACTGGTTCTCTGGTACACTGTCCCACTGTGCTACAGACTGGTTCTCTGGTACACTGTCCCACTGTGCTATTGACTGGTTCTCTAACACACTGTCCCACTGTGCTACAGACTGGTTCTCTAACACACTGTCCCACTGTGCTACAGACTGGTTCTCTGGTACAGTGTCCCACTGTGCTACAGACTGGTTCTCTGGCACACTGTCCCACTGTGCTACAGGCTGGTTCTCTGGTACACTGTCCCACTGTGCTACAGACTGGTTCTCTGGTACACTGTCCCACTGTGCTACAGACTGGTTCTCTGGTACACTGTCCCACTGTGCTACTGACTGGTTCTCTAACACACTGTCCCACTGTGCTACAGACTGGTTCTCTGGTACACTGTCCCACTGTGCTACAGACTGGTTCTCTAACACACTGTCCCACTGTGCTACAGACTGGTTCTCTGGTACACTGTCCCACTGTGCTACAGACTGGTTCTCTGGTACACTGTCCCACTGTGCTGCAGGCTGGTTCTCTGGTACAGTGTCCCACTGTGCTACAGACTGGTTCTCTGGTACACTGTCCCACTGTGCTACAGGCTGGTTCTCTGGTACACTGTCCCACTGTGCTACAGACTGGTTCTCTGGTACACTGTCCCACTGTGCTACAGGCTGGTTCTCTGGTACACTGTCCCACTGTGCTACAGGCTGGTTCTCTGGTACACTGTACCACTGTGCTACAGGCTGGTTCTCTGACACACTGTCCCACTATGCCACAGACTGGTTCTCTGGTACACTGTCCCACTGTGCTACAGATTGGTTCTCTAACATACTGTCCCACTGTGCTACAGACTGGTTCTCTGGTACACTGTCCCACTGTGCTACAGGCTGGTTCTCCAACACACTGTCCCACTGTGCTACAGACTGGTTCTCTGGTACACTGTTCCACTGTGCTACAGGCTGGTTCTCCAACACACTGTCCCACTGTGCTACAGATTAGTTCTCTGGTACACTGTCCCACTGTGCTACAGACTGGTTCTCTAACACACTGTCCCACTGTGTTACAGACTGGTTCTCTAACACACTGTCCCACTGTGCTACAGACTGGTTCTCTGGTACACTGTCCCACTGTGCTACAGACTGGTTCTCTAACACATTGTCCCTCTCTGCTACAGACTGGTTCTCTGGTACACTGTCCCACTGTGCTACAGGCTGGTTCTGTAACACACTGTCCCACTGTGCTACAGACTGGTTCTCTAACACACTGTCCCACTGTGCTACAGACTGGTTCTCTGGTACACTGTCCACTGTGATACAGGCTGGTTCTCTAACACACTGTCCCACTGTGCTACAGACTGGTTCTCTAACACACTGTCCCACTGTGCTACAGACTGGTTCTCTGGTACACTGTCCCACTGTGCTACAGACAGGTTCTCTAACACACTGTCCCACTGCGCTACAGATTGGTTCTCTGGTACACTGTCCCACTGTGCTACTGACTGGTTCTCTAACACACTGTCCCACTGTGCTACAGGCTGGTTCACTAACACACTGTCCACTGTGCTACAGGCTGGTTCTCTAACACACTGTCGCACTGTGCGACAGACTGGTTCTCTGGTACACTGTCCCACTGTGCTACAGGCTGGTTCTCTAACACACTGTCCCACTGTGCTACAGGCTGGTTCTCTGGTACACTGTCCCACTGTGCTACAGACTGGTTCTCTGGTACACTGTCCCACTGTGCTACAGACTGGTTCTCTGGTACACTGTCCCACTGTGCTACAGGCTGGTTCTCTGGTACACTGTCCCACTGTGCTACAGACTGGTTCTCTGGTACACTGTCCCACAGTGCTACAGGCTGGTTCTCTGGTACACTGTCCCACTACCCTACAGGCTGGTTCTCTGGTACACTGTACCACTGTGCTACAGGCTGGTTCTCTAACACACTGTCCCACTATGCCACAGACTGGTTCTCTGGTATACTGTCCCATTGTGCTACAGATTGGTTCTCTAACACACTGTCCCACTGTGCTACAGAGTGGTTCTCTGGTACACTGTCCCACTGTGCTACAGGCTGGTTCTCCAACACACTGTCCCACTGTGATACAGATTAGTTCTGTGGTACACTGTCCCACTGTGCTACAGACTGGTTCTCTAACACACTGCCCCACTGTGCTACAGGCTGGTTCTCTAACACACTGTCCCACTGTGCTACAGGCTGGTTCTCGAACACACTGTCCCACTCTGCTACAGACTGGTTCTCTGGTACACTGTCCCACTGTGCTACAGGCTGGTTCTCTAACACACTGTCCCACTGTGCTACAGACTGATTCTCTAACACACTGTCCCACTGTGCTACAGACTGGTTCTCTAACACACTGTCCCACTGTGCTACAGGCTGGTTCTCTAACACACTGTTCCACTGTGCTACAGACTGGTTCTCTGGTACACTGTCCCACTGTGCTACAGGTTGGTTCTCTAACACACTGTCCCACTGTGCTACAGGCTGGTTCTCTAACACACTGTCCCACTGTGCTACAGACTGGTTCTCTAACACACTGTCCCACTGTGCTACAGACTGGTTCTCTGGTACACTGTCCACTGTGATACAGGCTGGTTCTCTAACACACTGTCCCACTGTGCTACAGAATGGTTCTCTAACACACTGTCCCACTGTGCTACAGACTGGTTCTCTGGTACACTGTCCCACTGTGCTACAGACAGGTTCTCTAACACACTGACCCACTGTGCTACTGACTTGTTCTCTAACACACTGTCCCACTGCGCTACAGATTGGTTCTCTGGTACACTGTCCCACTGTGCTACTGACTGGTTCTCTAACACACTGTCCCACTGTGCTACAGGCTGGTTCTCTAACACACTGTCCACTGTGCTACAGGCTGGTTCTCTAACACACTGTCGCACTGTGCAACAGACTGGTTCTCTGGTACACTGTCCCACTGTGCTACAGGCTGGTTCTCTGGTACACTGTCCCGCTGTGCTACAGGCTGGTTCTCTAACACACTGTCCCACTGTGCTACAGACTGGTTCTCTGGTACACTGACCCACTGTGCTACTGACTGGTTCTCTAACACACTGTCCCACTGCGCTACAGACTGGTTCTCTGGTACACTGTCCCACTGTGCTACAGACTGGTTCTCTGGTACACTGTCCCACTGTGCTACAGGCTGGTTCTCTAAAACACTGTCCCACTGTGCTACAGACTGGTTCTCTGGTACACTGTCCCACTGTGCTACAGACTGGTTCTCTGGTACACTGTCCCACTGTGCTACAGACTGGTTCTCTGGTACACTGTCCCACTGTGCTACAGGCTGGTTCTCTAACACACTGTCCCACTGTGCTACAGGCTGGTTCTCTGGTACACTGTCCCACTGTGCTACAGACTGGTTCTCTGGTACACTGTCCCACTGTGCTACAGACTGGTTCTCTGGTACACTGTCCCACTGTGCTACAGGCTGGTTCTCTGGTACACTGTCCCACTGTGCTACAGACAGGTTCTCTGGTACACTGTCCCACAGTGCTACAGGCTGGTTCTCTGGTACACTGTCCCACTATCCTACAGGCTGGTTCTCTGGTACACTGTACCACTGTGCTACAGGCTGGTTCTCTAACACACTGTCCCAGTATGCCACAGACTGGTTCTCTGGTATACTGTCCCATTGTGCTACAGATTGGTTCTCTAACACACTGCCCCACTGTGCTACAGGCTGGTTCTCTAACACACTGTCCCACTGTGCTACAGGCTGGTTCTCGAACACACTGTCCCACTCTGCTACAGACTGGTTCTCTGGTACACTGTCCCACTGTGCTACAGGCTGGTTCTCTAACACACTGTCCCACTGTGCTACAGACTGATTCTCTAACACACTGTCCCACTGTGCTACAGACTGGTTCTCTAACACACTGTCCCACTGTGCTACAGGCTGGTTCTCTAACACACTGTTCCACTGTGCTACAGACTGGTTCTCTGGTACACTGTCCCACTGTGCTACAGGTTGGTTCTCTAACACACTGTCCCACTGTGCTAC
Source organism: Squalus acanthias (assembly GCA_030390025.1). Taxonomy (NCBI): domain Eukaryota; kingdom Metazoa; phylum Chordata; class Chondrichthyes; order Squaliformes; family Squalidae; genus Squalus; species Squalus acanthias. Next base: position 32,198,688 of record CM059447.1, on the reverse strand, counting down.
AGGCTGGTTCTCTAACACACTGTCCCCCTGTGCTACAGACTGGTTCTCTAACACACTGTCCCACTGTGCTACAGACTGGTTCTCTGGTACACTGTCCACTGTGATACAGGCTGGTTCTCTAACACACTGTCTCACTGTGCTACAGACTGGTTCTCTAACACACTGTCCCACTGTGCTACAGACTGGTTCTCTGGTACACTGTCCCACTGTGCTACAGACAGGTTCTCTAACACACTGACCCACTGTGCTACTGACTTGTTCTCTAACACACTGTCCCACTGCGCTACAGATTGGTTCTCTGGTACACTGTCCCACTGTGCTACTGACTGGTTCTCTAACACACTGTCCACTGTGCTACAGGCTGGTTCTCTAACACACTGTCGCACTGTGCGACAGACTGGTTCTCTGGTACACTGTCCCACTGTGCTACAGGCTGGTTCTCTGGTACACTGTCCCGCTGTGCTACAGGCTGGTTCTCTAACACACTGTCCCACTGTGCTACAGACTGGTTCTCTGGTACACTGTCCCACTGTGCTACAGACTGGTTCTCTGGTACACTGTCCCACTGTGCTACAGGCTGGTTCTCTAACACACTGTCCCACTGTGCTACAGACTGGTTCTCTGGTACACTGTCCCACTGTGCTACAGACTGGTTCTCTGGTACACTGTCCCACTGTGCTACAGACTGGTTCTCTGGTACACTGTCCCACTGTGCTACAGGCTGGTTCTCTAACACACTGTCCCACTGTGCTACAGGCTGGTTCTCTGGTACACTGTCCCACTGTGCTACAGACTGGTTCTCTGGTACACTGTCCCACTGTGCTACAGACTGGTTCTCTGGTACACTGTCCCACAGTGCTACAGGCTGGTTCTCTGGTACACTGTCCCACTATCCTACAGGCTGGTTCTCTGGTACACTGTACCACTGTGCTACAGGCTGGTTCTCTAACACACTGTCCCACTATGCCACAGACTGGTTCTCTGGTATACTGTCCCATTGTGCCACAGATTGGTTCTCTAACACACTGTCCCACTGTGCTACAGAGTGGTTCTCTGGTACACTGTCCCACTGTGCTACAGGCTGGTTCTCTAACACACTGTCCCACTGTGATACAGATTAGTTCTCTGGTACACTGTCCCACTGTGCTACAGACTGGTTCTCTAACACACTGTCCCACTGTGCTACAGGCTGGTTCTCTAACATACTGTTCCACTGTGCTACAGACTGGTTCTCTGGTACACTGTCCCACTGTGCTACAGGTTGGTTCTCTAACACACTGTCCCACTGTGCTACAGGCTGGTTCTCTGGTACACTGTCCCACTGTGCTACAGACTGGTTCTCGAACACACTGTCCCACTGTGCTACAGACTGGTTCTCTGGTACACTGTCCCACTGTGCTACAGGCTGGTTCTCTAACACACTGTCCCACTGTGCTACAGACTGGTTCTCTGGTACACTGTCCCACTGTGCTACAGGCTGGTTCTCTAACACACTGTCCCACTGTGCTACAGGTTGGTTCTCTAACACACTGTCCCACTGTGCTACAGGCTGGTTCTCCAACACACTGTCCCACTGTGCTACAGGCTGGTTCTCTAACACACTGTCCCACTGTGCTACAGGCTGGTTCTCTAACACACTGTCCCACTGTGCTACAGACTGGTTCTCTAACACACTGTCCCACTGTGCTACAGACTGTTCTCTGGTACACTGACCCACTGTACTACAGACTGGTTCTCTGGTACACTGTCCCACTGTGCTACAGACTGGTTCTCTGGTACACTGTCCCACTGTGCTACAGGCTGGTTCTCTGGTACACTGTCCCAATGTGCTACTAACTGGTTCTCTAACACACTGTCCCACTGTGCTACAGGCTGGTTCTCTGGTACACTGTCCCACTGTGCTACTAACTGGTTCTCTAACACACTGTCCCACTGTGCTACAGGCTGGTTCTCTGGTACACTGTCCCACTGTGCTACAGGCTGGTTCTCTGGTACACTGTCCCACTGTACAACAGGCTGGTTCTCTGGTACACTGTCCCACTGTGCGACAGACTGGTTCTCTGGTACACTGTCCCACTGTGCTACAGGCTGGTTCTCTCACACACTGTCCCACTGTGCTACAGACTGGTTCTCTGGTACACTGACCCACTGTGCTACTGACTGGTTCTCTAACACACTGTCCCGCTGTGCTACAGATTGGTTCTCTGGTACACTGTCCCACTGTGCTACTGACTGGTTCTCTAACACACTGTCCCACTGTGCTACAGTTGGTTCTCTGGTACACTGTCCCACTGTGCTACAGACTGGTTCTCTAACACACTGTCCCACTGTGCTGCAGACTGGTTCTCTGGTACACTGTCCCACTGTGCTACAGGCTGGTTCTCTGGTACACTGTCCCACTGTGCTACAGGCTGGTCCTCTGGTACACTGTCCCACTGTGCTTCAGACTGGTTCTCTGGTACACTGTCCCACTGTGCTACAGGCTGGTTCTCTGGTACACTGTCCCACTGTGCTACAGACTGGTTCTCTGGTACACTGTCCCACTGTGCTACAGACTGGTTCTCTGGTACACTGTCCCACTGTGCTACAGGCTGGTTCTCTGGTACAATGTCCCACTGTGCTACAGGCTGGTTCTCTGGTACACTGTACCACTGTGCTACAGGCTGGTTCTCTAACACTCTGTCCCACTATGCCACAGACTGGTTCTCTGGTACACTGTCCCACTGTGCTACAGACTGGTTCTCTAACACACTGTCCCACTGTGCTACAGACTGGTTCTCTAACACATTGTCCCACTCTGCTACAGACTGGTTCTCTGGTACACTGACCCACTGTGCTACTGACTGGTCCTCTAACACACTGTCCCACTGTGCTACAGATTGGTTCTCTGGTACACTGTCCCACTGTGCTACTGACTGGTTCTCTAACACACTGTCCCACTGTACTACAGGCTGGTTCTCTAACACACTGTCACACTGTGCTACAGACTGGTTCTCTTGTACACTGTCCCACTGTGCTACAGGCTGGTTCTCTGGTACACTGTCCCGCTGTGCTACAGGCTGGTTCTCTAACACACTGTCCCACTGTGCTACAGGCTGGTTCTCTAACACACTGTCCAACTGTACTACAGGCTGGTTCTCTAACACACTGTCCCACTGTGCTACAGACTGGGTCTCTGGTACACTGTCCCACTATGCTACTGACTGGTTCTCTAACACACAGTCCCACTGTACTACAGACTGGTTCTCTGGTACACTGTCCCACTGTGCTACAGGCTGGTTCTCTAACACACTGTCCCACTGTGCTACAGAATGGTTCTCTGGTACACTGTCCCACTGTGCTACAGACTGGTTCTCTGGTACACTGTCCCACTGTGCTACAGGCTGGTTCTCTGGTACACTGTCCCACTGTGCTACAGGCTGGTTCTCTGGTACACTGTCCCACTGTGCTAAGGTGGTTCTCTAACACACTGTCCCACTGTGCTACAGACTGGTTCTCTGAACACTGTCCCACTGTGCTACAGGCTGGTTCTCTAACACACTGTCCCACTGTGCTACAGATGGTTCTCTGGTACACTGTCCCACTGTGCTACAGGCTGGTTCTCTACACACTGTCCCACTGTGCTACAGATGGTTCTCTGTAACCACTGTCCCCACTGTGCTACAGGCTGGTTCTCTAACACACTGTCCCACTGTGCTACAGGCTGGTTCTCTAACACACTGTCCCACTGTGCTACAGGCTGGTTCTCGAACACTGTCCCACTGTGCTACAGACTGGTTCTCTAACACACTGTCCCACTGTGCTACAGGCTGGTTCTCTGGTACACCTGTCCCACTGTGCTACAGACTGGTTCTCTGGTACACTGTCCCACTGTGCTACAGACTGGTTCTCTGGTACACTGTCCCACTGTGCTACAGACTGTTTCTCTGGTACACTGTCCCACTGTGCTACAGGCTGGTTCTCTAACACACTGTCCCACTGTGTTACAGACTGGTTCTCTAACACACTGTCCCGCTGTGCTACAGACTGGTTCTCTAACATACTGTCCCACTGTGCTACAGGCTGGTTCTCTGGTACACTGTCCCGCTGTGATACAGGCTGGTTCTCTAACACACTGTCCCACTTTGCTACAGGCTGGTTCTCTGGTACACTGTCCCACTGTGCTACAGGCTGGTTCTCTAACACACTGTCCCACTGTGCTACAGACTGGTTCTCTGGTACACTGTCCCACTGTGCTACAGACTGGTTCTCTGGTACACTGTCCCACTGTGCTACAGGCTGGTTCTCTGGTACACTGTCCCACTGTGCTACAGGCTGGTTCTCTGGTACACTGTCCCACTGTGCTACAGACTGGTTCTCTGCTACACTGTCCCACTGTGCTACAGACTGGTTCTCTGGTAAACTGTCCCACTGTGCTACAGGCTGGTTCTCTGGTACACTGTCCCACTGTGCTACAGACTGGTTCTCTGGTACACTGTCCCACTGTGCTACAGACTGGTTCTCTGGTACACTGTCCCACTGTGCTGCAGGCTGGTTCTCTGGTACACTGTCCCACTATCCTACAGGCTGGTTCTCTGGTACACTGTCCCACTGTGCTACAGGCTGGTTCTCTAACACACTGTACCACTGTGTTACAGGCTGGTTCTCTAACACACTGTCCCACTGTACTACAGGCTGGTTCTCTAACACACTGTCCACTGTGCTACAGACTGGTTCTCTAACACACTGTCACACTGTGCTACAGACTGGTTCTCTGGTACACTGTCCCACTGTGCTACAGGCTGGTTCTCTGGTACACGGTCCCGCTGTGCTACAGGCTGGTTCTCTAACACACTGTCCAACTGTGCTACAGACTGGTTCTCTGGTACACTGACCCACTGTGCTACTGACTGGTTCTCTAACACACTGTCCCACTGTGCTACAGACTGGTTCTCTGGGACACTGTCCCACTGTGCTACAGACTGGTTCTCTAACACACTGTTCCACTTTGCTACAGGCTGGTTCTCTGGTACGCTGTCCCACTGTGCTACAGGCTGGTTCTCTAACACACTGTCCCACTGTGCTACAGACTGGTTCTCTGGTACACTGTCCCACTGTGCTACAGACTGGTTCTCTGGTACACTGTCCCACTGTGCTACAGGCTGGTTCTCTGGTACACTGTCCCACTGTGCTACAGGCTGGTTCTCTGGTACACTGTCCACTGTGCTACAGACTGGTTCTCTGGTACACTGTCCCACTGTGCTACAGACTGGTTCTCTGGTACACTGTCCCACTGTGCTACAGACTGGTTCTCTGGTACACTGTCCCACTATCCTACAGGCTGGTTCTCTGGTACACTGTCCCACTATCCTACAGGCTGGTTCTCTGGTACACTGTACCACTGTGCTACAGGCTGGTTCTCTAACACACTGTCCCACTATGCCACAGACTGGTTCTCTGGTACACTGTCCCACTGTGCTACAGGCTGGTTCTCTAACACACTGTCCCACTGTGCTACAGATTAGTTCTCTGGTATACTGTCCCACTGTGCTACAGACTGGTTCTCTAACAAAATTGTCCCACTCTGCTACAGACTGGTTCTCTGGTACACTGTCCCAATGTGCTACAGGCTGGTTCTCTAACACACTGTCCCACTGTGCTACAGACTGGTTCTCTAACACACTGTCCCACTGTGCTACAGACTGGTTCTCTGGTACACGGTCCCACTGTGCTACAGACTGGTTCTCTGGTACACTGTCCCACTGTGCTACAGGCTGGTTCTCTAACACACTGTCCCACTGCGCTACAGATTGGTTCTCTGGTACACTGACCCACTGTGCTACTGACTTGTTCTCTAAAACACTGTCCCACTGTGCTACAGGCTGGTTCTCTGGTACACTGTCCCACTGTGCTACTGACTGGTTCTCTAACACACTGTCCCACTGCGCTACAGATTGGTTCTCTAGTACACTGTCCCACTGTGCTCCTGACTGGTTCTCTAACACACTGTCCCACTGTGCTAAAGGCTGGTTCTCTAACACACTGTCCACTGTGCTGCAGGCTGGTTCTCTAACACACTGTCACACTGTGCTACAGACTGGTTCTCTAACACACTGTCCCACTGTGCTACAGACTGGTTCTCTGGTACACTGACCCACTGTGCTACTGACTGGTTCTCTAACACACAGTCCCACTGTGCTACAGACTGGTTCTCTGGTACACTGTCCCACTGTGCTACAGACTGGTTCTCTAACACACTGTCCCACTTTGCTACAGGCTGGTTCTCTGGTACACTGTCCCACTGTGCTACAGGCTGGTTCTCTAACACACTGTCCCACTGTGCTGCAGACTGGTTCTCTGGTACACTGTCCCACTGTGCTACAGACTGGTTCTCTGGTACACTGTCCCACTGTGCTACAGGCTGGTTCTCTGGTACACTGTCCCACTGTGCTACAGGCTGGTTCTCTGGTACACTGTCCCACTGTGCTACAGACTGGTCCTCTAACACACTGTCCCACTGTTGCTACAGACTGGTTCTCTGGTACACTGTCCCACTGTGCTACAGGCTGGTTCGTCTAACACACTGTCCCACTGTGCTACAGACTGGTTCTCTGGTACACTGTCCCACTGTGCTACTGACTGGTTCTCTACAACACTGTCCCACTGTGCTAAAGGCTGGTTGTCTACCACACTGTCCACTGTGCTGCAGGCTGGTTCTCAAACACACTGTCACAACTGTGCTACAGACTGGTTCTCTGTACACTGTCCCACTGTGCTACAGGCTGGTTCTCTGGTACACTGTCCCGCTGGGATACAGGCTGGTTCTCTAACACACTGCCCACTTTGCTACAGCTGGTTCTCGGGTACACGTCCCACTGTGCTACAGTCTGGTTCTCTGGTACACTGTCCCACTGTGCGACAGGCTGGTTCTCTGTACAACTGTCCCACGTGCTACAGGCGGGTTCTCTGAACACTGTCCCACTGTGCTACAGACTGGTTCTCTGCTACACTGTTCCAACTGTGCTGCAGCTGGTTCTCTGGTAAACTGTCCCACTGTGCTACAGGCTGGTTCTCTGGTACACTGTCCCACTGTGCTACAGACTGGTTCTCTGGTACACTGTCCCACTGTGCTACAGACTGGTTCTCTGGTACACTGTCCCACTGTGCTACAGGCTGGTTCTCTGGTACACTGTCCCACTGTGCTACAGGCTGGTTCTCTAACACACTGTACCACTGTGTTACAGGCTGGTTCTCTAACACACTGTCCCACTGTACTACAGGCTGGTTCTCTAACACACTGTCCACTGTGCTACAGACTGGTTCTCTAACACACTGTCACACTGTGCTACAGACTGGTTCTCTGGTACACTGTCCCACTGTGCTACAGGCTGGTTCTCTGGTACACTGTCCCGCTGTGCTACAGGCTGGTTCTCTAACACACTGTCCAACTGTGCTACAGACTGGTTCTCTGGTACACTGACCCACTGTGCTACTGACTGGTTCTCTAACACACTGTCCCACTGTGCTACAGACTGGTTCTCTGGGAGACTGTCCCACTGTGCTACAGACTGGTTCTCTAACACACTGTTCCACTTTGCTACAGGCTGGTTCTCTGGTACGCTGTCCCACTGTGCTACAGGCTGGTTCTCTAACACACTGTCCCACTGTGCTACAGACAGGTTCTCTGGTACACTGTCCCACTGTGCTACAGACTGGTTCTCTGGTACACTGTCCCACTGTGCTACAGGCTGGTTCTCTGGTACACTGTCCCACTGTGCTACAGGCTGGTTCTCTGGTACACTGTTCCACTGTGCTACAGACTGGTTCTCTGGTACACTGTCCCACTGTGCTACAGACTGGTTCTCTGGTACACTGTCCCACTGTGCTACAGACTGGTTCTCTGGTACACTGTCCCACTATCCTACAGGCTGGTTCTCTGGTACACTGTCCCACTATCCTACAGGCTGGTTCTCTGGTACACTGTACCACTGTGCTACAGGCTGGTTCTCTAACACACTGTCCCACTATGCCACAGACTGGTTCTCTGGTACACTGTCCCACTGTGCTACAGGCTGGTTCTCTAACACACTGTCCCACTGTGCTACAGATTAGTTCTCTGGTATACTGTCCCACTGTGCTACAGACTGGTTCTCTAACAAAATTGTCCCACTCTGCTACAGACTGGTTCTCTGGTACACTGTCCCAATGTGCTACAGGCTGGTTCTCTAACACACTGTCCCACTGTGCTACAGACTGGTTCTCTAACACACTGTCCCACTGTGCTACAGACTGGTTCTCTGGTACACGGTCCCACTGTGCTACAGACTGGTTCTCTGGTACACTGTCCCACTGTGCTACAGGCTGGTTCTCTAACACACTGTCCCACTGCGCTACAGATTGGTTCTCTGGTACACTGACCCACTGTGCTACTGACTTGTTCTCTAAAACACTGTCCCACTGTGCTACAGGCTGGTTCTCTGGTACACTGTCCCACTGTGCTACTGACTGGTTCTCTAACACACTGTCCCACTGCGCTACAGATTGGTTCTCTAGTACACTGTCCCACTGTGCTCCTGACTGGTTCTCTAACACACTGTCCCACTGTGCTAAAGGCTGGTTCTCTAACACACTGTCCACTGTGCTGCAGGCTGGTTCTCTAACACACTGTCACACTGTGCGACAGACTGGTTCTCTAACACACTGTCCCACTGTGCTACAGACTGGTTCTCTGGTACACTGACCCACTGTGCTACTGACTGGTTCTCTAACACACAGTCCCACTGTGCTACAGACTGGTTCTCTGGTACACTGTCCCACTGTGCTACAGACTGGTTCTCTAACACACTGTCCCACTTTGCTACAGGCTGGTTCTCTGGTACACTGTCCCACTGTGCTACAGGCTGGTTCTCTAACACACTGTCCCACTGTGCTGCAGACTGGTTCTCTGGTACACTGTCCCACTGTGCTACAGACTGGTTCTCTGGTACACTGTCCCACTGTGCTACAGGCTGGTTCTCTGGTACACTGTCCCACTGTGCTACAGGCTGGTTCTCTGGTACACTGTCCCACTGTGCTACAGACTGGTTCTCTGGTACACTGTCCCACTGTGCTACAGACTGGTTCTCTGGTACACTGTCCCACTGTGCTACAGGCTGGTTCTCTGGTACACTGTCCCACTGTGCTACAGGCTGGTTCTCTGGTACACTGTCCCACTGTGCTACAGACTGGTTCTCTGGTACACTGTCCCACTGTGCTACAGGCTGGTTCTCTAACACACTGTCCCACTGTGCTACAGACTGGTTCTCTGGTACACTGTCCCACTGTGCTACAGGCTGGTTCTCTAACACACTGTCCCACTGTGCTACAGGCTGGTTCTCTAACACACTGTCCCACTGTGCTACAGGCTGGTTCTCTAACACACTGTCCCACTGTGCTACAGGCTGGTTCTCTAACACACTGTCCCACTGTGCTACAGGCTGGTTCTCTAACACACTGTCCCACTGTGCTACAGGCTGGTTCTCTAACACACTGTCCCACTGTGCTACAGGCTGGTTCTCTAACACACTGCCCCACTGTGCTACAGACTGGTTCTCTGGTACACTGTTCCACTGTGCTACAGGCTGGTTCTCTAACACACTGTCCCACTGTGCTACAGGCTGGTTCTCTAACACACTGTCCTACTGTGCTACAGGCTGGTTCTCTAACACACTGTCCCACTGTGCTACAGACTGGTTCTCTGGTACACTGTCCCACTGTGCTACAGGCTGGTTCTCTAAAACACTGTCCCACTGTGCTACAGGCTGGTTCTCTGGTACACTGTGCCACTGTGCTACAGGCTGGTTCTCTAACACACTGTCCCACTGTGCTACAGACTGGTTCTCTGGTACTACTGTCCCACTGTGCTACAGACTGGTTCTCTAACACACTGTCCCACTGTGCTACAGGCTGGTTCTCTGGTACACTGTCCCACTGTGCTACAGGCTGGTTCTCTAACACACTGTCCCACTGTGCTACAGACTGGTTCTCTAACACACTGTCCCACTGTGCTACAGACTGGTTCTCTGAACACACGGTCCCACTGTGCTACAGACTGGTTCTCTGGTACACTGTCCCACTGTGCTACAGGCTGGCTTCTCTAACACACTGTCCCACTGCGCTACAGATTGGTTCTCTGGTACACTGACCCACTGTGCTACTGACTTGTTCTCTAAAACACTGTCCCACTGTGCTACAGGCTGGTTCTCTGGTACACTGTCCCACTGTGCTACTGACTGGTTCTCTAACACACTGTCCCACTGCGCTACAGATTGGTTCTCTAGTACACTGTCCCACTGTGCTCCTGACTGGTTCTCTAACACACTGTCCCACTGTGCTGAAGGCTGGTTCTCTAACACACTGTCCACTGTGCTGCAGGCTGGTTCTCTAACACACTGTCACACTGTGCTACAGACTGGTTCTCTAACACACTGTCCCACTGTGCTACAGACTGGTTCTCTGGTACACTGACCCACTGTGCTACTGACTGGTGCTCTAACACACAGTCCCACTGTGCTACAGACTGGTTCTCTGGTACACTGTCCCACTGTGCTACAGACTGGTTCTCTAACACACTGTCCCACTTTGCTACAGGCTGGTTCTCTGGTACACTGTCCCACTGTGCTACAGGCTGGTTCTCTAAAACACTGTCCCACTGTGCTGCTGACTGGTTCTCTGGTACACTGTCCCACTGTGCTACAGACTGGTTCTCTGGTACACTGTCCCACTGTGCTACAGGCTGGTTCTCTGGTACACTGTCCCACTGTGCTACAGGCTGGTTCTCTGGTACACTGTCCCACTGTGCTACAGACTGGTTCTCTGCTACACTGTCCCACAGTGCTACAGACTGGTTCTCTGGTAAACTGTCCCACTGTGCTACAGGCTGGTTCTCTGGTACACTGTCCCACTGTGCTACAGGCTGGTTCTCTGGTACACTGTCCCACTCTTCTACAGACTGGTTCTCTGGTACACTGTCCCACTGTGCTACAGGCTGGTTCTCTAACACACTGTCCCACTGTGCTACAGACTGGTTCTCTGGTACACTGTCCCACTGTGCTACAGGCTGGTTCTCTAACACACTGTCCCACTGTGCTACAGGCTGGTTCTCTAACACACTGTCCCACTGTGCTACAGGCTGGTTCTCTAACACACTGTCCCACTGTGCTACAGGCTGGTTCTCTAACACACTGTCCCACTGTGCTACAGGCTGGTTCTCTAACACACTGTCCCACTGTGCTACAGGCTGGTTCCTCTAACACTCTGTCGCACTGTGCTACAGGCTGGTTCTCTAACACACTGCCCCACTGTGCTACAGACTGGTTCTCTGGTACACTGTTCCACTGTGCTACAGGCTGGTTCTCTAACACACTGTCCCACTGTGCTACAGGCTGGTTCTCTAACACACTGTCCTACTGTGCTACAGGCTGGTTCTCTAACACACTGTCCCACTGTGCTACAGACTGGTTCTCTGGTACACTGTCCCACTGTGCTACAGGCTGGTTCTCTAAAACACTGTCCCACTGTGCTACAGGCTGGTTCTCTGGTACACTGTGCCACTGTGCTACAGGCTGGTTCTCTAACACACTGTCCCACTGTGCTACAGACTGGTTCTCTGGTACACTGTCCCACTGTGCTACAGGCTGGTTCTCTAACACACTGTCCCACTGTGCTACAGATTAGTTCTCTGGTACACTGTCCCACTGTGCTACAGGCTGGTTCACTAACACACTGTCCCACTGTGCTACAGACTGGTTCTCTAACACACAGTCCCACTGTGCTGCAGACTGGTTCTCTAACACACTGTCCCACTGTGCTACAGACTGGTTCTCTAACACACTGTCCCACTGTGCTACAGGCTGGTTCTCCAACACACTGTCCCACTGTGCTGCAGACTGGTTCTCTGGTACACACTCCCACTGTGCTACAGGCTGGTTCTCTAACACACTGTCCCACTGTGCTACAGGCTGGTTCTCTAACACACAGTCCCACTGTGCTGCAGATTGGTTCTCTGGTACACTGTCCCACTGTGCTACAGGCTGGTTCTCGAACACACTGTCCCACTGTGCTACAGACTGGTTCTCTGGTACACTGTCCCACTGTGCTACAGGCTGGTTCTCTGGTACACTGTCCCACTGTGCTACAGACTGGTTCTCTGGTACACTGTCCCACTGTGCTACAGGCTGGTACTCTAACACACTGTCCCACTGTGCTACAGGCTGGTTCTCTAACACACTGTCCCACTGTGCTACAGGCTGGTTCTCTAACACACTGTCCCACTGTGCTACAGGCTGGTTGCTCTAACACTCTGTCCCACTGTGCTACAGGCTGCTTCTCTAACACACTGTCCCACTGTGCTACAGGCTGGTTCTCTAACACACTGTCCCACTGTGCTACAGGCTGGTTCTCGAACACACTGTCCCACTGTGCTACAGACTGGTTCTCTGGTACACTGTCCCACTGTGCTACAGGCTGGTTCTCTGGTACACTGTCCCACTGTGCTACAGACTGGTTCTCTGGTACACTGTCCCACTGTGCTACAGGCTGCTTCTCTAACACACTGTCCCACTGTGCTACAGGCTGGTTGCTCTAACACTCTGTCCCACTGTGCTACAGGCTGGTTCTCTAACACACTGCCCCACTGTGCTACAGACTGGTTCTCTGGTACACTGTTCCACTGTGCTACAGGCTAGTTCTCTGGTACACTGTGCCACTGTGCTACAGGCTGGTCTCTAACACACTGTCCCACTGTGCTACAGACTGGTTCTCTGGTACACTGTCCCACTGTGCTACAGACTGGTTCTCTAACACACTGTCCCACTGTGCTACAGACTGGTTCTCTGGTACACTGTCCCACTGTGCTACAGACTGGTTCTCTGGTACACTGTCCCACTGTGCTACAGGCTGGTTCTCTAACACACTGTCCCACTGTGCTACAGACTGGTCCTCTAACACACTGTCCCACTGTGCTACAGACTGGTTCTCTGGTACACTGTCCCACTGTGCTACAGGCTGGTTCTCTAACACACTGTCCCACTGTGCTACAGGCTGGTTCTCTAACACACTGTCCCACTGTGCTACAGACTGGTTCTCTAACCCACTGTCCCACTCTGCTACAGACTGGTTCTCTGGTACACTGTCCCTTTGTGCTACAGGCTGGTTCTCTAACACACTGTCCCACTGTGCTACAGGCTGGTTCTCTAACACACTGTCCCACTGTGAAACAGACTGGTTCTCTGGTACACTGTCCCACTGTGCTACAGGCTGGTTCTCGAACACACTGACCCACTGTGCTACAGACTGGTTCTCTGGTACACTGTCCCACTGTGCTACAGACTGGTTCTCTAACACACTGTCCCACTGTGCTACAGAATGGTTCTCTGGTACACTGTCCCACTGTGCTACAGGCTGGTTGTCTAACACACTGTCCCACTGTGCTACAGGCTGGTTCTCTAACACACTATCCCACTGTGCTACAGGCTGGTTCTCTAACACACTGTCCTACTGTGCTACAGGCTGGTTCTCTAACACACTGTCCCACTATGCTACAGGCTGGTTCTCTAACACACTGTCCCACTGTGCTACAGACTGGTTCTCTGGTACACTGTCCCACTGAGCTACAGGCTGGTTCTCTGGTACACTGTCCCACTGTGCTACAGGCTGGTTCTCTAACACACTGTCCCACTGTGCTACAGATTGGTTCTCTGGTACACTGTCCCACTGTGCTACAGACTGGTTCTCTGGTACACTGTCCCACTGTGCTACAGGCTGGTTCTCTGGCACACTGTCCCACTGTGCCACAGACTGGTTCTCTAACACACTGTCCCACTGTGCTACAGGCTGGTTTTCTGGTACACTGTCCCACTGTGCTACAGACTGGTTCTCCAACACACTGTCCCACTGTGCTACAGGCTGGTTCTCTAACACACTGTCCCACTTTGCTACAGGCTGGTTCTCTAACACACTGTCCCACTGTGCTACAGGCTGGTTCTCTAACACACTGTCCCACTGTGCTGCAGACTGGTTCTCTAACACACTGTCCCACTCTGCTACAGACTGGTTCTCTGGTACACTGTCCCACTGTGCTACAGACTGGTTCTCCAACACACTGTCCCACTGTGCTACAGGCTGGTTCTCTAACACACTGTCCCACTGTGCTACAGGCTGGTTCTCTAACACACTGTCCCACTGTGCTACAGGCTGGTTCTCTAACACACTGTCCCACTGTGCTACAGACTGGTTCTCTAACACACTGTCCCACTGTGCTACAGGCTGGTTCTCTAACACACTGTCCCACTGTGCTACAGACTGGTTCTCTGGCACACTGTCCCACTGTGCTACAGGCTGGTTCTCTAACACACTGTCCCACTGTGCTACAGGCTGGTTCTCTAACACACTGTCCCACTGTGCTACAGACTGGTTCTCTGGTACACTGTCCCACTGTGCTGCAGGCTGGTTCTCTGGTACACTGTTCCACTGTGCTACAGGCTGGTTCTCTAACACACTGTCCTACTGTGCGACAGGCTGGTTCTCTAACACACTGTCCCACTGTGCTACAGGCTGGTTCTCTAACACACTGTCCCACTGTGCTACAGACTGGTTCTCTGGTACACTGTCCCACTGTGCTACAGGCTGGTTTCTAACACACTGTCCCACTGTGCTACAGGCTGGTTCTCTGGTACACTGTCCCACTGTGCTACAGGCTGGTTCTCTGGTACACTGTCCCACTGTGCTACAGACTGGTTCTCTAACACACTGTCCCACTGTGCTACAGGCTGGTTCTCTAACACACTGTCCCACTGTGCTACAGACTGGTTCTCTGGTACACTGTCCCACTGTGCTACAGACTGGTTCTCTAACACACTGTCCCACTGTGCTACAGACTGGTTCTCTGGTACACTGTCCCACTGTGCTACAGACTGGTTCTCTAACACACTGTCCCACTGTGCTACAGACTGTTTCTCTGGTACACTGTCCCACTGTGCTACAGGCTGGTTCTCTAACACACTGTCCCACTGTGCTACAGACTGGTTCTCTGGTACACTGTCCCACTGTGCTACAGGCTGGTTCTCTAACACACTGTCCCACTGTGCTACAGACTGGTTCTCTGGTACACTGTCCCACTGTGCTACAGGCTGGTTCTCTAACACACTGTCCCACTGTGCTACAGGCTGGTTCTCTGGTACACTGTCCCACTGTGCTACAGGCTGGTTCTCTGGTACACTGTCCCACTGTGCTACAGGCTGGTTCTCTAACACACTGTCCCACTGTGCTACAGACTGGTTCTCTGGTACACTGTCCCACTGTGCTACAGGCTGGTTCTCTAACACACTGTCCCACTGTGCTACAGATTGGTTCTCTGGTACACTGTCCCACTGTGCTACAGACTGGTTCTCTAACAACACTGTCCCACTGTGCTACAGACTGGTTCTCTGGTACACTGTCCCACTGTGCTACAGGCTGGTTCTCTAACACACTGTCCCACTGTGCTACAGACTGGTTCTCTAACACACTGTCCCACTGTGCTACAGACTGGTTCTCTGGTACACGGTCCCACTGTGCTACAGACTGGTTCTCTGGTACACTGTCCCACTGTGCTGCAGGCTGGTTCTCTAACACACTGTCCCACTGCGCTACAGATTGGTTCTCTGGTACACTGACCCACTGTGCTACTGACTTGTTCTCTAAAACACTGTCCCACTGTGCTACAGGCTGGTTCTCTGGTACACTGTCCCACTGTGCTACTGACTGGTTCTCTAACACACTGTCCCACTGCGCTACAGATTGGTTCTCTAGTACACTGTCCCACTGTGCTACAGACTGGTTCTCTAACACACTGTCCACTGTGCTGCAGGCTGGTTCTCTAACACACTGTCACACTGTGCTACAGACTGGTTCTCTAACACACTGTCCCACTGTGCTACAGACTGGTTCTCTGGTACACTGACCCACTGTGCTACTGACTGGTTCTCTAACACACAGTCCCACTGTGCTACAGACTGGTTCTCTGGTACACTGTCCCACTGTGCTACAGACTGGTTCTCTAACACACTGTCCACTGTGCTACAGGCTGGTTCTCTGGTACACTGTCCCACTGTGCTACAGGCTGGTTCTCTTACACACTGTCCCACTGTGCTACAGACTGGTTCTCTGGTAATCACTGTCCCACTGTGCTACAGACTGGTTCTCTGGTACACTGTCCCACTGTGCTACAGGCTGGTTCTCTGGTACACTGTCCCACTGTGCTACAGCTGGTTCGCTGGTACACTGTCCCACTGTGCTACAGACTGGATTCTCTGCTACACGTCCCACAGTGCTACAGACTGGTTCTCTGTAAACTGTCCCACTGTGCTACAGGCTGGTTCTCGGGTAAAACTGTCCCACTGTGCTACAGGGCTGGTTCTCTGGTACACTGTCCCACAGCTGCTACAGACTGGTTCTCTGTAACACTGTCCCACTGTTGCTACAGGCTGGTTCTCTAAACACACTGTCCCACTGTGCTACAGACTGGTTCTCTGGTACACTGTCCCACTGTGCTACAGGCTGGTTCTCTAAAACACTGTCCCACTGTGCTACAGGCTGGTTCTCTAAACACACTGTCCCACTGTGCTACAGCTGGTTCTCCTGGTACCCACTGTCCCACTGTGCTACTGCTGGTTCTCTAACACACTGTCCCACTGTGCTACAGGCTGGTTCTCTAACACACTGTCCCACTGTGCTACAGGCTGGTTCCTCTAACACTCTGTCGCACTGTGCTACAGGCTGGTTCTCTAACACACTGCCCCACTGTGCTACAGACTGGTTCTCTGGTACACTGTTCCACTGTGCTACAGGCTGGTTCTCTAACACACTGTCCCACTGTGCTACAGGCTGGTTCTCTAACACACTGTCCTACTGTGCTACAGGCTGGTTCTCTAACACACTGTCCCACTGTGCTACAGACTGGTTCTCTGGTACACTGTCCCACTGTGCTACAGGCTGGTTCTCTAAAACACTGTCCCACTGTGCTACAGGCTGGTTCTCTGGTACACTGTGCCACTGTGCTACAGGCTGGTTCTCTAACACACTGTCCCACTGTGCTACAGACTGGTTCTCTGGTACACTGTCCCACTGTGCTACATGCTGGTTCTCTAACACACTGTCCCACTGTGCTACAGATAAGTTCTCTGGTACACTGTCCCACTGTGCTACAGGCTGGTTCACTAACACACTGTCCCACTGTGCTACAGACTGGTTCTCTAACACACAGTCCCACTGTGCTGCAGACTGGTTCTCTAACACACTGTCCCACTGTGCTACAGGCTGGTTCTCCAACACACTGTCCCACTGTGCTGCAGACTGGTTCTCTGGTACACACTCCCACTGTGCTACAGGCTGGTTCTCTAACACACTGTCCCACTGTGCTACAGGCTGGTTCTCTAACACACAGTCCCACTGTGCTGCAGATTGGTTCTCTGGTACACTGTCCCACTGTGCTACAGGCTGGTTCTCGAACAAACTGTCCCACTGTGCTACAGACTGGTTCTCTGGTACACGGTCCCACTGTGCTACAGGCTGGTTCTCTGGTACACTGTCCCACTGTGCTACAGACTGGTTCTCTGGTACACTGTCCCACTGTGCTACAGGCTGGTACTCTAACACACTGTCCCACTGTGCTACAGGCTGGTTCTCTAACACACTGTCCCACTGTGCTACAGGCTGCTTCTCTAACACACTGTCCCACTGTGCTACAGGCTGGTTGCTCTAACACTCTGTCCCACTGTGCTACAGGCTGGTTCTCTAACACACTGCCCCACTGTGCTACAGACTGGTTCTCTGGTACACTGTCCCACTGTGCTACAGGCTGGTTCTCTGGTACACTGTCCCACTGTGCTACAGACTGGTTCTCTGGTACACTGTCCCACTGTGCTACAGGCTGCTTCTCTAACACACTGTCCCACTGTGCTACAGGCTGGTTCTCTAACACACTGTCCCACTGTGCTACAGGCTGGTTCTCGAACACACTGTCCCACTGTGCTACAGGCTGGTTCTCTAACACACTGTCCCACTGTGCTACAGGCTGGTTCTCGAACACACTGTCCCACTGTGCTACAGGCTGGTTCTCTGGTACACTGTCCCACTGTGCTACAGACTGGTTCTCTGGTACACTGTCCCACTGTGCTACAGGCTGCTTCTAAAAACACTGTCCCACTGTGCTACAGGCTGGTTGCTCTAACACTCTGTCCCACTGTGCTACAGGCTGGTTCTCTAACACACTGCCCCACTGTGCTACAGACTGGTTCTCTGGTACACTGTCCCACTGTGCTACAGGCTGGTTCTCTAACACACTGTCCCACTGTGCTACAGATTAGTTCTCTGGTACACTGTCCCACTGTGCTACAGACTGGTTCTCTAACACACTGTCCCACTGTGCTACAGACTGGTTCTCTGGTACACTGTCCCACTGTGCTACAGACTGGTTCTCTGGTACACTGTCCCACTGTGCTACAGGCTGGTTCTCTAACACACTGTCCCACTGTGCTACAGACTGGTCCTCTAACACACTGTCCCACTGTACTACAGACTGGTTCTCTGGTACACTGTCCCACTGTGCTACAGGCTGGTTCTCTAACACACTGTCCCACTGTGCTACAGGCTGGTTCTCTAACACACTGTCCCACTGTGCTACAGACTGGTTCTCTAACCACTGTCCCACTCTGCTACAGACTGGTTCTCTGGTACACTGTCCCTTTGTGCTACAGGCTGGTTCTCTAACACACTGTCCCACTGTGCTACAGGCTGGTTCTCTAACACACTGTCCCACTGTGAAACAGACTGGTTCTCTGGTACACTGTCCCACTGTGCTACAGGCTGGTTCTCGAACACACTGACCCACTGTGCTACAGACTGGTTCTCTGGTACACTGTCCCACTGTGCTACAGACTGGTTCTCTAACACACTGTCCCACTGTGCTACAGAATGGTTCTCTGGTACACTGTCCCACTGTGCTACAGGCTGGTTGTCTAACACACTGTCCCACTGTGCTACAGGCTGGTTCTCTAACACACTATCCCACTGTGCTACAGGCTGGTTCTCTAACACACTGTCCTACTGTGCTACAGGCTGGTTCTCTAACACACTGTCCCACTGTGCTACAGGCTGGTTCTCTAACACACTGTCCCACTGTGCTACAGACTGGTTCTCTGGTCCACTGTCCCACTGAGCTACAGGCTGGTTCTCTGGTACACTGTCCCACTGTGCTACAGGCTGGTTCTCTAACACAATGTCCCACTGTGCTACAGATTGGTTCTCTGGTACACTGTCCCACTGTGCTACAGACTGGTTCTCTGGTACACTGTCCCACTGTGCTACAGGCTGGTTCTCTGGCACACTGTCCCACTGTGCCACAGACTGGTTCTCTAACACACTGTCCCACTGTGCTACAGACTGGTTCTCTGGTGCACTGTCCCACTGTGCTACAGACTGGTTCTCTAAAACACTGCCCCACAGTGCAACAGATTGGTTCTCTGTTACACTGCCCCACTGTGCTACAGATTGGTTCACTAACACACTGTCCCACTGTGCTACAGATTGGTTCTCTAACACACTGTCCCACTGTGCTACAGGCTGGTTTTCTGGTACACTGTCCCACTGTGCTACAGACTGGTTCTCTGGTACACTGTCCCACTGTGCTACAGACTGGTTCTCCAACACACTGTCCCACTGTGCTGCAGGCTGGTTCTCTAACACACTGTCCCACTGTGCTACAGGCTGGTTCTCTAACACACTGTCCCACTGTGCTACAGGCTGGTTCTCTAACACACTGTCCCACTGTGCTGCAGACTGGTTCTCTAACACACTGTCCCACTCTGCTACAGACTGGTTCTCTGGTACACTGTCCCACTGTGCTACAGACTGGTTCTCCAACACACTGTCCCACTGTGCTACAGGCTGGTTCTCTAACACACTGTCCCACTGTGCTACAGGCTGGTTCTCTAACACACTGTCCCACTGTGCTACAGGCTGGTTCTCTAACACACTGTCCCACTGTGCTACAGGCTGGTTCTCCAACACATTGTCCCACTGTGCTACAGACTGGTTCTCTAACACACTGTCCCACTGTGCTACAGGCTGGTTCTCTAACACACTGTCCCACTGTGCTACAGACTGGTTCTCTGGCACACTGTCCCACTGTGCTACAGGCTGGTTCTCTAACACACTGTCCCACTGTGCTACAGGCTGGTTCTCTAACACACTGTCCCACTGTGCTACAGACTGGTTCTCTGGTACACTGTCCCACTGTGCTGCAGGCTGGTTCTCTGGTACACTGTTCCACTGTGCTACAGGCTGGTTCTCTAACACACTGTCCCACTGTGCTACAGGCTGGTTCTCTGGTACACTGTCCCACTGTGCTACAGGCTGGTTCTCTGGTACACTGTCCCACTGTGCTACAGACTGGTTCTCTAACACACTGTCCCACTGTGCTACAGGCTGGTTCTCTAACACACTGTCCCACTCTGCTCCAGACTGGTTCTCTGGTACACTGTCCCACTGTGCTACAGGCTGGTTCTCTAACACACTGTCCCACTGTGCTACACATTAGTTCTCTGGTACACTGTCCCACTGTGCTACAGACTGGTTCTCTAACACACTGTCCCACTGTGCTACAGACTGGTTCTCTGGTACACTGTCCCACTGTGCTCCAGACTGGTTCTCTAACACACTGTCCCACTGTGCTACAGGACTGGTTCTCTGGTACACTGTCCCACTGTGCTACAGGCTGGTTCTCTAACACACTGTCCCACTGTGCTGCAGACTGGTTCCCTGGTACACTGTCCCACTGTGCTCCAGACTGGTTCTCTAACACACTGTCCCACTGTGCTACAGGCTGGTTCTCTAACACACTGTCCCACTGTGCTCCAGACTGATTCTCTAACACCCTGTCCCACTGTGCTACAGACTGGTTCTCTAACACACAGTCCCACTGTGCTACAGGCTGGTTTTCTAACACACTGTCCCACTGAGCTACAGACTGGTTCTCTGGTACACTGTCCCACTGTGCTACAGGCTGGTTCTCTAACACACTGTCCCACTGTGCTACATGCTGGTTCTCTAACACACTGTCCCACTGTGCTACAGACTGGTTCTCTGGTACACTGTCCCACTGTGCTACAGGCTGGTTCTCGAACACACTGTCCCACTGTGCTATAGACTGGTTCTCTGGTACACTGTCCCACTGTGCTACAGACTGGTTCTCTGGTACACTGTCCCACTGTGCTACAGGCTGGTTATCGAACACACTGTCCCACTGTGCTACAGACTGGTTCTCTGGTACACTGTCCCACTGTGCTACAGGCTGGTTTTCGAACACACTGTCCCACTGTGCTACAGACTGGTTCTCTGGTACACTGCCCACTGTGCTACAGGCTGGTTCTCTAACACACTGTCCCACTGTGCTACAGGCTGGTTCTCTAACACACTATCCCACTGTGCTACAGGCTGGTTCTCTAACACACTGTCCTACTGTGCTACAGGCTGGTTCTCTAACACACTGTCCCACTGTGCTACAGACTGGTTCTCTGGTACAATTTCCCACTGTGCTACAGGCTGGTTCTCTGGTACACTGTCCACTGTGCTACAGGCTGGTTCTCTAACACACTGTCCCACTGTGCTACAGACTGGTTCTCTAACACACTGTCCTACTGTGCGACAGGCTGGTTCTCTAACACACTGTCCCACTGTGCTACAGACTGGTTCTCTAACACACTGTCCCACTGTGCGACAGGCTGGTTCTCTAAAACACTGTCCCACTGTGCTACAGACTGGTTCTCTAACACACTGTCCCACTGTGCTACAGGCTGGTTCTCTAACACACTGTCCCACTGTGCTACAGGCTGGTTCTCTAACACTCTGCCCCACTGTGCTACAGACTGGTTCTCTGGTACACTGTCCTACTGTGCTACAGGCTGGTTCTCTAACACTGTCCCACTGTGCTACAGGCTGGTTCTCTAACACACTGTCCCACTGTGCTACAGACTGGTTCTCTGGTACACTGTCCCACTGTGCTACAGGCTGGTTCTCTAACACACTGTCCCACTGTGCTGCAGACTGGTTCTCTGGTACACTGTCCCACTGTGCTGCAGGCTGGTTCTCTAACACACTGTCCCACTGTGCTACAGGCTGGTTCTCTAACACACTGTCCCACTGTGCTACAGACTGGTTCTCTGGTACACTGTCCACTGTGCTACAGGCTGGTTCTCTAACACACTGTCCCACTGTGCTACAGACTGGTTCTCTAACACACTGTCCCACTGTGCTACAGGCTGGTTCTCTGGTACACTGTCCCACTGTGCTCCAGACTGATTCTCTAACACCCTGTCCCACTGTGCTACAGACTGGTTCTCTAACACACTGTCCCACTGTGCTACAGGCTGGTTCTCTAACACACTGTCCCACTGTGCTACAGACTGGTTCTCTGGTACACTGTCCCACTGTGCTGCAGGCTGGTTCTCTAACACACTGTCCCACTGTGCTACATGCTGGTTCTCTAACACACTGTCCCACTGTGCTACAGACTGGTTCTCTGGTACACTGTCCCACTGTGCTACAGGCTGGTTCTCTAACACACTGTCCCACTGTGCTACAGACTGGTTCTCTGGTACACTGTCCCACTGTGCTACAGACTGGTTCTCCAACACACTGTCCCACTGTGCTACAGGCTGGTTCTCTAACACACTGTCCCACTGTGCTACAGGCTGGTTCTCTAACACACTGTCCCACTGTGCTACAGGCTGGTTCTCTAACACACTGTCCTACTGTGCTACAGGCTGGTTCTCTAACACACTGTCCCACTGTGCTACAGACTGGTTCTCTGGTACACTGTCCCACTGTGCTGCAGGCTGGTTCTCTGGTACACTGTTCCACTGTGCTACAGGCTGGTTCTCTAACACACTGTCCCACTGTGCTACAGGCTGGTTCTCTGGTACACTGTCCCACTGTGCTACAGGCTGGTTCTCTGGTACACTGTCCCACTGTGCTACAGACTGGTTCTCTAACACACTGTCCCACTGTGCTACAGGCTGGTTCTCTAACACACTGTCCCACTCTGCTCCAGACTGGTTCTCTGGTACACTGTCCCACTGTGCTACAGGCTGGTTCTCTAACACACTGTCCCACTGTGCTACACATTAGTTCTCTGGTACACTGTCCCACTGTGCTACAGACTGGTTCTCTAACACACTGTCCCACTGTGCTACAGACTGGTTCTCTGGTACACTGTCCCACTGTGCTCCAGACTGGTTCTCTAACACACTGTCCCACTGTGCTACAGACTGTTTCTCTGGTACACTGTCCCACTGTGCTACAGGCTGGTTCTCTAACACACTGTCCCACTGTGCTGCAGACTGGTTCCCTGGTACACTGTCCCACTGTGCTCCAGACTGGTTCTCTAACACACTGTCCCACTGTGCTACAGGCTGGTTCTCTAACACACTGTCCCACTGTGCTCCAGACTGATTCTCTAACACCCTGTCCCACTGTGCTACAGACTGGTTCTCTAACACACAGTCCCACTGTGCTACAGGCTGGTTTTCTAACACACTGTCCCACTGAGCTACAGACTGGTTCTCTGGTACACTGTCCCACTGTGCTACAGGCTGGTTCTCTAACACACTGTCCCACTGTGCTACATGCTGGTTCTCTAACACACTGTCCCACTGTGCTACAGACTGGTTCTCTGGTACACTGTCGCACTGTGCTACAGGCTGGTTCTCGAACACACTGTCCCACTGTGCTATAGACTGGTTCTCTGGTACACTGTCCCACTGTGCTACAGACTGGTTCTCTGGTACACTGTCCCACTGTGCTACAGGCTGGTTATCGAACACACTGTCCCACTGTGCTACAGACTGGTTCTCTGGTACACTGTCCCACTGTGCTACAGGCTGGTTTTCGAACACACTGTCCCACTGTGCTACAGACTGGTTCTCTGGTACACTGCCCCACTGTGCTACAGGCTGGTTCTCTAACACACTGTCCCACTGTGCTACAGGCTGGTTCTCTAACACACTATCCCACTGTGCTACAGGCTGGTTCTCTAACACACTGTCCTACTGTGCTACAGGCTGGTTCTCTAACACACTGTCCCACTGTGCTACAGACTGGTTCTCTGGTACAATTTCCCACTGTGCTACAGGCTGGTTCTCTGGTACACTGTCCCACTGTGCTACAGGCTGGTTCTCTAACACACTGTCCCACTGTGCTACAGACTGGATCTCTAACACACTGTCCTACTGTGCGACAGGCTGGTTCTCTAACACACTGTCCCACTGTGCTACAGACTGGTTCTCTAACACACTGTCCCACTGTGCGACAGGCTGGTTCTCTAAAACACTGTCCCACTGTGCTACAGACTGGTTCTCTAACACACTGTCCCACTGTGCTACAGGCTGGTTCTCTAACACACTGTCCCACTGTGCTACAGGCTGGTTCTCTAACACTCTGCCCCACTGTGCTACAGACTGGTTCTCTGGTACACTGTCCTACTGTGCTACAGGCTGGTTCTCTAACACACTGTCCCACTGTGCTACAGGCTGGTTCTCTAACACACTGTCCCACTGTGCTACAGACTGGTTCTCTGGTACACTGTCCCACTGTGCTACAGGCTGGTTCTCTAACACACTGTCCCACTGTGCTGCAGACTGGTTCTCTGGTACACTGTCCCACTGTGCTGCAGGCTGGTTCTCTAACACACTGTCCCACTGTGCTACAGGCTGGTTCTCTAACACACTGTCCCACTGTGCTGCAGACTGGTTCTCTGGTACACTTTCCAGTGTGCTGCAGGCTGGTTCTCTAACACACTGTCCCACTGTGCTACAGACTGGTTCTCTAACACACTGTCCCACTGTGCTACAGGCTGGTTCTCTGGTACACTGTCCCACTGTGCTCCAGACTGATTCTCTAACACCCTGTCCCACTGTGCTACAGACTGGTTCTCTAACACACAGTCCCACTGTGCTACAGGCTGGTTTTCTAACACACTGTCCCACTGAGCTACAGACTGGTTCTCTGGTACACTGTCCCACTGTGCTGCAGGCTGGTTCTCTAACACACTGTCCCACTGTGCTACATGCTGGTTCTCTAACACACTGTCCCACTGTGCTACAGACTGGTTCTCTGGTACACTGTCCCACTGTGCTACAGGCTGGTTCTCGAACACACTGTCCCACTGTGCTATAGACTGGTTCTCTGGTACACTGTCCCACTGTGCTACAGACCTACCCCCCCCCCCGCTGTTCTCTGGTACACTGTCCACTGTGCTACAGGCTGGTTCTCGAACACACTGTCCCACTGTGCTACAGACTGGTTCTCTGGTACACTGTCCCACTGTGCTACAGGCTGGTTCTCGAACACACTGTCCCACTGTGCTACAGACTGGTTCTCTGGTACACTGCCCCACTGTGCTACAGGCTGGTTCTCTAACACACTGTCCCACTGTGCTACAGGCTGGTTCTCTAACACACTGTCCCACTGTGCTACAGGCTGGTTCTCTAACACACTGTCCTACTGTGCTACAGGCTGGTTCTCTAACACACTGTCCCACTGTGCTACAGGCTGGTTCTCTAACACACTGTCCCACTGTGCTACAGACTGGTTCTCTGGTACACTGTCCCACTGTGCTACAGGCTGGTTCTCTGGTACACTGTCCCACTGTGCTACAGGCTGGTTCTCTAACACACTGTCCCACTGTGCTACAGACTGGTTCTCTGGTACACTGACCCACTGTGCTACAGACTGGTTCTCTGGTACACTTTCCCACTGTGCTACAGGCTGGTTCTCTAACACACTGTCCCACTGTGCTACAGACTGGTTCTCTGGTACACTGTCCCACTGTGCTACAGGCTGGTTCTCTGGTACACTGTCCCACTGTGCTACAGACTGGTTCTCTAACACACTGTCCCACTGTGCTACAGGCTGGTTCTATGGTACACTGTCCCACTGTGCTACAGGCTGGTTCTCTAACACACTGTCCCACTGTGCTACAGGCTGGTTCTCTGGTACACTGTCCCACTGTGCTACAGACTGGTTCTCTAACACACTGTCCCACTCTGCTACAGGCTGGTTCTCTGGTACACTGTCCCACTGTGCTACAGACTGGTTCTCTGGTACACTGTCCCACTGTGCTACAGACTGGTTCTCTGGTAAACTGTCCCACTGTGCTACAGGCTGGTTCTCTGGTACACTGTCCCACTGTGCTACAGACTGGTTCTCTAACACACTGTCCCACTGTGCTACAGACTGGTTCTCTGGTACACTGTCCCACTGTGCTACAGATTGGTTCTCTAACACACTGTCCCACTGTGCTACAGATTGGTTCTCTAACACACTGTCCCACTGTGCTACAGGCTGGTTCTCTGGTACACTGTCCCACTGTGCTACAGGCTGGTTCTCTGGTACACTGTCCCACTGTGCTACAGACTGGTTCTCTAACACACTGTCCCACTGTGCTACAGACTGGTTCTCTGGTACACTGTCCCACTGTGCTACAGACTGGTTCTCTGACACACTGTCCCACTGTGCTACAGGCTGGTTCTCTAACACACTGTCCCACTGTGCTACAGGCTGGTTCTCTAACACACTGTCCCACTGTGCTACAGACTGGTTCTCTGGTACACTGTCCCACTGTGCTACAGGCTGGTTCTCTAACACACTGTCCCACTGTGCTACAGACTGGTTCTCTGGTACACTGTCCCACTGTGCTGCAGGCTGGTTCTCTAACACACTGTCCTACTGTGCTACAGGCTGGTTCTCTAACACACTGTCCCACTGTGCTACAGGCTGGTTCTCTAACACACTGTCCCACTGTGCTACAGACTGGTTCTCTGGTACACTGTCCCACTGTGCTACAGGCTGGTTCTCTAACACACTGTCCCACTGTGCTACAGGCTGGTTCTCTGGTACACTGTCCCACTGTGCTACAGGCTGGTCTCTGGTACACTGTCCCACTGTGCTACAGACTGGTTCTCTAACACACTGTCCCACTGTGCTACAGGCTGGTTCTCTAACACACTGTCCCACTGTGCTACAGACTGGTTCTCTGGTACACTGTCCCACTGTGCTACAGGCTGGTTCTCTAACACACTGTCCCACTGTGCTACAGATTAGTTCTCTGGTACACTGTCCCACTGTGCTACAGACTGGTTCTCTAACACACTGTCCCACTGTGCTACAGACTGGTTCTCTAACACACTGTCCCACTGTGCTACAGACTGGTTCTCTAACACACTGTCCCACTGTGCTACAGGCTGGTTCTATGGTACACTGTCCCACTGTGCTACAGGCTGGTTCTCTAACACACTGTCCCACTGTGCTACAGGCTGGTTCTCTGGTACACTGTCCCACTGTGCTACAGACTGGTTCTCTAACACACTGTCCCACTGTGCTACAGGCTGGTTCTCTGGTACACTGTCCCACTGTGCTACAGACTGGTTCTCTGGTACACTGTCCCACTGTGCTACAGACTGGTTCTCTGGTACAACTGTCCCACTGTGCTACAGGCTGGTTCTCTGGTACACTGTCCCACTGTGCTACAGGCTGGTTCTCTAACACACTGTCCCACTGTGCTACAGACTGGTTCTCTGGTACACTGTCCCACTGTGCTACAGACTGGTTCTCTAACACACTGTCCCACTGTGCTACAGATTGGTTCTCTAACACACTGTCCCACTGTGCTACAGGCTGGTTCTCTGGTACACTGTCCTACTGTGCTACAGGCAGGTTCTTTGGTACACTGTCCCACTGTGCTACAGACTGGTTCTCTAACACACTGTCCCACTGTGCTACAGACTGGTTCTCTGGTACACTGTCCCACTGTGCTACAGACTGGTTCTCTGACACACTGTCCCACTGTGCTACAGGCTGGTTCTCTAACACACTGTCCCACTGTGCTACAGGCTGGTTCTCTAACACTCTGCCCCACTGTGCTACAGACTGGTTCTCTGGTACACTGTCCTACTGTGCTACAGGCTGGTTCTCTAACACACTGTCCCACTGTGCTACAGACTGGTTCTCTGGTACACTGTCCCACTGTGCTGCAGGCTGGTTCTCTAACACACTGTCCTACTGTGCGACAGGCTGGTTCTCTAACACACTGTCCCACTGTGCTACAGGCTGGTTCTCTAACACACTGTCCCACTGTGCTACAGACTGGTTCTCTGGTACACTGCCCCACTGTGCTACACGCTGGTTTACTAACACACTGTCCCA
The DNA here is from genome assembly GCA_030390025.1 of Squalus acanthias. Lineage (NCBI taxonomy): Eukaryota > Metazoa > Chordata > Chondrichthyes > Squaliformes > Squalidae > Squalus > Squalus acanthias. Next base: position 32,170,434 of record CM059447.1, on the reverse strand, counting down.
CTGTGCTACAGGCTGGTTCTCTGGTACACTGTCCCACTGTGCTACAGGCTGGTTCTCTGGTACACTGTCCCACTGTGCTACAGACTGGTTCTCTAACACACTGTCCCACTGTGCTACAGGCTGGTTCTCTAACACACTGTCCCACTCTGCTCCAGACTGGTTCTCTGGTACACTGTCCCACTGTGCTACAGGCTGGTTCTCTAACACACTGTCCCACTGTGCTACACATTAGTTCTCTGGTACACTGTCCCACTGTGCTACAGACTTGTTCTCTAACACACTGTCCCACTGTGCTACAGACTGGTTCTCTGGTACACTGTCCCACTGTGCTCCAGACTGGTTCTCTAACACACTGTCCCACTGTGCTACAGACTGTTTCTCTGGTACACTGTCCCACTGTGCTACAGGCTGGTTCTCTAACACACTGTCCCACTGTGCTGCAGACTGGTTCCCTGGTACACTGTCCCACTGTGCTACAGGCTGGTTCTCTAACACACTGTCCCACTGTGGTACAGACTGGTTCTCTGGTACACTTCCCAGTGTGCTACAGGCTGGTTCTCTCACACACTGTCCCACTGTGCTACAGACTGGTTCTCTAACACACTGTCCCACTGTGCTACAGGCTGGTTCTCTGGTACACTGTCCCACTGTGCTCCAGACTGATTCTCTAACACCCTGTCCCACTGTGCTACAGACTGGTTCTCTAACACACAGTCCCACTGTGCTACAGGCTGGTTTTCTAACACACTGTCCCACTGAGCTACAGACTGGTTCTCTGGTACACTGTCCCACTGTGCTACAGGCTGGTTCTCTAACACACTGTCCCACTGTGCTACATGCTGGTTCTCTAACACACTGTCCCACTGTGCTACAGACTGGTTCTCTGGTACACTGTCCCACTGTGCTACAGGTTGGTTCTCGAACACACTGTCCCACTGTGCTATAGACTGGTTCTCTGGTACACTGTCCCACTGTGCTACAGACTGGTTCTCTGGTACACTGTCCCACTGTGCTACAGGCTGGTTATCGAACACACTGTCCCACTGTGCTACAGACTGGTTCTCTGGTACACTGTCCCACTGTGCTACAGGCTGGTTTTCGAACACACTGTCCCACTGTGCTACAGACTGGTTCTCTGGTACAATGCCCCACTGTGCTACAGGCTGGTTCTCTAACACACTGTCCCACTGTGCTACAGGCTGGTTCTCTAACACACTATTCCACTGTGCTACAGGCTGGTTCTCTAACACACTGTCCTACTGTGCTACAGGCTGGTTCTCTAACACACTGTCCCACTGTGCTACAGACTGGTTCTCTGGTACAATTTCCCACTGTGCTACAGGCTGGTTCTCTGGTACACTGTCCCACTGTGCTACAGGCTGGTTCTCTAACACACTGTCCCACTGTGCTGCAGACTGGTTCTCTAACACACTGTCCCACTGTGCTACAGACTGGTTCTCTGGTACACTGTCCCACTGTGCTACAGGCTGGTTCTCTGGTACACTGTCCCACTGTGCTACAGGCTGGTTCTCTAACACACTGTCCCACTGTGCTACAGACTGGTTCTCTGGTACACTGACCCACTGTGCTACAGACTGGTTCTCTGGTACACTGTCCCACTGTGCTACAGGCTGGTTCTCTAACACACTGTCCCACTGTGCTACAGACTGGTTCTCTGGTACACTGTCCCACTGTGCTACAGGCTGGTTCTCTGGTACACTGTCCCACTGTGCTACAGACTGGTTCTCTAACACACTGTCCCACTGTGCTACAGGCTGGTTCTATGGTACACTGTCCCACTGTGCTACAGGCTGGTTCTCTAACACACTGTCCCACTGTGCTACAGGCTGGTTCTCTGGTACACTGTCCCACTGTGCTACAGACTGGTTCTCTAACACACTGTCCCGCTCTGCTACAGGCTGGTTCTCTGGTACACTGTCCCACTGTGCTACAGACTGGTTCTCTGGTACACTGTCCCACTGTGCTACAGACTGGTTCTCTGGTAAACTGTCCCACTGTGCTACAGGCTGGTTCTCTGGTACACTTTCCCACTGTGCTACAGACTGGTTCTCTAACACACTGTCCCACTGTGCTACAGACTGGTTCTCTGGTACACTGTCCCACTGTGCTACAGATTGGTTCTCTAACACACTGTCCCACTGTGCTACAGATTGGTTCTCTAACACACTGTCCCACTGTGCTACAGGCTGGTTCTCTGGTACACTGTCCTACTGTGCTACAGGCAGGTTCTCTGGTACACTGTCCCACTGTGCTACAGACTGGTTCTCTAACACACTGTCCCACTGTGCTACAGACTGGTTCTCTGGTACACTGTCCCACTGTGCTACAGACTGGTTCTCTAACACACTGTCCCACTGTGCTACAGGCTGGTTCTCTAACACACTGTCCCACTGTGCTACAGGCTGGTTCTCTAACACTCTGCCCCACTGTGCTACAGACTGGTTCTCTGGTACACTGTCCTACTGTGCTACAGGCTGGTTCTCTAACACACTGTCCCACTGTGCTACAGGCTGGTTCTCTAACACACTGTCCCACTGTGCTACAGACTGGTTCTCTGGTACACTGTCCCACTGTGCTACAGGCTGGTTCTCCAACACACTGTCCCACTGTGCTGCAGACTGGTTCTCTGGTACACTGTCCCACTGTGCTGCAGGCTGGTTCTCTAACACACTGTCCCACTGTGCTACAGGCTGGTTCTCTAACACACTGTCCCACTGTGCTACAGACTGGTTCTCTGGTACACTTCCCAGTGTGCTGCAGGCTGGTTCTCTAACACACTGTCCCACTGTGCTACAGACTGGTTCTCTAACACACTGTCCCACTGTGCTACAGGCTGGTTCTCTGGTACACTGTCCCACTGTGCTCCAGACTGATTCTCTAACACCCTGTCCCACTGTGCTACAGACTGGTTCTCTAACACACAGTCCCACTGTGCTACAGGCTGGTTTTCTAACACACTGTCCCACTGAGCTACAGACTGGTTCTCTGGTACACTGTCCCACTGTGCTGCAGGCTGGTTCTCTAACACACTGTCCCACTGTGCTACATGCTGGTTCTCTAACACACTGTCCCACTGTGCTACAGACTGGTTCTCTGGTACACTGTCCCACTGTGCTACAGGCTGGTTCTCGAACACACTGTCCCACTGTGCTATAGACTGGTTCTCTGGTACACTGTCCCACTGTGCTACAGACTGGTTCTCTGGTACACTGTCCCACTGTGCTACAGGCTGGTTCTCGAACACACTGTCCCACTGTGCTACAGACTGGTTCTCTGGTACACTGTCCCACTGTGCTACAGGCTGGTTCTCGAACACACTGTCCCACTGTGCTACAGACTGGTTCTCTGGTACACTGCCCCACTGTGCTACAGGCTGGTTCTCTAACACACTGTCCCACTGTGTTACAGGCTGGTTCTCTAACACACTATCCCACTGTGCTACAGGCTGGTTCTCTAACACACTGTCCTACTGTGCTACAGGCTGGTTCTCTAACACACTGTCCCACTGTGCTACAGGCTGGTTCTCTAACACACTGTCCCACTGTGCTACAGACTGGTTCTCTGGTACACTGTCCCACTGTGCTACAGGCTGGTTCTCTGGTACACTGTCCCACTGTGCTACAGGCTGGTTCTCTAACACACTGTCCCACTGTGCTACAGACTGGTTCTCTGGTACACTGACCCACTGTGCTACAGACTGGTTCTCTGGTACACTGTCCCACTGTTCTACAGGCTGGTTCTCTAACACACTGTCCCACTGTGCTACAGACTGGTTCTCTGGTACACTGTCCCACTGTGCTACAGGCTGGTTCTCTGGTACACTGTCCCACTGTGCTACAGACTGGTTCTCTAACACACTGTCCCACTGTGCTACAGGCTGGTTCTATGGTACACTGTCCCACTGTGCTACAGGCTGGTTCTCTAACACACTGTCCCACTGTGCTACAGGCTGGTTCTCTGGTACACTGTCCCACTGTGCTACAGACTGGTTCTCTAACACACTGTCCCGCTCTGCTACAGGCTGGTTCTCTGGTACACTGTCCCACTGTGCTACAGACTGGTTCTCTGGTACACTGTCCCACTGTGCTACAGACTGGTTCTCTGGTAAACTGTCCCACTGTGCTACAGGCTGGTTCTCTGGTACACTTTCCCACTGTGCTACAGACTGGTTCTCTAACACACTGTCCCACTGTGCTACAGACTGGTTCTCTGGTACACTGTCCCACTGTGCTACAGATTGGTTCTCTAACACACTGTCCCACTGTGCTACAGATTGGTTCTCTAACACACTGTCCCACTGTGCTACAGGCTGGTTCTCTGGTACACTGTCCTACTGTGCTACAGGCAGGTTCTCTGGTACACTGTCCCACTGTGCTACAGACTGGTTCTCTAACACACTGTCCCACTGTGCTACAGACTGGTTCTCTGGTACACTGACCCACTGTGCTACAGACTGGTTCTCTGGTACACTGTCCCACTGTTCTACAGGCTGGTTCTCTAACACACTGTCCCACTGTGCTACAGACTGGTTCTCTGGTACACTGTCCCACTGTGCTACAGGCTGGTTCTCTGGTACACTGTCCCACTGTGCTACAGACTGGTTCTCTAACACACTGTCCCACTGTGCTACAGGCTGGTTCTATGGTACACTGTCCCACTGTGCTACAGGCTGGTTCTCTAACACACTGTCCCACTGTGCTACAGGCTGGTTCTCTGGTACACTGTCCCACTGTGCTACAGACTGGTTCTCTAACACACTGTCCCGCTCTGCTACAGGCTGGTTCTCTGGTACACTGTCCCACTGTGCTACAGACTGGTTCTCTGGTACACTGTCCCACTGTGCTACAGACTGGTTCTCTGGTAAACTGTCCCACTGTGCTACAGGCTGGTTCTCTGGTACACTTTCCCACTGTGCTACAGACTGGTTCTCTAACACACTGTCCCACTGTGCTACAGACTGGTTCTCTGGTACACTGTCCCACTGTGCTACAGATTGGTTCTCTAACACACTGTCCCACTGTGCTACAGATTGGTTCTCTAACACACTGTCCCACTGTGCTACAGGCTGGTTCTCTGGTACACTGTCCTACTGTGCTACAGGCAGGTTCTCTGGTACACTGTCCCACTGTGCTACAGACTGGTTCTCTAACACACTGTCCCACTGTGCTACAGACTGGTTCTCTGGTACACTGTCCCACTGTGCTACAGACTGGTTCTCTAACACACTGTCCCACTGTGCTACAGGCTGGTTCTCTAACACACTGTCCCACTGTGCTACAGGCTGGTTCTCTAACACTCTGCCCCACTGTGCTACAGACTGGTTCTCTGGTACACTGTCCTACTGTGCTACAGGCTGGTTCTCTAACACACTGTCCCACTGTGCTACAGGCTGGTTCTCTAACACACTGTCCCACTGTGCTACAGACTGGTTCTCTGGTACACTGTCCCACTGTGCTACAGGCTGGTTCTCTGGTACACTGTCCCACTGTGCTACAGGCTGGTTCTCTGGTACACTGTCCTACTGTGCTACAGGCTGGTTCTCTAACACACTGTCCCACTGTGCTGCAGGCTGGTTCTCTGGTACACTGTCCCACTGTGCTACAGGCTGGTTCTCTGGTACACTGTCCCACTGTGCTACAGACTGGTTCTCTGGTACACTGTCCCACTGTGCTACAGGCTGGTTCTCTAACACACTGTCCCACTGTGCTACAGGCTGGTTCTCTAACACACTATCCCACTGTGCTACAGGCTGGTTCTCTAACACACTGTCCTACTGTGCTACAGGCTGGTTCTCTAACACACTGTCCCACTGTGCTACAGGCTGGTTCTCTAACACACTGTCCCACTGTGCTACAGACTGGTTCTCTGGTACACTGTCCCACTGTGCTACAGGCTGGTTCTCTGGTACACTGTCCCACTGTGCTACAGGCTGGTTCTCTAACACACTGTCCCACTGTGCTACAGACTGGTTCTCTGGTACACTGACCCACTGTGCTACAGACTGGTTCTCTGGTACACTTTGCCACTGTGCTACAGGCTGGTTCTCTAACACACTGTCCCACTGTGCTACAGACTGGTTCTCTGGTACACTGTCCCACTGTGCTACAGGCTGGTTCTCTGGTACACTGTCCCACTGTGCTACAGACTGGTTCTCTAACACACTGTCCCACTGTGCTACAGGCTGGTTCTATGGTACACTGTCCCACTGTGCTACAGGCTGGTTCTCTAACACACTGTCCCACTGTGCTACAGGCTGGTTCTCTGGTACACTGTCCCACTGTGCTACAGACTGGTTCTCTAACACACTGTCCCGCTCTGCTACAGGCTGGTTCTCTGGTACACTGTCCCACTGTGCTACAGACTGGTTCTCTGGTACACTGTCCCACTGTGCTACAGACTGGTTCTCTGGTAAACTGTCCCACTGTGCTACAGGCTGGTTCTCTGGTACACTTTCCCACTGTGCTACAGACTGGTTCTCTAACACACTGTCCCACTGTGCTACAGACTGGTTCTCTGGTACACTGTCCCACTGTGCTACAGATTGGTTCTCTAACACACTGTCCCACTGTGCTACAGATTGGTTCTCTAACACACTGTCCCACTGTGCTACAGGCTGGTTCTCTGGTACACTGTCCTACTGTGCTACAGGCAGGTTCTTTGGTACACTGTCCCACTGTGCTACAGACTGGTTCTCTAACACACTGTCCCACTGTGCTACAGACTGGTTCTCTGGTACACTGTCCCACTGTGCTACAGACTGGTTCTCTGACACACTGTCCCACTGTGCTACAGGCTGGTTCTCTAACACACTGTCCCACTGTGCTACAGGCTGGTTCTCTAACACTCTGCCCCACTGTGCTACAGACTGGTTCTCTGGTACACTGTCCTACTGTGCTACAGGCTGGTTCTCTAACACACTGTCCCACTGTGCTACAGACTGGTTCTCTGGTACACTGTCCCACTGTGCTGCAGGCTGGTTCTCTAACACACTGTCCTACTGTGCGACAGGCTGGTTCTCTAACACACTGTCCCACTGTGCTACAGGCTGGTTCTCTAACACACTGTCCCACTGTGCTACAGACTGGTTCTCTGGTACACTGCCCCACTGTGCTACACGCTGGTTTACTAACACACTGTCCCACTGTGCTACAGGCTGGTTCTCTGGTACACTGTCCCACTGTGCTACAGGCTGGTTCTCTGGTACACTGTCCCACTGTGCTACAGACTGGTTCTCTAACACACTGTCCCACTGTGCTACAGGCTGGTTCTCTAACACACTGTCCCACTGTGCTACACATTAGTTCTCTGGTACACTGTCCCACTGTGCTACAGACTTGTTCTCTAACACACTGTCCCACTGTGCTACAGACTGGTTCTCTGGTACACTGTCCCACTGTGCTCCAGACTGGTTCTCTAACACACTGTCCCACTGTGCTACAGACTGTTTCTCTGGTACACTGTCCCACTGTGCTACAGGCTGGTTCTCTAACACACTGTCCCACTGTGCTGCAGACTGGTTCCCTGGTACACTGTCCCACTGTGCTACAGGCTGGTTCTCTAACACACTGTCCCACTGTGGTACAGACTGGTTCTCTGGTACACTTCCCAGTGTGCTACAGGCTGGTTCTCTCACACACTGTCCCACTGTGCTACAGACTGGTTCTCTAACACACTGTCCCACTGTGCTACAGGCTGGTTCTCTGGTACACTGTCCCACTGTGCTCCAGACTGATTCTCTAACACCCTGTCCCACTGTGCTACAGACTGGTTCTCTAACACACAGTCCCACTGTGCTACAGGCTGGTTTTCTAACACACTGTCCCACTGAGCTACAGACTGGTTCTCTGGTACACTGTCCCACTGTGCTACAGGCTGGTTCTCTAACACACTGTCCCACTGTGCTACATGCTGGTTCTCTAACACACTGTCCCACTGTGCTACAGACTGGTTCTCTGGTACACTGTCCCACTGTGCTACAGGTTGGTTCTCGAACACACTGTCCCACTGTGCTATAGACTGGTTCTCTGGTACACTGTCCCACTGTGCTACAGACTGGTTCTCTGGTACACTGTCCCACTGTGCTACAGGCTGGTTATCGAACACACTGTCCCACTGTGCTACAGACTGGTTCTCTGGTACACTGTCCCACTGTGCTACAGGCTGGTTTTCGAACACACTGTCCCACTGTGCTACAGACTGGTTCTCTGGTACAATGCCCCACTGTGCTACAGGCTGGTTCTCTAACACACTGTCCCACTGTGCTACAGGCTGGTTCTCTAACACACTATCCCACTGTGCTACAGGCTGGTTCTCTAACACACTGTCCTACTGTGCTACAGGCTGGTTCTCTAACACACTGTCCCACTGTGCTACAGACTGGTTCTCTGGTACAATTTCCCACTGTGCTACAGGCTGGTTCTCTGGTACACTGTCCCACTGTGCTACAGGCTGGTTCTCTAACACACTGTCCCACTGTGCTGCAGACTGGTTCTCTAACACACTGTCCTACTGTGCGACAGGCTGGTTCTCTAACACACTGTCCCACTGTGCTACAGACTGGTTCTCTAACACACTGTCCTACTGTGCGACAGGCTGGTTCTCTAACACACTGTCCCACTGTGCTACAGACTGGTTCTCTAACACACTGTCCCACTGTGGTACAGGCTGGTTCTCTAACACACTGTCCCACTGTGCTCCAGACTGGTTTTCTGGTACACTGTCCCACTGTGCTACAGACTGGTTCTCTGGTACACTGTCCCACTGTGCTCCAGACTGGTTCTCTAACACACTGTCCCACTGTGCTACAGACTGGTTCTCTGGTACACTGTCCCACTGTGCTACAGGCTGGTTCTCTAACACACTGTCCCACTGTGCTGCAGACTGGTTCTCTGGTACACTGTCCCACTGTGCTGCAGGCTGGTTCTCTAACACACTGTCCCACTGTGCTACAGGCTGGTTCTCTAACACACTGTCCCACTGTGCTACAGACTGGTTCTCTGGTACACTTCCCAGTGTGCTGCAGGCTGGTTCTCTAACACACTGTCCCACTGTGCTACAGACTGGTTCTCTCACACACTGTCCCACTGTGCTACAGGCTGGTTCTCTGGTACACTGTCCCACTGTGCTCCAGACTGATTCTCTAACACCCTGTCCCACTGTGCTACAGACTGGTTCTCTAACACACAGTCCCACTGTGCTACAGGCTGGTTTTCTAACACACTGTCCCACTGAGCTACAGGCTGGTTCTCTGGTACACTGTCCCACTGTGCTGCAGGCTGGTTCTCTAACACACTGTCCCACTGTGCTACATGCTGGTTCTCTAACACACTGTCCCACTGTGCTACAGACTGGTTCTCTGGTACACTGTCCCACTGTGCTACAGGCTGGTTCTCGAACACACTGTCCCACTGTGCTATAGACTGGTTCTCTGGTACACTGTCCCACTGTGCTACAGACTGGTTCTCTGGTACACTGTCCCACTGTGCTACAGGCTGGTTCTTGAACACACTGTCCCACTGTGCTACAGACTGGTTCTCTGGTACACTGTCCCACTGTGCTACAGGCTGGTTCTCGAACACACTGTCCCACTGTGCTACAGACTGGTTCTCTGGTACACTGCCCCACTGTGCTACAGGCTGGTTCTCTAACACACTGTCCCACTGTGCTACAGGCTGGTTCTCTAACACACTATCCCACTGTGCTACAGGCTGGTTCTCTAACACACTGTCCTACTGTGCTACAGGCTGGTTCTCTAACACACTGTCCCACTGTGCTACAGGCTGGTTCTCTAACACACTGTCCCACTGTGCTACAGACTGGTTCTCTGGTACACTGTCCCACTGTGCTACAGGCTGGTTCTCTGGTACACTGTCCCACTGTGCTACAGGCTGGTTCTCTAACACACTGTCCCACTGTGCTACAGACTGGTTCTCTGGTACACTGACCCACTGTGCTACAGACTGGTTCTCTGGTACACTGTCCCACTGTGCTACAGGCTGGTTCTCTAACACACTGTCCCACTGTGCTACAGACTGGTTCTCTGGTACACTGTCCCACTGTGCTACAGGCTGGTTCTCTGGTACACTGTCCCACTGTGCTACAGACTGGTTCTCTAACACACTGTCCCACTGTGCTACAGGCTGGTTCTATGGTACACTGTCCCACTGTGCTACAGGCTGGTTCTCTAACACACTGTCCCACTGTGCTACAGGCTGGTTCTCTGGTACACTGTCCCACTGTGCTACAGACTGGTTCTCTAACACACTGTCCCGCTCTGCTACAGGCTGGTTCTCTGGTACACTGTCCCACTGTGCTACAGACTGGTTCTCTGGTACACTGTCCCACTGTGCTACAGACTGGTTCTCTGGTAAACTGTCCCACTGTGCTACAGGCTGGTTCTCTGGTACACTTTCCCACTGTGCTACAGACTGGTTCTCTAACACACTGTCCCACTGTGCTACAGACTGGTTCTCTGGTACACTGTCCCACTGTGCTACAGATTGGTTCTCTAACACACTGTCCCACTGTGCTACAGATTGGTTCTCTAACACACTGTCCCACTGTGCTACAGGCTGGTTCTCTGGTACACTGTCCTACTGTGCTACAGGCAGGTTCTCTGGTACACTGTCCCACTGTGCTACAGACTGGTTCTCTAACACACTGTCCCACTGTGCTACAGACTGGTTCTCTGGTACACTGTCCCACTGTGCTACAGACTGGTTCTCTAACACACTGTCCCACTGTGCTACAGGCTGGTTCTCTAACACACTGTCCCACTGTGCTACAGGCTGGTTCTCTAACACTCTGCCCCACTGTGCTACAGACTGGTTCTCTGGTACACTGTCCTACTGTGCTACAGGCTGGTTCTCTAACACACTGTCCCACTGTGCTACAGGCTGGTTCTCTAACACACTGTCCCACTGTGCTACAGACTGGTTCTCTGGTACACTGTCCCACTGTGCTACAGGCTGGTTCTCCAACACACTGTCCCACTGTGCTGCAGACTGGTTCTCTGGTACACTGTCCCACTGTGCTGCAGGCTGGTTCTCTAACACACTGTCCCACTGTGCTACAGGCTGGTTCTCTAACACACTGTCCCACTGTGCTACAGACTGGTTCTCTGGTACACTTCCCAGTGTGCTGCAGGCTGGTTCTCTAACACACTGTCCCACTGTGCTACAGACTGGTTCTCTAACACACTGTCCCACTGTGCTACAGGCTGGTTCTCTGGTACACTGTCCCACTGTGCTCCAGACTGATTCTCTAACACCCTGTCCCACTGTGCTACAGACTGGTTCTCTAACACACAGTCCCACTGTGCTACAGGCTGGTTTTCTAACACACTGTCCCACTGAGCTACAGACTGGTTCTCTGGTACACTGTCCCACTGTGCTGCAGGCTGGTTCTCTAACACACTGTCCCACTGTGCTACATGCTGGTTCTCTAACACACTGTCCCACTGTGCTACAGACTGGTTCTCTGGTACACTGTCCCACTGTGCTACAGGCTGGTTCTCGAACACACTGTCCCACTGTGCTATAGACTGGTTCTCTGGTACACTGTCCCACTGTGCTACAGACTGGTTCTCTGGTACACTGTCCCACTGTGCTACAGGCTGGTTCTCGAACACACTGTCCCACTGTGCAACAGACTGGTTCTCTGGTACACTGTCCCACTGTGCTACAGGCTGGTTCTCGAACACACTGTCCCACTGTGCTACAGACTGGTTCTCTGGTACACTGCCCCACTGTGCTACAGGCTGGTTCTCTAACACACTGTCCCACTGTGTTACAGGCTGGTTCTCTAACACACTATCCCACTGTGCTACAGGCTGGTTCTCTAACACACTGTCCTACTGTGCTACAGGCTGGTTCTCTAACACACTGTCCCACTGTGCTACAGGCTGGTTCTCTAACACACTGTCCCACTGTGCTACAGACTGGTTCTCTGGTACACTGTCCCACTGTGCTACAGGCTGGTTCTCTGGTACACTGTCCCACTGTGCTACAGGCTGGTTCTCTAACACACTGTCCCACTGTGCTACAGACTGGTTCTCTGGTACACTGACCCACTGTGCTACAGACTGGTTCTCTGGTACACTGTCCCACTGTTCTACAGGCTGGTTCTCTAACACACTGTCCCACTGTGCTACAGACTGGTTCTCTGGTACACTGTCCCACT